>CAUYUJ010014585.1:7500-62500 GCA_963575745.1 Prorocentrum cordatum | reverse complement strand
ACGGACTGGCGCCCCGCCGATAGAGGGGAACTATGCCGGCAGCGCGCTCGCGGAACACCTTGGTTCAAACGCTTGGCGCCGAGAAACTTTATCCTGAAAGCTCCATCCTGCGAAGGGCCGTTGAAGCTCAGGCCCCGCGCGGGAACCCAGACAATCCATCCTATCTGTCGCGTGGGCAATGCGAAAACTATGACGAATCACGCATTGGCAGCACTGGAAAGTCGCCGCATTGGTCGCGCGCGCCGACCGGGCGCCCGCAGGAGCCCCACCCGCAGCGCTAGGCAGACGACTTTGAGCAAACTCGCTAATCCAAGCGAAGCAAGTCCCATTCTAATCCTCGCGAGAAGATGCCCGCATATTCCCCCGCGCGCCGGTCGCCCGCAATGTATTATTCCGCGGGAGAAAACAAACTGAACATTGCCACACCCGCCCAACAGACACGGGGGAACTAATCCCACGTCGCCGGGCGCGCCGACAAGCGCCAGCAGGACTTCTGCCAGAAATGCCGGGCAAACGGCTTCAAGCAAACTCGCGAATCAAATCGGATCCTCGCGAAAAAATGCTCGCGCATCCCCTCGCGTGCAAGGTGGTCCGCAAAGATTGCTCCGCCGGGGAAATATAACCCCCAGAAATTACCCAGCCCGCCCAGCCATGAGAAGTCAAGCATCCCACGACGCCGCGCGCGCGGACCAGGCGCCGGCGGCGAGGTCCGCTGGCAGTTCCAGGCAATCAAGTTTAATCGCATTCGCAAAGCAAGACGAAGCAATTCCGAGTGCAATCCTCATGCGAAGATGCCCACGCATCCCCCCGTGCGCATGGTAGCCCAGTGGATTATTCCGCAGAAAGAGATAACCCGCAAACGCTATCCAGCCCACTCAACAATGCAAGGGCACTGATCCCATGTCGCCGCGCGCGCTGACCAAGCGCCAGCAGGAGTTCCACCGACAGTGCGAGGCAGGCGAATTCGAGCAAACTCGCAAATCAAAATGAAGCCCATGTGCATTGCAATTATCATGGGAAGATGCTCACACATCCACCCGCGCGCAAGGTAGCCCACGATGGTTTATCCGTCGGAGGAAAAACTCCCAAACATTAGCTTGCCAGCCCAAAGCCCAACAATAGAGGGAAACTAATCCCACGTCGCCGCACGCGCCAACCAGGCGCCAGCGGGAAATCTGCAAGCAGTGCTAGGCAAAAGATTTTGAGCAAACTCGCAAACCTGAACGACGCAAATCCAGTTGCAATTTTCATGAGAGGAAACCCACAAATCCTCCCGCGCGCAAGGTTGCCCACAATAGGTTATTCCGCTAGAGACAGAAACCCCAAACAATATCCAGCCCGCCCAACAAGAAAGGGAACATAATCTCCGCCGCGACGAGGAGGTTTTACCCATGTCATTCGGCGCCGGGAGATCGGGGGGGGGGGGTCAAAATTGAGTGCATCTGCAAGTTCACCAGTGAGTTGGGCCTTCGGTGAGTTACGGGCTTAGATGAGTTATACACCGCGAGCGCGTCTGACACAGGGGTGTGTTCGGGGATTCAGAGAGCGGAACAGGGGGGAGGCAACGGGTGAATTCTGCAAGACCGAGTGAGGATATCAGAAACAACTCTCGGATATACTTTTGCTTGACCACAAAACGGTTCGTACTCGGGCAAATTTCCAGACTAGCCGTCACTTGTTAGATGAGCCAGGCACTGGGCGAGTGAAACTTGGCAGACGCGGTAATTACTGGGTGAAATTGGGCCCGGATGAGTTAAACATCGGATGAATCAGACGCCCGATGAGTCAGGAAACAAGACGAGTCAGACAAAGGATGAGTCAGGCACCCGATGAATTAGGTACTAGATGAGTGTCACGGGATGAAATAAAAACCCGATGAGTCATGCGCCGGGTGAATTAGGCATCGGATGAATTGGGCATTGAGTTCGGCACTGGATGACTTAGGCTCCGAGTGAGTTTGGCACGGCTTATGTTATAGACCGGATGAGTTTGCGCCAGCGGATGAGTTTGGCACTGGAGGAGTTCGGCATTGAGTATGGCACCAGAGGAACTTGGCACTGGACGAGTTTGGCACTGTCTGAACTAGGCGCGCTGGATGAGTTACGCCCATGTACTTGGCGAGCCGCGCGTGCTAAGTGAGCTGGGGGCACGGGCTGAGTCGAAGGCTCCGGGTGATTCAATCATGACGGGAGAGTTGGGGCTTTCGGTGAGTTACTGGCGCTAGGTGGGCCAGGCTCATCGAGTAGGGGGCCACGTGCGAACCCTGCCCCTGCCCCCCGCGATTTCTGAGGGGAAGGGTGAGGTTCACTTCGCTCAGGAGCTCCCAGCCGCGCCTGTCCTCAGCGTTCCTTACTGGCGTCGCCTGGCGGAAACTAGGATAAGCGCGCGCAAATCAGCGCCAGCTAATGTCAGGCGGTAGCGATGCAGCGCGAGATGGGCGGCCGCAAGCGTTTTGACTTGCTATCTGGAGTCCACTGGGCAAGGCCAGGCAGTTGAACATTCGCTTGACTACATACAGCACTTGTCGCAATCAAACAAATGTGATTATCCTCTCCTCCTCTTCCTTCTTTCCCTTGTCGGCTCGAGCCTGGGGCGATGTTTTTCTCCCTGCTGCGCCTGGATGAGGTATTATCGGATGAGTCGAGCGCCAGGCGAGTCAGGTTGAAAGAGTTTCACCGGATGAGTTGGGCACAAGATGAGTTGGGGCAGCGTGCAAGGGCGCCGGATGAGCTATGGCGCCAGATCGGTTAGGACACCACATGTGTTAGGCACCGGATGAGTTAGAGCACGGGATGAGTTCGGGCATCACATGAGTTAGCCACTGGATGCGTCTGGGCACCGGATGCGCTAGGTAATCGGAACATCTAGCGCGCAAGATGTTTCTCTCGAGGCTTTCTCATCCGAGAACAAAGTTGTCCTCGCTTTCGTCCCCGGCCGCGCCTGCCCCCAACGCTCCTTCCTAGCGCTCCCAGCGGAAACTAATGTGAGCGCGCGTAACTTAGCGCCTGTTAGTGTCTGGCGGTTGTGGCGCAGCGCGGGATCGAGTAAGCTAGTCGCTAGCGTTGAGGCTGGCTCTCTGGGTCCACTGGGCAATAGCAGGCCTCCCAAAACTTGCTTGACTGCACATTGCTTTGCAGTCAAGCAAATGTTATGTCCCTCTCCTCCTCTCCTTGTTCTCCTTGTCAACTTGAGTCCGGAACGGCGGTTTCTTGTTTCCGTTCCGTTCAGATGAGATAGGCGCGGGATGAGTCGGGCGACAAATGTGCATTGCAGCGTGCCCATCGGGCAACGACAGGCGTTTGAACGTTGCTCGACTACGAAGCCTTTTGCAATCAATCAAATGTCATTGTCGTATCCTCCCCTTCCTTCTTCTCCATTTCGGTTTGAATCCAGAGCGATGTCTTTTTATTTCCTGTGCGCTCGGATGAGAAAGTTCCGGATGAGACGAGCGCCCGATGAGCTGGGTCGAGTGGCTGACAGGGTAAGCGCGGCGCCGGATGAACGAGGGCGCCGGATCCGCTGGGGCCTTGGATGAATCAGGACACCCGAGAAATTGACTGGATGACGTAGGACACCGGGTCAGGGCGCCGGATGAGTTAGGGTGCTGGATGAGTTCGTCACCGGGTAAATTCGGCACGGGAGGAGTTCGGGCTCCGGATGAGGAGCCTGCCACCAAATGAATTAGGCGCCGGATGACTTAGGACGCTGGATGACTTCGTCACCGGATGAGTTATTTACCGGGATAGTTCAACCAGGTGAATCAGCCAACGGAGGACTGAGACTGGATGAGATCACAATTAGAGAGCGGATGAATTTTGCGTCGGGTGAGTTCGACTGGGCGAGTGTAACCAGATGCGGTAAGCAGCGGATGAATCAGCCCGGTTCCTTTCTTTCCGGACCGCGACGATGCCAAACAGCTTGCGCGCGTCGCGGGATTTCCCGAGGCGAGATCACGCCGCGCATGGTGCGACACGCGAGAGACTGACGCAACGGCAGGAGCACGCAACGAAACTGTCGCGAATTACGGACCTCAAATGCAAATGAGCAGGAGGAGGGAGAAGAACGGAGGAAAGGCTGATGCGAAACGCGCCCCAATCCGCATCATCTAGTTCTGCGCGAGAGAAAACGAAGACACGGCGCGGCAAAATAAACTGTCGCACTCCTGACCAGGTAGATCGACCCCAAAAGGCCTACCAGAATGCCAAGGGACTGGGGGGGAGGAAGAGAGCGCAGAGAGGGAAGGGAGAAACGAAAAAAGACAGAAAAGGGAACGCGGGACACCATCCTAATATGTGTGCGCACACACATGGCCACCGCCTCGCACACCCACGCATGCGGACCGTGCCAGGGAAGCCTTGCGGCGGAATTTTCGGGAGATCTCGCGCGTGTGTCTGGCGTTAAAAAAGGCGCCGCCACTAGCGGCCGCTCGAGGGTGCCCCCGATGAGGGCGCGGTCCTGTGGAATCAGCTAGCGGCGGTCAGCGAACGACCCGCACGCATGACTCAGTTAGCCGCGCATGCAATGCCAGCATAGAGAGGGAAGAACAGGGAGAGAGAGAAAGAGAGAGAGAGAGAGAGCGCGCAACGGATGGGAGAAACAAAAAACGCCAGCTGGGCGACGAGGAGGGCAAGGCGTTGGAGATAAGAACGAAAAAACAAACACAGCCTGAAAAACAATGGAACATGTCATGTCAAATGCCTCCGCGTGGCTGATCAAATCTGCTTCTTGTCGTGACCTCTCAGCCGGGAGCCTCGCCCCGAGATCCAAGCGTTGCCCGTCTGCCTATGCCCAGCTGCGGCAGACTTGCAAAATTGCGTAATGATGTCTACGGCCACGTCGTCATTCACATGCTTGCGTTGGTGGCGAGTGGTGCTGACCGCCTGGTAAACTCCGCGTACAGGTGAGGCTCGGCGCGCAAGGACGTCGCCGTTGTCCGTTGCCCACGGCCCGGCGAAGCACGGGCGCAGCGAAATCGCCCGACGCATGCGCGCAAGCACGGGGGGGAAGCCGAAGGGCGGCATGTGCCACTCTTCGGGTGGCCCTGCAATGGGCGCAGTGCTCGATGGAGTCCCCGTTGCAGACGCGGCTGCCGCAGCCCAATAAACATGCTGAGGGGCCTTGTCGGAAACGCCTCGCCGTGGCCCCCCATTCCACCAAGTGCGGGGCCATGGTGCTGATGCTCGGGGTGGCAGGTTGGATCGGAGCCCATCCAAATAACGCATGCATCTCCGAGCCGTCGTGCCCTCTAGCCCCAGCAGCTTCCTCCCAACGAGCCTGCAACGCATTCGCATCTCGCCGCCGGGGCATCGTGGGCGGCGCAGAGCTTGACGCGCCGCTCGTCGCAATTTCCTCCGCACATCGGTCAGCTGGCGCACTTTGCGCCCCGTCGATTCGGCCGGCAGCCCAGCGGCAGACGGCGTCGCGTCCAGACTGAGGCCGCGGATGCCAAAACCCATCGCGTTGTCTGCCAGCGCCTGCTCCGGTGAAGAACGCGACCATCAACGCCGTATGCGAGTCCTGTTAGGGCAGTTGGCCCGGCGCATCATGCTTGGAGTTCCCGCGCGCAGCGTCGAATTCGCAGCCCGCCGCGCCTGTTGTTTCCGCGAGTATATACACTCGGGCCTGCGCCGATCGCAACCTGTTATGCAAGATGGAAAAGAACCAGGCTGCTCAAGCCGCCCGTGTTTTTTTATGCTGAACAAAAACAAATCGCGGCAGGCGCCGCGCACGCGGACCAGGAACCACGCCATGCATCGCAGAGCTCGCGCCTCCAGATGGCCAGCTTTCTGCGGAAACGCCCGGAGCTGGGCCGCGCGCGATAAGACTAGTAGCGCGTGCGCGGTGCAAGCCGCGACCAAAAATTGCATCCCCGGCTCCGTCTGCCCCCAACTGCCAGCTTCACGGATGTACTTACCGAGAAGTTTTTGTCCCGAAAACTCGCCCGCCGCTTCTGGTCCTATTACTAATTCCAAATGCGTGCCCATGACAGCAATCGCAACGCTTGCGCAATCAGGGACAGACCGAATCAGCCGCAGAGCCAGACGCCCTCGCCAGGCCACAACGGCATGAGCAAGCACTTAGGGAGATTCAAACGCAGCCTCGAAGCCTTGTCCATCTCGCTGAAGAGCCCGGCAACCTTCGGCAGATCCGCCCGGGCGTTGCCCAAGACAATGTCGACGACGTCCGCGAACGCACTAATCTTAGCAACCGGGATTCGTCTCTGGAGCACGCGCAGAACATATCCATGACAAGGGCAAAGATGAACGGAGATAGGTGGCGCACACGCGCTCGCTTCGAGCGCGCTGAAGGTTCTGGTTAGGTATGTGCAGAAGTTTCGTTCTGATACGACGAGGGTGGGAGAAAGTTGCCGTAGATGCCAAGGATCGCCATGTACCGAAAAATAACTGGGGATTTATTGAGGGCGGGAAGTCGTGTTCTCCAACTCCCTCCCCCTCGTCGCCATCCCCCTTCTCGATGAGAAGCAGCAACATCAACAGCAGAACGATCAGGGTCGGCAAAGGGGCGGAGCAGGAGTAGCAGGAGGTTGCAGGAATCTACAAACACCGATCCTGACGAGGCCAATCGGGCCATCTTGGGTTGGTCTGGGAGGTTTCTTGGAACGTCCGAGGCTGTCGTACGCCCAACTCCCCAGCGTGGCTGGGTTGTGGGTCAGAGCTCTGTTGGATGTCTGCTGGGGTCCCTTGGGAAGGCTAAAGGGAGACTCTTGGGCGTCGTTTTGAAAATCTCTGGGGCCTTCTGGGGGCCATTCAGGGGCCCTGTGGCGTCTATTGGGGCCAGTTGGGGGCTCTTGGGGCCTGCTGGCGGTCCCAGGGGATCTCGTGGGCCGTCTTGGGGTCCTCTGGAGGTGCTCATGGGGCACTCTTCGGCGCCTCTTGGACAGTCTTGGGGTTCTCTTGGGCTGTCTCGGGGCCCTCCACTCTACGGGACCTCTTCGGCTGGTCGGGGCGAAGAGGCCCCGAACAGGCCCCGGAAGAAAGCCAAAAGACAAATAAGAAAAGGCTCCAAGACTGACGTCAAAACGGTTCCAGGAGTTCCTTTAAGAGGGACCGAACAGATCCCAAGAAGAGCGACAACACGGTTTTCCTTCACCTCTCCCTCCTCCTCCTCATCATCAGAATGCCTTGGGAAGGTGAAACTACCCTGTCTCACGACGGTAGACGCCCAGCTCACGTTCCCTTTTGTCGGGCGGACAGTCAGTCGCATTGGGGCTTCTGCGTCCCAATGAATGCAGATGGCAAGAACCGACATCGAAAGACAAAACAGCAACGTCGTTACGAGCGCGTGGCTGCCACAAGCTGGGCATCCCTGTGATGAATTTTCTGACACCCCTACTCATCCTCATCCTCGTCCTCCTGATCCTCCTCGTCGTCAATAACCAGCCCACCTTCCCTATGGTCGGGCGAACAATCGGACACATGGGAGCTTCTGCGTCTCAGTGATAGGAAGAGCCGGCATCGAAGGATGAAAAAGCAACGTCGCTACGAACGCGTGGCTGTCACAAGCCACTTAGCCCTGTGGTAACTTCTCTGACACCCCTCCTGGCCTTCTTCCTCGTCCTCCTGATCCTGACCCTCCTCCATCTCCTCCTCCACCTCCTCCCCCTCCCCCTCCTCCAAATCATCACCAACAGAGTGCCTCAGGAAGGTGAAGCTAATCTGTCTCACGACGGTGTAAGCCCAACTCACATTCCCCATTGCCGGGCGGACATTCATACACTTTGGGGCTTCTGCGTCTCAATGATAGTAAGAACCGGCATCGAAGGATAAATCAGCGACGTCGCTACGAACGCGTGGCTGCAACAAGCCAGGTATCCCTCTTGTAACTTTTCTGACACCCCTACTGATCCTCCTCGTCCTACTGGTCATCCTCCTCCTCCGCGTTCTTTCTCTCCCCCTCCTCCTCCCAAGCATCACCACCAGATTGCCTCAATAAGGCGAAACTAACATGTCGCACGACGGTGTAAGCCCATATCACGTTTCCTATTGTCGGGCGAACCATCAGACGCTTGGGGGCCACTGCGTCTAAGTGATGACAAGAGCCGACATCGAAGGATCGATGTAAGCAACGTCGCTACGAACGCGTCGCTGCCACAAGCCAGGTAACCCTCTTGTAGCTTTTCTGACAATCCTCCTGATTCTCCTTCTCGTCCCCCTGATCCTCCTCCTGGCAGCAGAGGGAGCGGACCTCCCTTCAGGATGCTCCAAGGGTCTATGGCCTGCTGCGGAGCCTTTTCCGCGGGCTCCTCCAAGACACGGGCGGCTCCTCAGAAGCTGTGGGGGCTGCTGGGAAGCCACCCCCGCCTTCTCAGGAGACCAGCCTCCTCTCTCCAGCCAGTTTCCAGGCGTTCCTCACGCCGATCTGGAAAATACTCGTCGGCCTGCCCCTTCGCGCATTCCTCGGCTCTCCCGCGCGGCCGCCCAGATGGCCCCCCGATCTCCGTTCAGGGTCGGCGGAGCCCGCAGTAAGGCCCCTCAAATCCACTGCGGGGTCCCTGGCCCATGTCAGTCCTTGGATTGCGGCTCTGAGCAGATGGGGTCGGAGAAGTGCACCGCATCGCCGAAGCATCGGCGATGCATCGACGAGGTATCGGCGACGCCTGCATGACGAAAATTGGGTTCACAGCGAGCCGCATTGTCAATGCATCGGCGATGCGGCGCGTTCCTCCGACCCCATCTACTAGGAGCCCGATCTGGGAGGCGTTGGCGTGTGGTCTACGCGTGGCGCTCCGCTCCGCGGGGACGGAGGCTCGGGAAAGCTCCTGACGTGGACGCCCGTGGGCTAGGAAGTGCATGGCGTATGGCGCGAAAGCGGGCCAGAACCGCCGGAGCGACACGCCATGCATAAATTGCCGACCGCATCTTGAAGCGCCCCTGCTTAATGCCAGGCTCGAGTCGTGACGACCCCGGCGCTGGCTCCTTACACCAGGCGGGTCGTTCAACCGAGAACGAGAGGTGGCTCTTCCATCTCCAAGTCGTTCTATACTGGCCGACTCCAGGCACCTGGCAGCGTTCAACCTCGAACGCCCGCGGCGAGGTCGCTGCCGCGCAGGCACGACACGAAGCAACGTGCCACTACCGCATCCACGCCGTGTTTTTTTCCCAACGTGGCCTCCCAGAGGTCTGAACCTCGTCTCGGCGTCCTGGGGATCGGCGTTTCATCCCGAATAGTGCTTGAACGGTCAATTGGCCCATGAAAGGGCGTCCAGACCCTGAGGTCCGACGTCACCGACCGAGCCTGAAGCCCAAAATGCAACAGCGCGGAAAATGCATGACCGAGGCCGCAGACCCGGTGATGGTCCTGGGCCCCGAAACAAACTAGGGGATACCGCGCGGTGCGCGAAGACATCGCCACGCCCTGCTCCCAACCATGCGACGTTCGGATTATGATTTTGCCAATACGCTATCCCCAAGAATCCCGCACCCGAACCGGCCGCTGGCCCCTGGAGAAAACCCCCGTTCCGTGTACGGACTCCCCCCTGCCGTCCCTCCACAGACCCCCCTGGTTCGTGGACGGACCCCAGTCCCCAGCCGTTTCGGAACGTCGGGAAGCTGCACAGGCAGAAATGCTGAAATGCACATAGCAACCAAAACAAAATCAATAATTTTGGCTTTTTAGGGCCCATTTAGATGTGCTCTTGGGGGCCCCGTAGGCCGTGTTGGAAGCCTCGCCGGCCATCTGGAAGCAATTTCTGGCGCGTCAAAACGAGCGTTCGGTGACCGCCACTCTCTTGGAGGCTTCCCGCGGTCCTTTTCAAATGTGTTGGGTTTTTTGGGGCCGTCTGGGGGCGCCCCTGGGCCTGTTGGGACGATGTTTGGGCGTCCGGCACCAGCAGCTTGGGGAGCCGGGAAGCTGAACAAGCAGAAGCGCTGAAGCGCACCCAAAACCAAAGGAAAAGCACTGAGTTTGGTTTCTTGGGGCCCTTGTGGGAGTGCTCTTGCTGACCCCGTGGGCCATGCTGGAAGCCGTGTGGGCCATCTGGAGGCCATCTTGGGCACGATCGAATGATATGTCCGCGTTTCGGGGCCTCTTGGAGACCACTTGCGGTCCTTTTCTGCAGTGTTGGGGCTGTCTTGGGCCGTCTGGGGGCGGCCCTAGGCCGTCTCGGCGCCCTGGTGGAAGCCTGTTTGGATGATTTTGTGGCGTCCTGGACCGTCTTGGAGCGTCGGGAAGGCGAACGGGCAGAAACGCCAAAATGGACCAGAATCCATAAGACAAAAATTATCCCAGTGCGACCCTACCTAGGACAGCGGCCTGTGCTGCGCTATGCTATGCTAAGGCATTCCATTCAGCCTCTGGCCGCGCTGCCTGTGCTGCGCTATGCTATGCTATGCTATGCTATGCTCTGCTCTGCTCTGCTCTGCTCTGCTGCGCAATGCTATGCTGGGCTAGGCTAGGCTAGGCTATGCCGCGCTATGCTATGCTGCGCTATGTTATGCTATGCTATACTATACTATGCTATGCTTTTGCTTTGCCTTCGCTTTTGCCTTTGCTTTTGCTTTTGCCTGGCACCCAGGGAGCGCAACTGGGGGAGCCGCGCGTTTGCTTTTACCTTTGCTGTTGCTTTTGCTTGGGTCCCAGGGGACTGGGGGAACCGCCCCGGGCGGGTTCCACTGCCCGGCCCCTTTAAGCGAAGAGAGTAAGAACCCTTCTAGGCAGAGCCTAGGTAGGGAACAATGATTTTGGATTATCGGGGCCCTTTCTGAATGTGCTCTTGGGGACCACTTTGGCCGTGTTGGAAAGCTTGCGGGCCATCCAGAGGCCATCTTGGGCGCGTTAGAACGAGAATTCGGCGACCTTTCTGGGGCGGACGATTCAACAAATAGTTTCGCGGGCCTTCGCGCCATCGCAACAGCGTGGGGGCGGGGCAGGCAAACGGAGGGTGGACAATCCTGGGTTGTCTGGAGGCCAGGGGGGGGCACGGGCTGACAATTCAGGGCGGGGGGCGGGGGGTCCATTCAGAGCAGGGCAAACAAATGCTGGGAAGGACTTCTCGGGCTGATGATTCGAGTCCGCAGGAGCGGACAATTCGAGGCCGCGAGCCCTGAATGGGAAGTAGAAATTTCTGATCCGCCAGTCATGCGCGGAAGGCAGACATTCTGCGCCGCCTTCGGACAGCGACCTCCTTCTCCACCTCCTCTTCCAATTATCCCCCCCCTCCTCCTCGACCTCTTCCTCTTCCTCCCCCCCGCTTTTCTATCCCTTGTCACCTTCCCCCTGCTAGTTACTGTGCCTCTACACCTGTTCAATAATAATACTATTCTCCGTTCTCCCCTGATGCACTCTGGAAGACTGCCTGCACCCCTCCGCGTATGGTGTTTCTAATTACATACAGGTTTGGCGCGAATCCGTTTCTCATATTTGTTTTCAATCGGAACGTGTTCGGCTCTTCTATAATGTTGTTCCCGCTGTAACGCTGGCCTCATTTTCGAGCTTCCGCTGGGTTCGAATCCTCCCGCGTGCTGTGCTTTTTTTTCAACAGAGGATAGGGGCGTGTGTTGTTCATATCTGTTGTTCAATCCGAACTTGTTCGGTTCTTCCGACACGCCGCTCCCGCGGCAGCGTTGGCCTCATTTTCAAGCTCCAACCGCCGTTCGCGAGGACGAGCGAGGTCCTCCGTGGATTTCCTGGATCTGCGCTGGGACTCCCTAGCAGCGCTTCCGACGCCCCCTCTTCGAAATCCTCCTCCCGCGGCCGCGGGTGATCAAACGAACGCAGGAGGACGATTAGAAATTCAGTTTCCGCAAGGCAGCAAAATAAAACGCCAGGGGGGCAGACGATTAAAAACAAGTTTCCGGCGGCTGAATTCTAGTAGTCTGCCCCACTCATTCATTTTGGGGCCCCCGGGACGGGAGAGGGGGGCATGTTCTTAGTTTGCCTCCATTAACTCTCTTGGAGGCCTCTCGCGGCCCTTTTCAGCTGTGTTGGGGCTGTCTTGGGCCGTCTGGGGGCGTCCATGGGCCGTCTCGGCGCCCTCGTAGGGGCCTGTTGGGGCGATATTTGGGTGTCCGGCACCGGTTTGGCGCGTCGGGAAGCTGAACAAGCAGAAACGCTGAAACGTTTCCGAAAGCAAAGGAAAAAACAATGATTTTGGTTTCTTGGGGCTCTTTTGGGAGTGCTGTTGGCGACCCCTTGGGCCATGTTGTAAGCCGTGTGGGCCATCTGGAGGTCATCTTGGGCGTGTTCGAATGATGTGTCCGCGTTTCGGGGCCTCTTGGAGACCATTTGCGGCCCTTTTCTGCAGTGTTGGGGCTGTCTTGGGCCGTCTGGGGACGGCCCTGGGCCGTCTCGGCGCCCCGGTGGAAGCCTGTTTGGATGATTTTGTGGTGTTCTGGACCGTCTTGGAGCGTCGGGGAGCCGAACAGGCAGAAACACCACACGAAAATCAATGGTTTTAGCTTCTTGGGGCCCTTGTGAGAATACTCTTGGAGGCCCCTTTGACCCGTGTTGGAAGCCTTGCGGGCCATCTGGAGGCCATTTTGGGCGTGTTAGAACGAGAGTTCGGTGACCGCCACTCTCTTGGAGGCCTCTCGCGGCCCTTTTCAGCTGTGTTGGGGCTGTCTTGGGCCGTCTGGAGGCGTCCCTGGCCCGTCTCGGCGCCCTCGTGGGAGCTTGTTGGAGCGAAAATCATTTGGGCGTCCGGCACCGGCTTGGGGCGTCGGCAAGCTGAACAAGCAGAAACGCTGAAACGTTCCCAAAACCAATGGAAAAGCAATGATTTAGGTTTCTTGGGGCTTTGGGAATGCTCTTGGCGACCCCGTGGGCCGTGTTGGAAGCCGTGTGGGCCATCTGGAGGTCATCTTGGGCATGTTCGAGCGATATGTCCGAGTTTCGGGGCCTCTTGGAGGCCTCTTGCGGCCCTTTTCTGCTGTGTTGGGGCTGTCTTGGGCCTTCTGGGGGCGGCCCTGCGCCGTCTCGGCGCCTCGGTGGAAGCCCGTTTGGACGATTTTGTGGTGTCCTGGACCGTCTTGGAGCGTCAGGGAGCCGAACAGGCAGAAACGCTGAAACGTTCCCAAAACCTAGAGAAAATCCCTAATTTGGCTTCTTGGGGCCCTTTTGGGAATGCTTTTGGAAGCCCCGTGGACCATGTTGGAAGCCTTGCGGGCCATCTGGAGGTCATCTTGGGCGTGTTAGAACGAGAGTTCGGTGACCGCCACTCTCTTGGAGGCCTCTCGCGGCCCTTTACAGCTGTGTTGGGGCTGTCTTGGGCCGTTGGGGCGTCCCTGGCCCGTCTCGGCGCCCTCGTGGGGGCCTGTTGGGGCGATATTTGGGCGTCCGGCACCAGCTTGGAGCGTCGGAAAGCTGAACAAGCAGAAACGCTGAAACGCTCCCAAAACCAGAAGAAAAGCAATGATTTAGGTTTCTTGGGGCCCTTGTGGGAAAGCTCTTGCCGACCCCGTGGGCCGTGTTGGAAGCCGTGTGGGCCATCAGGACGTCATCTTGGGCGCGTTCGAATGATATGTCCGCGTTTCGGGGCCTCTTGGAGGCCTCTCGCGGCCTTTTTCTGCAATTTTGGAGCTGTCTTGGGCCGTCTGGGGGCGGCCCTGGGCCGTTTCGGCGCCCCGGTGGAAGCCTGTTTGGACCGTCTTGGAGCGTCGGGGAGCCGAACAGGCAGAAACGATGAAACACACCAAACACCATACGAAAATCAATAATTTTGGCTTCTTGGTGCCCTTGTGAGAATGCTCTTGGAGGCCCCTTTGACCCGTGTTGGAAGCCTTGCGGGCCATCTGGAGGCCATCTTGGGCGTATTAGAACAAGAGTTCGGTGACCGCAACTCTCTTGGAGGCCTCTCGCGGCCCTTTTCTGCAATGTTGGGCTGTCTTGGGCCGTCTGGGGGAGGCCCTGGGCCGTCTCAGCACCGCCATGGAGTGTCAGGCGCCCCTTCCCGGCCGCCCCGCCTCGTGCGCAGGGATATATATATATATATATATATATATATACACACTATAACCATCGCGCGCGCTTCGCGCGCGCTCAGGTTCTAGCCCAGGCTGGGGGCGCGCTAGAAGATCTTAGACAGCGCTATCAATCACAGGCGCGTGACATAGTCAGGCCTCCTGAGGGTCTTCGTGGGGGCATCTGAAAAGCTTCTGGGGGGTTCTCCGTGCTTCCTCAATTTGCTGTTGGAGGCACTTCTTGGGTGCTTCTCGGGGGGGCATGTTGGGGCTTCTTGGGGTCCCTTGGGGGCATCGTCAAGGTTCTCCGGGCAGTCGGAAAGTGATGTTCTGCAGTCTGAAGCAATCAATTTGCTGTCTTGGCTGCGTGGAGGCCCGGCTTGAGGCCACGTTGGGGCAATCCGGAAGCCTCCTGGGGCCTGCTTGAAGCAATTTTGATGCATCGAGAGCACTGTTCGGCTATCTTGGGGCCCCGTGTACGTCTCCTGTGAACCTTTTGGGGCCTGGTGGGGGGCATTGGGGGGCCTCGTCGGACCAGTTGGGGACTCTTGGGGCCTCCTGTGGGCCTCTTAGGGCGGAAAGCTCTGCTGTTGAGTTCTAGTTCCCCTTCTTGGGGCTCTCTTGGGGCCCTCTTGGGACCCTCTCGGGCCGTTTTGGGCGCCTCGGGCACCGTCTTGGGGCCCTCGTGGGCCGTCTTGGGGCCCTCTTGGAGGCCTCTTCGGCTATCTTGGAGCGGCCGTGGGGGCCTCTTGGGCCGTCTTGGAGCGTCGGAATGCCAAAAGGCTGGGAACTCTAAAATCCATCAAAAGCCGATGGGAAAACAATGTTTCTTGGAACCTCCTCGGCCTTCTGGGGAGTTTTTTGAGGGCCTCTTGGGTTTCATTTGGGGGCCTCTGGGGCTTCCTGAGAGCCTCTCGGGGTGGAAGGCTCGGATTTTCGGTTCGTCCTACCCCTGGGCCCCCCTTGGGGCCGTATTGGTGCCCTCTCTGGCTGTCTTGGGCCCTGTTGGAGGCCTCCTGGGCTATCTTGGATTGGTCTTGGAGGCCTTTTGGGCCGTCTTGGAGCGTCAGGACGCCAAAAGGTTGAAAACTCGAACATCAATCAAAACCCTATGGCATGACATGGATTTTTGCCTCTTGGGGCCTTCGTGGGAGGCCTTTTGGATACTCTTCGGCCCCCTGGGGGGCTTCTTGGGGCCTGTTGGAGCCTGTTAGGGGCTTCTCGGGGCCTCCTGAGAGCCTCTCGGGGTGGAAGACTCGGATTTTCGGTTCGTCTCAACCCCTTTGGCTCCATCTTGGGGCCGTCCTGGAGCCCTCTCGGGCCGCCTTGGGCGCATCTTGGGACCCCCGTGGGCTGTCTTGTGACCGTCTTCGAGGCCTTTGGGGATGCCTTGGAGCGGAAATTAAAAGCCTCTTGGGCCGTCGTGGAGCGTCAGGAAACTCAAAAGGCGAGAACTCGAACATCGATCAAAAACCAAAGGAAAATACATCAGTTGTGCCTCCTAGGGCTCCTTGGGAGCCATTTTGGAAACCTATTGGGGCGTCTTGGAGGCCTCTCGGACAGTCAGGGACCAATTCTGGGTGATTTCGGGCGGTCATTGGTCGTTTTCGTCGTGTGGAAAAGCCAGGGCCGTCTTCGGGCGACTTTACAGGGCCCCCAGCGCCACGGCAGGGCCCCCGGCCCCCCCGGTGCGAGGGCCCCGTCCTGGGCCCCGCCTCGTGCCCGCGGCATGGCGTCCCTGGGCAGTCCCGGCGCCCTCGTGGGGGCCTGTTGGGGCGACGTTGGGTGTCTGAAATCCATTATTTACACCTTAACCCTATACTCAGAGCCAGTCTGGGGGAGGGGTTGAAAACCCTCGAGGGGGGCAGGCGGAGCAGAGCCCGAGAGGGCTGGCAGAAATACTGCAACAACAACTGATCGATGCTGACGTGACGATATTGCACCAGGGCGCGGGCTGAGGGGGTATTCAACCCCAGAATTCTTCAAGAAAAAGAACGCAGTTCGAGCTGGCTGCATGGGCACAGCTTCAGACCGAGGCCAGCTTCCTGAGCCTACGACCTAGGTCACAAACCACAAAACTTTTTCGACCCCTCCCCAGAGGGAGGGCGCGGTGGGGCCGACTTGAGCCCAGAGGGGCAGAGGGGGGCGGATGGGGGAAAGGGCGGCTAACTAACAGACTACGACGGGTAATGCAAAATAAAGTTCAAGAACAACTATTTACATCTTAACCCTATACTCAGAGCCAGTCTGGGGGAGGGGTTGAAAACCCTTGAGGGGTGCAGGCGGAGCAGAACCCGACTGGGCTGGCAGAAATACTGCAACAACAACTGATCGATGCTGACGTGGCGATATTGCACCAGGGCGCGGGCTGAGGGGGTATTCAACCCCCGAATTCTTCGAGAAAAAGAACGCAGCTCGAGCTGGCTGCATGAGCACATCTTCAGACCGAGGCCAGCTTCCTGAGCCTACGACCTAGGTCACAAACCACAGAACTTTTTCGACCCCTCCCAGCCGACCCGACTGGGCCACTGGCCAAAGGCCTTCAAGAGAAAAACTGCCGAGCACGGGCGACGCGGGCGGGTGGGGGAGCGAGGCAGAGAAAACCTTAACTTGCTTTGTTCAAAACCTCACGGCCCTCCCCCAAGGACCCCCTCACCAGACTTGGCTCGATATTCATTAGGTGGGGAGAGGGAGCTGGCCTACGTCGATCCATACATCACGACAGGCACCTCGCGGCCACGGGCGCTCGCGAGCGCCCCGACGATGCGCCTGCCGAGCGGCGCCCCAGCGCCTGGCCCTCTCACGACGGCGTCGTGCACCCCCTGTCGCGGGCGGCGCCAGAACGCACAGCCCTGCTTGATCTGCGTGCCGTCTAGCTCACTGAGCTCCTCCACCAGCGCGTGGCACTTGGTGTAGCGCTGGGGGCCAGCGGTGGAGGCCCAGCGGCCCCGCCTACGCGCCGCCTCCAGGTCGCCGCTCAGCGCCACGAAGCGGGCTGCCGCAGCGTGGCGCACGCCGTGCGGTGGCCCCATGGTCTCCAGGCCCACCGCCTTCAGCGTCTTCGCCCAGACCTTGCGGAAGCTCGGCTGGGTGAAGGGGAAGACCTGGTCATCAGGCTCCCGATCCTGGACCAGCACCTTCATCAAGAGCCTCGACAGCGGCCGCTCCAGCACGGCGCCCTGGTTGGCGCCCGTCTTGGTCTCCTGTCCCATCATGCGGTCGCCGAGCTTGAGGCCCACACCGCCGTCGGGCGTGAAGCTGACGTGCTTGGCCCGCAGCATCTCCCAGTCCTGCTCGCGAAGCCACCCGTCCAACTGCACGATGCAGGCACTCGCCTCCAGCAGGTGCCCCATTTCCAGCACCCTCGTGATGATTACCCCCGTCGCCTGGAACGGGATCGGGTGGCCCTCACCTCCGAACTGCATGCGCTCCCACGACTTCAGCGCACGATGCGCCGTTGGGAGCCTCCCTCGATGGTCCTCGAAGATGTGCATGAAGCATTGAAGGCGAGGGAGGCCTTCATGTAGTTGTCGCCCCTCAGGTAGCAGAGGTCACTGATGTAGTTCCCCAGCGCGCGGCCCCTCTGCTCCAAGGTCGTGAACGGCACCTCCCCGCGCTTGCAGTCAACGAGGAAGGCCCTGACCTCCCGCTCGTAGACGACGTTGGTGGAGTCGTCGACGGCGTGGACCACCAACCTGTTGTTCCACCGAGGGCGGTCCTGCTTGGCCTGCTGCCAGGCGCGTGCGCCGCGCTTCTGCAGCGGCGGTGCAGACACCCCCCTTCGAGCACCGTTGGCCACGTGCAGCGTCACCACCAGCGCGACCCAGAGGGACAGCCTGCCGCCGTTCCTCGCAGCCGAACCAGCTTCGCCGCCCGCGGCGGCCCAGCGTGACGCCCTGCAGCTCCTTCTCGCAGTCGCCGTCGCCCCCGATGTGGCGGCAGTAGCAACCCACGTCGCCGAGGTAGACGCCCAAAGCCGCCACGTTCTCGCTTGGGAGGCCGGGGCCTCCCTGCTGAGAAGGTAGTCGAGCCCCAGACGTACCGCCAAGGTCCCGCGAGTCACCGCCGCCGCTCCAGCACCTGCAGCAGCGGCCGCACCGCCTTGGGCGTCGTCCTCATCCTGTGCGCCTGCTTGGTCTCGTCCGCTGCGCCGATGTCGACACCTCTGCTCGGGCCGTCCGCCATGTTCCACTGGCTGGGCACCCACCGGTAGTAACCCCTGATGCCCAGCGCCAGCGCGATGCCACATGCCACTCGTGCCAGCCTCAGAAGCGACGTCGCTGATGAGCGACCCTTCTGCAGCACGCCCATGGAGACAACAGAGTCCGTCATGATCACCACTCGCTTGTGCCAGCATCTCGAAGATCTCGCCAGATGTCGCAGCACGCTCACCACGCACCGCAGCTCCAGCACATTGTTGTGTTCCTCCGCCTCCCAGCGTCCCCTGAAGAGCTCGTGCCACCTCGACTCGTCGACCCAGGAGGCGCCGATGGGCATCACCTGCCCCCTGCTCCGTACCACCCGAGGTCGACCCCGTCGCAGTCGCACCTGCGCCCCCTTTGGTACTTCGCTCCAGGCGTAGTCGAGCTGCTCTAACCTCGTGGCGTAGTGCTCCAGAAAGACGCCCCCATAGTTGACGGCGACGCCCGAGGTCAGCGGGAACTCGTCCCACAGCCCATCGTTCTCCACGAGCCTCGTCAGGTTGGTCAGCACCACCAGCTCGCCCACCTCCAGGGAGAAGACGCCCTCCGCCTCGGTGAGCCTGTCCCAGGGCGCCCACTCCAGCATCTTCAGCGCCACGGGCCCCAAGATAACGAAGCCGAGCCCCTCGCGGACCGCGAGCCTGGCGACCTCGATGATCACCTGCGCGATGTAGTTGTCCTCGTCGACCTTGCACTGCATGCCCTCGCTGAGCCCTTCGTAACCCCAGGGCGTGCGTGAGTCCCTGTAGTAGTTGTCCGAGAAAGTGTCCAGGAACAAGGTGGGGTGGCAGATCCAGTGCCACCGCCTCCGCAGACGGCTGAAAAGCCGCTCTACCACCGCCACGTCCATCAACTCCCCCATTCGCACGTCCTCCATCCAAGCGCTCACCTGGCCCCCGAGGTCCCCCTTCAGGTCCAGCAAACCCTGCTGCAGCGTCAGTGTACCAGGACGTCCTTCGCTCGGGTGCATCATCTCGTCCTCATCCAGGCCCTCCTTGCTCACCTCGTCCTCTATCTCCGCGTGCGTCTCCCCTACCCGAATCTGCCACGCCTGCTCGGCCCCGCGGTCCAGCTCGTCCCTGATCTCCCCCACGCTTGACTTCGTCGCGACCGCTCCGAAGCCCTCGTCGCTCGCGTCGGTCATGTAGACTGTCGTGTGCCAGTCCAGCTCCAGGTTCGCCTCGAAGAAGATGGCCAGCGATGACAGGGCCTTCAACTCCTCCAACACGGGGGCAGGGATGCGCTGCGTCTTCTCGGCCTCCTCGTCCGCAAAAGCCCCGACCCATCGGTAGCAGGCGTCCAGGATCGCGAAGGCAGGCCGACAAACCAGCACCGCCCACGCCCAGCAGCCCACCACCGCGGCAAACTCCCGAGGTCGCACGGACCGAGTCACCGCAATTGCCTCGGTGCAGATGATCAGGTCCTTCATCTTCTCGGGGTAGACCTTCAACGTATAGGGCCGTCCCGATATGGTAAGCCCAAGCCCGCGTCGCAGTCCTTCCCCAGCCTCCTCCTTGTGCACGGCGAGCCCCTTCGCGTTCAGATAGCTCCGCACGTGGCCCTTTGTGACCTCGAGGTCCACGTCCTCCCCATCCTTCACCAGCTTCAAGCCGATGTAGTCGTCGATGTACAATAAAAAGGAGAAGCTCGGCCTTGGCGAAACTCGGACACGCCCTGCCCAGGGCGATCTGCTCCGTGACCAGACCCTCCATAGACTCGAAGCAGTCCACAAGTGCCGAGTGGGCCAAGAAGACCGCCCAGGCAGCCCCCATCACAGGCGCCACTGACCCCACGCCCGCGGCTCCCGCAGGCGGGGCTGGCAACTCCACCCCCGCATCCTTCGCGAAGGCGTGAAGCTCCTCGGGCAAGGCCCCCTCCAGCGCGAAGTACTCCGCTAGCCCGTCCGACCACCTCAACCTGTAGAACCAGTCGGGCACGCCCCCCTGGAAACTGCCCAGCACACGGTCCTTCAAGATGTCGTTCGTCAGCTCCAACTCGGACAGGGCAGAGGGTGACCCCAGTGGGGTCCACGGCGGTCGCCGAAAGAGCAGATTCACCTTCCGCGCGTCCCAGATGAGGCGGGACTTGATCACGTCCCGCCCGTCCTCGCTCACGTCCTTGGCCGCGCAGAAAAGGCCCACGGTGTGCTTCACCTCCTTGACGTACTGGGCCATTCCTGCCCGCATCATCCTCTTGGTCACGGTGAGCCTGGTGTGACGATCCTTCCAACCTGGATCGGAGTAGCCCTTGATGCCATCGTATCTCCCCCAGTCCACCCCCTTCGGATCCTCCAGCATCCGACTCTCGAAACGCTCTAGGTACGGCGCCGCGGTGGTCGAGAGGTCCGCCAGAGACAGGCCCGCGGCCCCTGGAGGCGGCAGCGAGACCTGGTCCGCCACCATCCTGCAGAGGTCGCCCTTCTTGATGAACGTAGTAGTAGATGTAGTCCGCTTGCGGCCGCATCCTCCACCCACTGCGTAGCCCGAGCTGTCGGGCCCCCGCAGACGGCGAAGCACCGCCTTGCCGTCGTTGATGCTGCCCCGCGCCCCGAGAGAGGCGTGACGATCCCAGATGTCGTAGACCACCTTGCGCTAGAGCCCCGTCGCGCCCCCTCACGAGCTCGGGGCAGTCGACCCATCGTCTGCCCCAACACGCCCCGCCGCCAGCGACCGCAGAGCCCGAACTGTCTGACAGGCGCGGAGCCAGGCAAGCCTCAACTGCCCGTCGTAAAGCCTGAACTCGCAGCTCGCGTGGCCAGGGGTCCCGTAGGAGAAGGCAAACTCCGAAGAGGGTCCCGCTCCCTGAAGTCCATCAGCATCAGGCCGCCGTAAAGGAAGCACCCGCTCACGTGGAGCACGACGAAGGTTGAGCGCACTGGCGCGGTTCAGGTCCGAGATATACAAGCCACGGCCTGAACAAAAGAGGCCTCGCCCTCCAGCGCACGCCGGTTGGGCGAGGGTCAGCGCGACGAGCCCGAGGAAGCCCCCCCTTCTGCTCCACCCTCGACCTGGCGATCTCCCCGCTGACGAAGCCCACGCAGCACAGATCCACAGGAGCGAGCACAGCTGTGCGAGACTTGCCCAAGGGTCGCCACTCCAAAACGAACCCTCGGGCCACCCCATATTCCTCGTCCCTGGGCGCTGCGTCCCGCACCGACGCCAAGTGCTTCTGGATCTGCGCCCTCTTCCTCAACTTGTCCGTCACCTCTTCGTCCGCGAGAGCGCCCTCGATGGTGTCGTGAGATGTCAGCCTCAAGTACTCCTCACCTAGCGACCAGTCGACCTTGGGCTTCCACTTTGCCCCGCTAGCATTGCGAGGCCTTTTCCAGTCATGTTCGCACGTCACGCCCTCGTAGGCCTTCATGATCGCATACATCTTGAGGCAACTCAGCTCGCTGGCCTGGGAGTTGATCAAGCCCTTGAAGTCGCCTGAGACCATCATGCGGTCCAACGTCCTGGCCAGCGCCAGCATCTCGTTGGCGATGGGAGCCTTTGAAAGCTCCTTGCTCCCCAGCCACTCCTGAACCTCGAGCTTCGCGGACCGCCCCCCACTGTAGATCTTGCTCAGCACCGTCGGGGCCACCCGCGTCCTGATACCCCCACACGCATGTTGGGGACGTGCTCGTAGCTCTTCAAGGTCTGCAGGAGGGCGCCCCTGGGACTCTTACTCTAGCTGAGCGATCGTGTCCGAGGCTGACCCAGACCCTGGTGATGATGGCAGCCGCCCCCAGTCCGAGTCCGAGGCGGACTTGCCAGCTTCACGTCCACTGCCTCTCGTACCACGGTCCGAGTCGCTCTTCACCAACTCCTCATGCTCATTCAACTTGGCAATGAACTGGTCCAGCTGCGCAGTCGTCGGAGTGGCCTCGTCGGTGGACCCGACGTGACCCCCCGTAGCCTTGCTCGGAGGCTCCGCCTTGTCCTTCTTCAGCGCCTCCGCGACCGCCATCAGTCCAGCCCGTAGCTCTTCCTGTCCACGCTGCAGCTCCGCATAGAGACCCTTCACGTCGGGCTCGTCGTCCGAATCGGGCACCGCGGTGCCCATGATCAGCTCCCCGTCGGACACGTCGGACTCGGAGTCGGAGTCCGAGAGGACCTGCCACTGGCGGAAGACGTCGTTCAGCAAGAACACCCCGAAAATCACGCCTCCGCCCGCCATCAGCGCGGCCTCCAACTCCCCCGACTCCCAGGCCTCCAGCAGGAGCCCCCAGTAGTCGGACACCTCCTCCGCCGTCTCCTTCGCGGCCGCTGCCGCCTCGAACGCCCTGTGGAAGAGAGGCCCCAGGTGGAAATACCTCCAGATGCGCCAGGCGGCGAAAGCACCCCCAGCGAGCCCACCCCAGAACCAATGAAGCCACCCGTAGCAGACCAGGTTCGAGCCCATGGCCCACACCCAGTTCACCAGGCCCGCCTTCTTCGAGGTCTTCCGCTTCCCACCCAGCTTCCATAAGCCGTTCTTCTTGTCGGCGGCCTTGGCCACCTTGACGTTCTCGGCGCCCAGCTCCTTCCGTGCAGTCAGCCTCGGAGAGGCCGCCAGCACCATGTCTCGAGTCTTGTCGTTCAGCCCTGGGAAAGCCGTCCACTGGCTGATGCCGCGTGGCGGCTTGCTGTGCACCGATTGCTTATCCTTCAAGCATACGATCTGCACCCTGAGCGACGGGTCCACACACGTCCACGTTTGGTCGCTGGCCTTCCCAACCCGCTCGACCAACAGCATGACCACGCCCGCACTCTGCCCCTTGGGCAGGTAGTAGATCCTGTTCCACTGCGCCCAGCCCCCCATGACGAGCGGGCTGCTCCCGACGATCTTAGTCTCCTCCGCAGCGTCGATGAGCTCGACCTCCTCGACTGAGGCGGGGCCCTCCGCCTCGGTCTCCTCGACGTCGTCCTCGCCCTCGCTCTCGAAGCGCAGGCCGAGGAAGTCCAGGACCTGGTCCTGGCTGAACCTGCTCCCCACGGCCAGGGCCTCCTCCTGGAGGTCGCCCGAGAGGCCCAGGAGCGCCAGCAGCGCGCCCGCGAGCGCGCAAGGCCGCGGAATGGCGCCGCGGTGGGAGGCCGTGCCCAGGCACGACCGCAGAGGGGCCCGCCTGCGGGCCTCGCCCGTGCCGGCTTGAGCCCAGAGGGGCAGAGGGGGACGGAGGGGGAAAGGGCGGCTAACAGACTACGACGGGTAGTGTAAAATAAAGTTCAAGAGCAACTATAAACCTAAGGACAATCAGTGATTTTGGCGTCCCTTTGGGCCGTGTTGGAAGCCTTGTGGGCCGTCAGGAGGCTATCTTGGGCGTGTTCGAACGATATGTCTTCGTTTCGGGGCCTCTTGCGGCCCTTTTCGTCTGTGTTGGGGTTTTCTTGGGCCGTCTAGGGGCGGCCCTGGGCTGTCTCGGCGCCCTCTTGGAAGCCTGTTTGGAAGATTTCTGGGTGTCCTGGACCGTCCTCCTTCAACGTCGGCGGCACTGGCCGTAAGACTTCCTGGGGACATGATTTGTTGGGGTGTCGTTGGGCGCCTCCGGAGGCTTCGGGACCTGACGCGTTTCCGAGCGTGGCGGCAAGTAGCGCTGCTTGGGACTCTAGTTTTTTTCTATCCTGGCAGGCGTTTATAAACATGGTTTGGGAAGAGGGCGGCAAACCGAGAATCATGTTCCCAGGAAGCTTTCGGGAGCATGATTTGTTCGGCTCTCTTAAGAGGGGAAGCTCTGGGGGCTTGCCGAGGGGCCCTCTTTGGCCTTCTCGGCAAGCCTATTGGAAACATGGTTGGGGCGGTGGGCGGAAGCCCAAGGAATCATGTTCCTGGAAAGCCCCGGGAAATACGATTTACCGAAGTCAATTGGGGGCCCTTGGGGCCATATTGGGGCTTCCGGGGGGCCTCTTGGAAGGCGTTTCTTTCTGTTCGGCGATGACGGGCGTCATGGGGGGGGGGGGAGGGCGGGGGGGGGGTATGACGTGACGCCCCCCCCCCGCCGTGTGGCTCCGGCACCACAGCCGCGCCCGCGCGCACGACGCGACGAGCGACGAGCGACGACGACGACGCGAGCAGCATGTAAGTGGCGATCTGCCCATTGCGCCTCTGTACACCACAACGCTCGCGTGCACCACGCCGCGCGTGTGCACCACAACGCCTGCGTACACCGCAACACCCGTGTGCAGCGCACCGCCCGTGTATACCACAATACTTGGGATGGGGAGCGCTACAGCGCCGGTGCACATACACCGCAGCAGCCATGTGCAACACAACGCCTGTGTACACCACAGTGCTTGCGTGCACCGCAGCGCCTGTGCACGCCACATCGCCTGTCTACACCACAGCATCCGCGTGCAACGCAGCGCCGGTGTACACCACAGCGCCTGCGTGCATAGGACAAGTAGAAGGAGCATGTGCGTCAGGATCTGATGCGGACAACTAAACGTCACGCCGGGAAAGTTTTGATAATAATCGAATGCGACGTTTTCCCCTCCTCCCTCCTCCTCCACCTCCTCGTCCTCCTCCTCCTCCTCCTCCTCCTCCTCGTCCTCCTTTTCCTCCTTGTTACCCCCTGTCGTGCGGCTTGGCGTTACACCGCACGTGCACATCTCAGCGTGCACCGCAGAATGGTCGATTGAATCGGTCCACTTGGTTCTCGGACGGCCAGCTTAGCTGGAGCCTCCTGGACGCAAGTGGGAGTTAGGGTGATGCGGGCGGGCTCGGGGGGACTCGTAGATTCCAGCGGCGTTCCTTTGTCCATGAGGATGTGTTTTCCATTGTTTTCTCTGGAATCCACACGCGCTCCATTTTGTCACAAGGATTACTTCTGAAATTCTATACACAACAATGGTGCTGTGTTGCATACGGCTGATGTGCTGCACACAGGCGCCGTGGCGTACACAGGGCACTGCAATGCACGCAGGCATTGTGGTGTACACTGGTACAGTGTTGCGCACGGGTGATGAGGTGTACGGAGGCGCTGTGGTGTACACAGGAGCTGCTGTGCTCGCAGGCACGGTGCCACAAACTGACGCTGTATTGCACGCGGCTGCTGTGGTGTACGTCGGCGGCGTGGTGTACACAGGCGCTGTGGTGCACGCGGGCACTGTGATGTACACAGGCGTTGAGGTGCATATCGCCACCTACATGTTCGTGCTACCCGTCCTCCGTCGTTCCTAACCATTCCCAAACGCCGCCGGCGCGAAACGTGACGTCATCGACCCCCTCCCCCCCCCAAATGATTGCCGTCATCGGCCCGGATTTAAAAACAGGCTCCAGCCGCGTCCGCGCGCACGACGACGATGAGCGACGAGCGACGAACCACGAGCGACGACGACGAACGACGACGACGACGGCGACGCCTGCGGACCAGACACCTATGCGGATTCCTACGCGGACACCTACGCGGATCCCAATGCGCACGGCGGCAGTGCCCGGAGCGCACGGGGGGGGGAACGTTACGTCATAGGGGGGGGGCGGGGGAGCGGGGGCCATGACGCCCATCATGCCCCAAGCAAAGAAGAAATGGCTTCTTGGGAGCCTCACGGGGCTTCTTGGGAGCCTCCTGATGGCCTCTGGGGGCGTCCTAAGAGCCTCTCAGGCCGGAGACCTTGAAATGTCGCGTGCTTCGGGCCCTCTTGGGTCGCTCTTGGGGCTGCTCTCGAGGCCCTCTTGAATTATCTGGGGAGCCCCCTGGGCCGTCTCTGGTCTTTCCTTGGGAGCCTCTTCGGCCGTCTTGGAGCGATCAGAAGGGCCTCTGACGCCGTCCGGGACCGTGGGGAGGCGGAACATGCGAGAGCGCAAAAATGCGGGGCCCTTTGGAGGGGCCTCTGGAGGCGCTCTTGGGACGTTTTGGCGGCGTCGTCGGCCGTCCTGAGGCCATCTTCGGCGTCTCCGGGGCCTCTTGGGGCTGTCTTGGCAATCTTTAGGGCCCTCTTGGCGTGTCGTGGCGTGTTTGGGAGCGGGCCCGGGCAGTCCCGGGAACCCTGGGGGCTGTAGAATGCTAGGTGTTGTCTTGGAGGCGGAGGCTGTTGAGTGCAGGGTTGCGCGTGCTACGCGGAAGGCGGCCGAGCGGCCGGGCGGGCGGCGGGCGGGCGGGTGGCGGGCGGGCGGGCGGGCGGGTCGGGATTTGAATGAATTCCTTAAGGGTGCTCTCTTGCAGCGGGAGCTTGTTGAGTACAGGGTGTTGCCTCGAAAACGGGGGCTGTTGACTACAGGGTGTTGTCTTGGACACACTGCAGCTGTTGAGTACAGAGTGGTGCGTGCTACGCGGACGGCGGGTGGGCGGCGGGTGCCCTAGGTGGTGGGTCAGAGGCCTCATGGGTGTTGGTTTGGATCTCGTGGTTGGCCTGTCGGGGACGTCGTGAAGGCAGTTTCGCAGCTTCTCGGTAGCCATGTTGAGACCGTTGTAGGACCTCCTCGGAGCTGTTTTGTGGCCTCTTGAAGCCTTGTTTGGGTCTCCTGGGTGCTTCTCGGGGGCCTCCTGGGGCCTCTGGGGGGCTCCTTGGGGCCTCCTGCGGCACTCTTCAAGCGGGAAGGTCGAATTTTGGAGTCGTGGTCCCCCTCTTGGGCGCATCTTGGGGGCTCTCTGGGGCGTTTCTGGGGCCGTCTGGGGGCCCTCTTGGGCCGTCTTGGGGCGCTCTTGGGGGCCCTGTGGAGCCGGGCTGGAACGTCGGACAGCCGAAAAGGCTGGAAGGCCGAAATCTGTCCAAAACCTTCGTAAAATTGACGAGATTGGTCTCTTGAAACGCTCGGGAGAGGCGTCTTGAAGCGTCGTGGAGTGCCTTAGGGGGGTTTCTCGGGCCGTCTTGGGCCTATCTTGGGCGTCCAGGAGCGGTCTTTCGGCGACTCGGGGCCCGCTTGGGCTTTCTGGGGAGCCTCTGGAGGCCCCTCTGGACTATTTTGGGCCTCCCCAGCCGCCCCGCCCCCCCATGGGGGGTCGGGGCAGCTGTTTGTGGGCCCCGGGCCTGCCCACCAGGGACATATATATATATATATATATATATATATATATATATATACATATACTAGTGTGGACCCGTGGATTAAATCCACGGAGTTGCGCCGTCGCAGTCGTCGGTGCCGTCGTCGTCGTAACCGTCGGCGTCGGCGGCGGCGGCGTCGGCGTGTTCTTCGGCTTTGGCGTCGCCATCGCCGTCGTTGTCGGCGCCGTCGTTTTGCGAAGCGTCGTCGTCGTGGTCGTCTGCCGCGTCGTTGTCGCGGGCGGCGTCATTGTCGTCGTTGTCGTCGTCGTCTGGGTCGCCGTGGTCGTCGCTGGCGTCGAGGTCGTCGTCGTCTCGTCGTTGTCGTCGTCGTCGTCGGCGTCTCGTTCGCGTCGTTGGCGTCGTCTGCGGTTGCGGGTCGGCGGCGCTGGCCGCCGGGTGCAGGCGTCCTTCGCGCCGCGCGGGCCCGCTTCTGAGAGGCGTTGCTTGCGGGCGCAAGCGTCAGGTTCAAGCACGGTGGCAGAGCGCGAGCGAGGTGCCATTCCCTGTGTAGGTCGCGAATCTCAGCCAGATCCGCCACCGTGCCAGCAAACGCGTGCAGTGGTTCGTCAGATCTAATGCAATCGTTACTCTGTGGATCGGGTTTCACTACAAAAGGACTGGCAACGTTTCTCTGGACGTGATGGAGATGAGAAGTTGATGGCAGCCGTCCCGCAATATTTGTTGTAACCAGCAGAGCAGAACGCTGCTTCAACGCACCTGTGGTTCGAGCGAACGGCCAGGCAGGAAAAGCAGAGAGATGCCCAGAGGGAGGAATGGGCGCGCAGAGGCCAAAGAGTTCGGCGACGAGCGGCTGGCGGGGCAGCGGGCGCGCTGGGGGAGGGCGCCGGGGGGTAACACGAGCAGCGGGCCGGCGGTGCGCCGGCCCGCAAAAAGGACTGGAACCAAGTAGCCTGGATGCTTTTTCTTCGCGCCCAGGAAACCATCGCCGCCCCGGTATTCGCGCGGGGGGGTGCCGGCTGTAGCCGAAGGCGGGTAGATAGTTGTTTGCGTAAGCCTTTCGCTGCGTATTCCCGTATACGAAACAGCACACTTCGCAGAAAATGTTTCGCCAATCGTCCCAGTCGTGGTCCGTCTGCTGGAAGAGCTCGTTCGCCCGCTGTTGCAACAGCATGTGGCGGTTGTTGGATGCGAAGATTTGAATAAGCACTCGGGCCCACGCCTTGGCGTCCGCAGTGGGGGCAGTTTCCAGCGTGCTGCCAGCGGCGGATGGCGCCGGTCTGGGTGGCACCGGCTCGGCGCTGGAGGCTGCCGACATTGCCTGTCGCGTTGCGTTCAGTGCGTCGAAGCCACGAACGCCCAGCTTGCGGAGGAAGTAATATGTGCCGGGCCCGGGAAGTACAATGGATGTCTTGCAAGCATTGTCGTAAGCGCCAGGCCACTGCGCCTTCACATACCTGAGGAATGTCAGCTGTGCCTGATACGGCTTCCAATCTCTAGACGTTTGCATCAAAGCTTTCAGGGTATGCATCGCCAGCAGAGGGTTCCGTTCGAAGCTCGCCCGCTGTTGTTGTATAGCTGTTGCAATGGCCCCAAACCTGGTGGAGTACCGGTGAATCTTCCCGCTGGCGTTGTGTTCCGTTGGAAGAGGGCTTGTAGGGGAGGTGGTCGGTGGGATGACTTTCGTGGGAACGCGGGAAGTGAGGGTTTGGGAAGAGCGGCTCTGCAAACAGGAGGCCTCGAGGCATGACGATGCGCGTGTCCTTCGGCGGCGGATGGGGGCCACGGGAACTTTTGCGCCACGGGGAGCCCGTGTGCGTTTCCCAGCGAAGCAGTTTGCGTGCGCCACGCAGTACCACTCCCCATCAGGACCTTTCTTCTTCAGGGGTCGCTGGCAAGGCAGCTGGCCTGGCAGACCTGGGCATCCGGTGGCAACTGGCGCCTGCAGGACGTGCACTGGCGTCTTCCCTCGGCAGCGCACTCGGCGGAGTGGCGCGGGCACATTGCCGCGGGCACGTTTGGCATGGCCGCTCCTGGTCGCCATGCAGAAGTGGCGGTGGCAGTGCAATTTACCAGCTATGTGATGCCTGCCATGGCGTGGGCACTGCTGCCCATCAAGGAGCGTCCAGGAGCAAGGCGTTGCCGTGTCGCCGTGCTTGAGGGCGCGGTGGCGGCGGCAGTAACGGCGGGCATCTGCGCACGCGGGTCCCTTAGGCAGCACAGAGCAAGGGGAGCCATCGGGGTGGACGAAAGCGCACTTGCCACCCATTGCGACGGGGTAGGCGAGGATGAGCCAGAGAATGTTGTAAGAAGAGGCTGGGCTCATGCTGTGGGTGGCACTGGCGTAGCGAACTGGGCAGCCAGGGGCGAGACCTGGGGAAGCAGTGGAGCCGACACGGCGACAGGCGCAGAGGCTGCGAGGAGGGAAGCGGGTGCAAGGAGGTTGGCGTTTTGGAGGCGTCGTGGGGGCCGTTCGGCTTGTCTGGGGGGTGGTGAAAGTTTCTCGGCCCTGTCGGGAGCCGTTTCGATGCTCTGGGAGGGTTTCGTGGGGCCTGTGGAGGGTGCTCTCGGAACTCGTTGTTGGGCGCCTTTGGCCGTCTTGGGCCTCATTGGGACCGTCTTGGGGGCCCGTTGGAGGCTCGGGCCGTCTTGGAGCGGTACAGCAGGCGTCAGTTGTTTTGCTGGAGCGTGGGAAAGCGGAAGAGCTGCTCAGCGAAGACATGTGCGTTTCCCCCCTTTCATTTCGACGATGGTGGCCTCGTGGGGCTCTGTGCGCGTGGCTGTGTGACCTCGTAGGGCTCTGTGTGGGAGTCTGTGGCTGCTATCTTGAGGCGTCTTGGCGGTCTATTGAGCCGTGTTGGATCCATCGTGCGAGAGCAGCCCATATGAAAGGTAGGCTCAATCAACACGCTTCGAACATACTGCATGGGGGCGCAAGGACCGTCGTCGTCGATCGCGGATCGGCGGCGTGGACTGTGTGTATACATAGATATATCATATACACACAACATATATACACACATCTGCGTACGCGGGTACATTCCCAAGCCTTCCTTCCCTCCCTGCCTTTCTCCCTTCTCTCCTGTGCTGTGGGCAAGTAGTGCAGCAAGACCGCAAACTCTCTCTCTCTCTCTCCCTCTTTCCCTTTCTCTCTCTCTCTCTCTCTTTCCCTCTCGCTCTCTCTCTCTCTCTCTCCCCCCATGCCCATCCGCATCTCAGTCCCCCAGGTACTTTTCGCATGCAGACAGGCTGGAGGCTCGTGGAGCTTCCATGTAGCCACTCCGAACACGCCTGCAACAGGAAGCACACGTTGGCAGCCTGGCTGCCAGCGTGAAAATGCACCTGCTTACCACCTGGTTGTGGTCGCTGCTTCGCCTCTGAGCCAAACCCCCCCTCCCCCACGTTGCGTCCAGCCGTATAGACTCCTATCGTCATGCAGGCTGGAGCCACAAGGAGCTGCTAATTCGCTACCGTGCTCTCGGCACCCTGGGGCGTGCTGGAGCGCCCGTTCGCTGTCTGGCAGGCCGTTTGTGCCTTTCTATAGGCGACCCCCCCTGCCTTCGGCACATGCGTCCCCTGATAATCGTCCCCTGCTTTGTTCCGAGGCACTCTCCTTGGCCTCAAGGCGAGCCCAAGACGGTCCTGAACCACCCAATGACGGCCCAACGGCCGCCAAAAATTTCCACCATGTCCGCAACAGGCATCACGAAGCCTCTAAGAAGCGTCCGAGGAAGCCTCTGGAGTCCTGAAGGATTCACGAACCCAGTAAAGAAGGTGAGCCAGGCTATACCCTGGCACGTCTGCTGTACGCTAGTGCACCATACTCTGAATACTGCTGTATGCTGTGCTGTGCGCTGCTGTGCGGTGTGCTGTGCTACGCCGTGCAAGTCGGTCCGTGCGCTTCCCCCGGGCTTCGTCACCTTACCCGACGCACCGGTCACCGCCATCGGACCTCCCAATGCTTCCTGAAACAAACAGCGGGAAACGGCAAGCATGATGGCAAACACCTCACATACTTACCCTTCTTTCTCGTCCCTCCCCCTCGTCCTGCTCCTCCTCCTGCCCCTTCTCGTCCTCCCCTCTTTCAGGCGCCCCCCCTCCCCCATATGTGGATTCCGTCGGGTGCAGCTCCAGTATGTGGTGCAATGCTACGCTGCCGAGCAGCGCGCCCGTAGGTTTGGTGCCCACCGCGCCAGAAACGCGTGCCAAACACATGTTCGACACCCCCGTTGGCGCCAACACACTTGAAAACATGTCCCCCATACGCACGCCCCGAACGCATGTTCGATACCCTCCTCGCGCGCGCGCACGTTTACGTGCGAAGCATCGAGGACCAGAAGCCCAACGGACAAAGAGAACCCTGGACGCAGCCCTTGCCAGAAAACAGCCATGAAGGCAGTGCTGTGGCGTGTTTTACTCGAGACGCTTCCTGGAAGAAGCTTTCAGAGTGTCCCAAGAAGCCCTGCGGATCTCCGGAGACGGACCGACAAACGCCCCAAAGGGCTAGCGACCACTTCACGAGGGCTTCAAAAAGCCCCAAGCCTCGCCCAGATAGCCCAAGATGATTCTACCGAACCTCTCAAACGCAACGCAACAGCCACGCAGCGCTACAGCTGCGCCACGTAGGACATCGTGGTAATGCTTTCCAAACGGCACGCGGATGGCTCTACCGAGCCTGTCGGGAGAGCTCTGCAGATCCTGCGTGCAATTCATGCTGCGCTGGCACGGTGGCGGGGTTTGCCGCAAGCAACTGAAAATACTCCTAAGGCGATGCTCTGCATCCGCAAGAAAAATACAACGAGACAAAAAGAACACTGACCTAACAAGACAGAGGAAACAGCCCTCCTCCTCTTAATTATCCCTCTCTCCTCAACCCCTTAGAATCAGAACCGTCAGCACCATCCTCATCCTCATCCTCCTCCTCCTCCTCCTCATCAGCATCATCATCATTATCAACAACAACCAGCATCGGCATTATCATCAGATCAGCGTCAGCACCAGGTCAGCATTAGCATTATCACAGTATGTCCTCGCATCCTCCTGCTGCTCCTCCTCCTTCATCCACCCTCACACGTCATTACTCCTCGCTCCCCTCCCTCCTTCACCCTTCACCCTCCCTCCTCCCTTGTCACACCCTCCTCATCCTACCTGCTCCGTCATCCGCATCCCCCTCCCCTCCCCACCTGCCCACGGCTCCCTCATCCTTCCCGCCTCCCGCTTACTGCCCCCCCCTTCCTCCATCATCCGTCTCCCCTTCTCCGTTCTCCTGCCTCTCTCCTCCACGATCCTTGGGCCGCTCTTCTGCCTCCCCGTTCCTCCTCCTCCTACTCCTCCTCCGCCGTCCCCACTCATCCCTCTTCCTGTTGAGGCTCTTCATTATCCCTCCTTTTCCTGATCTCTCAGTCTGCCGCTCCTCCGACCGGACGATGTCCGCTGGCGTCAAAGCAAACTCGAGGATGTCACGTGAGGCCTGCAGCCTCTGGGCAGCCGACCAACCCTTGCTCCTCGTGTGGGCTCTGAGTCTGAGCGCGAGGCGCTCCAACGCGCCAACATAATTCTAGTTCAGCGGACGCGGCCGTGGCCTTGCGACGAATTGCAGGGCGACTACTCAGGATGATGGATGCTGGTCGCGTGAATGTTGACCTCAATGGGTCGTTTTTGGTAGTGAGCACTGACCTAGCTTAAGCAGTTTCGTCGACAGTGCGCCCAAAAGGCGGCCCCTGACGGACAGCTGCGCGGGGTGACCCACGCGCGCACCAAGACCCAGACCTCCTCCTCCTCCTCCTCCTCCTCCTCCGCCTCCCCTCCGCCTCCTCCATCTTGCCCCTACTCCTCCTCCTCCTCCGTAGCCATTATGGTTCAACTCAGGAGTGCGTCGCTCAGGGCTTGACTTTGTGGCGTGGGGACGGCGCGGCCCCCGTCAGCTAGTGTCATACCAGCAGCGTGCCCAGGCTGGGGACACACCCTCTCTTCGTTTACTGCTCTGCGGTACCAGCTCGCACTTTTCAGCGTTCTTTTACAGCAGGTTGGCGCAGCCGCCAGGTAGCGCCAGATGGCGCGTGAAAGTGGGGGAGGCGGTCTGTTGCTCACGGGTTTTCAGACGAAGCGCAGAAGACGGGAAGCACCGTGGTCTGCAGGCACTGCTGGTCGAATTCAGAGCATCGGTGGTGGAAAGAGCGGACCACCTGCGGTGTAGCAAGTGCTAGCAGCATATAAGAGCAGTGCATTCGCTGGATCCAAAGCTCGTGGATTGCCATGAAAGCGTGCCGCGGGGGGTCAGACCAGTAGTGCCAGGGCGGAGCAGGAGCTCAAGAAAGTCAAGCAGGAGCTGGCGCAGCTCAAAACTCAGGTTGCCAGAGCAGCTTCAAGGTCCGATGAGGGTCGGAGGTGGACGCGGGCGGCGAGGGTTTTGATTTGACAACGACGGCGACATCAGAAAGAGCGTGTTCTACCGCTGCTGGCGGAAAAACCGGGGGGGTCACTACCGGTTCGAACCCCCCCCCCTCTGGAAAACCGGGGGGGGTCACTACCGGTTCGAACCCCTCCCCCCCCCCTTCTCGAAAACCGGGGGGGGTCACTACCGGTTCGAACCCCACCCCCCTCGAAAACCCGAGGGGGTCACTACCGGTTCAACCCTCCCCCACCCCCCCCCCGCTTCGCCGCCGGGCCGGGGAGTGGGGACAATGACACACTGCTGCGGGCACTGGTGGGGACAGCGGGGACAATGGTGGAAACAGTGGGGACAGTGGTGGGGACGGTGGTGGACAATGGTGGGAACAGTGGGGACAGTGGTGGGGACGGTGGTGGGGACAGTGGTGTGGGGACAGTGGGAATGGGACAGTGGAGGGTACAGTGCTGGTGGGGACAGTGGCGAGGGCGGTGGCGAGGACGGCGGTGGGACAATGAGACAGAGGTACAGTGGGGATAGTGGTGGGGACAGTGGGGACAATGGTGGGAACAATGGGACAGCTCAGTGGGACAGCGGAGGAGACAGAGGGACAGTGGGGACAGTCGGGACACAGTCGGGCAGTGGTTGGGGCCGTGGAGAAAGTGGGGGAGAGTGGAACCGTGGTGGGAACAGTGCGACAGCGGTGGGGGCCACTGGTGGGGACAGTAGGGACGGTGGTGGAAACAGCGGGGACAGTGGTGGTGAGGACAGTGGTGCTGGGGACAGCAATGGGGGATGTGGTGCGGACGGTGGTAGGGACCGGGAATCGTTTGCTGGCGGTGAGCGTGGTGGGGGATGGGTTCGAAACGGTAGTGACCGCCCCCGGTTTTCGAGAGGGAGGGGGGGGGGGGGTTCGAACCGGTAGTGACCCCCCCGAGTTTTCGAGGGTGTGTGGGGGGTTCGAACCGGTAGTGACCCCCCCCCGTTTTCCGGAGGGGAGGGGGGGAGGGTTCGAACCCGTATTGACCCCCCCCGGTTTTCCGCCGGAGGAGAGGGGGAGGGTTCGACCGGTAGTGACCCCCCTCGGTTTTCCGGAGGGGGCGGGGAAGGGGGGGGAGGGGTTAGGGGAGGGGGGGTTTTGCCGGGGGAAGGGGGGGGGGGAGGGGGGTTCCAGCGGGGGGGGGATTTTCAGGGGGAGGTTCCAGAGGAATGGGGGGGAAATTTTCCACAATAAAGCGGCGGTGGATCACGCTCTCTCCGGCATGAAGCTGGCATCGATATCCGCCCAAATCGAGGCCATCCAGGGTATCAACACGGCGGAAGCGCAGGAGGCGCGCGAAAAGCTCAAAGAGCGTCAGAACACGTTGCGTGGCAAGCTGGCAGCAAGCTAGCCGCTCGACACGAGGTTCATGGAGATGTCGTTCTTGCGCGCCAAACTCGAGACGGCAGATGGCTAGGAGGCCAAAGCCCAGGCACTCCTGGAGAAGGCGTTTGCAGCCCAGCCGGCGGCGGTGCAGGCGCAGCACGCGCTGGGCGACACCCGCAAGGAGCTGCTCGAGCTGGAGGAATCCGGACGCGAGCTGGTGGCGGAGGCGCCGCTGCCACCAAAAGCAGAGCGTGGCAAGCCTCAGTCGTTGCAGCAAGTGCTCGGAATGGCTGCGGGCATGTCAGTCGATCGTCTGGGCGAGTCGCCGCAGGGATTCGGGGCGCCAGATGGCACGGCGACGAAGATTCACGAGGTGCTCGAGGAGGCGCGCGCGGCCGAAAAGTCTCAGGCGGACCAGCGGGGGCACGAGCAGAGGATGCCAGACGCGTCGCTGAGGCGCCGGCAGCGGGAACTCCGAGGGCAGGTGGTCCAAGGGCGACCTCGCACAGTGGTGGTCCAGCGGCAAGTGGTCCTGGAGCAACCCCAAAGGCAGGCGGTCCTAGGGCAGCCGTTCATGCTGGCGCTGCCGCGGCGCGAAGCTGGACTCCTCAGTGCACGGGTGATCCAGTACGCATCAAGGAACCGACAGCGAGGAGTAGCTTCGCGAGGAGGCGAAGAAGGCAGGCGAGCAATTCGAGAAGTTTGTGACGAGGACGCGCGTCGACCCTGACGTCTGCACGAGCGCGTTTCACGAGCGCTTGCCCTGGGAACATTCGGCGTCGCATTCAAACCGGCCCCCCCAAGCATTCGGCGCCGTCGAGAAAAAAACCCGGGGGGGCCCCTCCCCCCTCCCCCCTCTATGCTGCAACGAGCGGTCAGACAGTGTCAGGATCTCCCTCTCCCAGCTGACGATCTGTACGCGTGGGAGTCACTTCTACGACGCAGCCAGCCGGCGTGTAAACGCATCATACGCATTGGCGCGCACGCGTGAACGCAATATCAGAGCAGACGAGCACTGGCGCAGCAAACTGAGTCTCAGTTCTTTACTGAGGCGCACGCGGCGGGAATGCCCCACCGTGCGCGCACAGATGAAAGAGGACTTCTCGTGCAACCGCCGACGCCCACAGCCGCGACGCACATGGAGTGCCCATGGTGCGGCGAGGTGTTTGTTCGGCATCGTGCCTTGCGCGCGCGCGTTGCGCGCATGCATCGACAGCTGGTGACGATCGATCGGGGATAAGTCTTTGACCTGGATGCTCGTAATCCCTGCAATATGTCCCGATAATATATTATGGTTTGCGGGTTCCGCAGATGACATGAGTAAGAAGGGATAGTGCCGTCAAACATGCACTAAGGTGGCGCTGAAGGGAGGAGGCTGGCCAGCCGGCCGGCGCACGCGCGCGCGCCGCAGGCTCGTTCCTTTTCCGTTTCCCTAGAGACAGCGCATATGGCTGCGGGATCAGAACAAGTCAGTGCAGCAGGCCGACGGCGCGTGCAAGGAGAAAGCAGGCAGGGCAAAATAATGGTGGTGCGGAAAGGGGTGCGTTGACTCCCCCCGCGGCGGGATTCGTAGAGCCGCCCCGGCCCCAAACCCGCCTGGCCTGTGCATATGTACAGCGACCAGAGCGAACCCCAAAAAGCACTTTACCGCTCGACGGTGGTTGCCAGGGGGCGGAAGGCCGAAGAAGCCCGACGTTCCCCGCCTGAACTAATATTTCCAGCTCAGGCCTCAGTGCCAATGTACTCCTGGCGCACCCGCTCCACGAAGTAGCACGGACCAGTATCGACTTTGGCGCGCAGGTTCCATTGCGCGCCATCACCTTCTCCATCGACCATTCCACTCTCGAGAGTCATCCCAGGGGTCGCTGTTGCACTGGTTCTGGCCCCTGGAAGAGCTGTCCTCTCTTCTGCTCGAGCTCCAGCCATGTGGCCCACTCTTGCCCCGGCCCTTCTCCGGCGGTCTCGCCTTGGGCGAAAGCGGCGGGGGAGGCGCCGGCAAGGTGCGTGGCGCACCAGTCGCGCTGGAACCTGTCGTTGAACTCATCCAAACTAAACCCTTTGCCACGTTTTGCGGTGACCGGTGACTTGATGATGCCGAGATACATGTACGTAGTATCCTCGAATTTCTCCATTCTCGGACTTGTCCTCGCAGTCGACGGTCGCGTCGCACGCGCCGTCCATGGCCGGCCCGGGGCCGTCGCCATCGCGCGCGCGGCCGCCAAGCGGCTCGACAGCCAGTCTTTGGGGGGTGGGATCCGCCCACGACCGAATCTCGTCATGATCGATCCAGCCGGCATTTGTGCCTGACGCGGCTGAGCCGGCAGACGCAGGACCATAGGGAGCGGCCCAATGGCATTGCCTTCCACGCTGGAACCTCGGTCGCGATGCCGGGCGAGAGCATTGCTGAGTTCGCTGCCCCGAGGCGGCGGTGCCGCTCGGGGTAATGCTGTCAACCAATGGGGCTACAGCATCTGCTGGCGACTCGGCTGGGACTGTCTCGGTTGGAGAGTTGGCCAGGCCACTCTCCTCCTTTTCTTCCAGAGGCAATTGGTGATCGCAATGGCGCCATCAGCATTGAAGACCCCAAAAAAGCTGTTGGCGGGGCAAATCTTAACACTACATTGGGGCTCCGTAGACGTGTGTATAAAGACCATGGCCTCTTGAATGCCTTAGCAATTCCGTCGTGCGGTCTCAGATGCTTCATTTCCTCATCCATTGATCCAAGTATGAAGTAAACCAAATGTCTCTACTGCAGCAGGGATCCGACAATCCCCAGCATAAGTATCTTGCAAAACTTGGGCGGATTGCGGATAACGCTGCGCCCCATTCCCAGGAAACGCAACATTGCGCCCCGCGGACATGAATACAAATCTGACGGGCCCAACCCACCGAGCCGGGAGAAGTACTGGCTGGCCGGGATTAGTCCTAATATCGGCGGGGAGGCGGTTCCGGACCCCCCTCCCCAAGCGCCGGCGGAACGAGCTCTTTCTGACGTCTACATCTAGGTGGTTGGCAGTTTTGACCAGATTGATTTGCAACATGAGAGTTGCAACGATGGTGAAAGTTGACCGTCAATACTATATCGGTCGCGCGTCTGGCGAAGGTGCTAGAGTCGAGAACGCCGACACTAGCGCGTACTCCCATGGTGCTGCGCGTACAGGAACATCATTTTTAGCGCCAAGCTTCCAGACTCCCAGAATGGCCAAGGAACACGATTTGAGCGCCAAGCCAACCATCATTTGAGCGCCAAACTTGGTCATCAGGGTGGAGGCCAGTTGGCGTTAACACCAAGGGTATGAACACGACGCTTAAGCGCAGCATTCCGAGGTAGCCGAGAAGGGACCCCGCGGTGACAAAGCCTGGTTGCGCGAGGTACCCCAAAAAATGGCCAGAACTTCACGACAAAATCGAGCCAGCCAAAAACGGAGATGACCTCCGCGAATTCTGGTGTATTTCTGCGGGGGGCTGAGGGTGCAATTCTGGATAGGCACGGCATCATGGGGCCAGAGCGGGCCAAGTTCGAGGGTCGGGCAGGGCCACGCGATGCGAATTGGAAGAAACTTAAGCTTGAGCTCGAGTCAAGGACGGAGCAGGCAGCATGGAGTATAGCGGCCAGATGGGCCCAACGCCAGGTCGGTGGACGCGGGCCTGCACAGCTGCATCCTGAGGCTCGAGGTAGACGACGGTGACCAGGAGAGGAGGTGCAGCAGAGCGGCCAAGGTGCTGCTGGAGGTGGAGCGTTTCTTCGGCTGCATCGACAAGCAAGAATGGGTGCTCAATTGTCTGGACAGCTTGACCAATGAGTTGTTTCAGAGAAGGGTTAGGGTCGCTGGGAGACCCAGCTTTTCCGGACCTGATCTCGAGGACTATGGGTAAGGCTGCCCAGCATGAGGCGGCGCATCTTGAGGCCGAAAGCGTATACCGGCAGAAATGGCAGGGGGAGCCTCTTTGGGACGGGCCCGAGGCGCCAGGGCGATCCAGGAAGTCATCGGAGCCAAGGAGCAAGTCCAGCCCATGGAGTTGGCGGATGAGGTCGCGTCGGGAATGGGGAGCGATTGGGGCCACCCACGGATACGGAGGGACGAGCTTCCTGGAGACGCCTCTGATTTGGACCCCCCCCCGTCCATCACCCTGGCCAACTTGAGAGCTGCTATTGTGAAGTTTCCAGACAGGGCGGCTGTAGGGCACTGTACTTTACATTCTTGGTCGCCCTTGTATATTTCGGACGAGGCGTTGGTTGCCTTGATAGCGTGGCTGCGCCAATGCGGGAAGTGCTTGGGGTGGCCGTCCCAGAGGTTGGTTTCCCGGCCCGTCGGGCAAGGCAGACGTGACGGAGGCCGCGGGTTGATGGCGCCTCTGGGCTTCGAGCAGAGCGAGGCGTCCAGTGTCAGAGCGCCGGGGGCTGGCCAACAGGACGAGGGCGTTCTGGGGGGCAGGAGAGGCCGGAGCTCGAGTGATGCATCGTTCGGCTTTGGCCTGTCGCCAGAGACTGTTGGGGCCGAGGGCGCCCACTGGATCAGTGCGTTGTTGGACATGGCTAAGTGCCATGGAAAGATCCAACTAAGCGAATTGTTCCAGAAGTTTAGGCAGGCTGACTTTCCCCACCGCTCAGGGTGGATGCCAGTGCAATGCTGCATGGCCCCCGGATGGGTAGACGCTGTTGGAAGCCTCTCCGAGGCTCGCGTTTCGTCTCAGGGCATCTGGGCCAGGTGTTCGCACGCCCGTGCCACGATGCTGGCGGTCCTGCTGGCCCCTGTGCGTGAAACAATCTGTAGATGCCCCAAGGTAAGCATACGCGCCCTCATGGACGACGTACCTCTGCAGAGGGAAGGGGCATAAACCATCGGATCGGAGTTTTTTTGTTTGGCTGAGAAGTTCCTCGATCAGAAAGCGGAGCCCGCGGGGTTGTTGCTGCAGCCGAACGCAACAGGATATCCTGCACACGCGGTAGCTTCGGAGAAGCGGGACTATCTGTCAGCACGCATGACAGGGCTTCAACGGTCAAAGCCACATGCGAAACCTAGGACGCGACTTGCACAGACGGAGAGTCCAGCGTAGACTTCAGAAGCGCCGCGCACAGCAGCTGCAGCCTCCCAAAGCTCCAAGTCCTCAGGAAAACTGCTGGCACTGGGGTCGCGGCGCTCTGGATGACTGAGCCCCGCGCCCAGCAGGGGGTCATGGGGCCGCCGTTTCAGGCGCGTCGGATTCAACGCTGCGAAGTCCGAGGGCGATGGCGGCGGAGCTTATGGGCGCTAACGGTCGAGTTCACGTCACCCCTTACCTTGGTGCCCATGAGGATTCCAGCTAAGATCCAGTGGCGGACGTCACTGCCCCCGTAATTTTCCGATGCTGCTGCTGGGTCTGGGACAAAACGGTTGGTGATTCAGATTTGAAGAACGCCTGGGTCTGTGCTGGTCAACCGCTGTCTCAGAGACCCCAATTAAGCCTGGTCCGAAGGCCCGTGGGTGCCGTGCTTCTGAGCTTACAAAGGAGTATGTCTACTCGCAGGGCGGCACCTGATCCAGACGGACCAGGGAGGCGTGCCCAACCTTTTCCAGACCTCACCTTGCGACCTCAGGTTGAAGCTGAAAGAGGGCATCACGCTTGCCCAAATGCAGCACGCTTTGGCATCGCCTCCTAAATCGTACGCCCTGAACATGCGCAGGGTCGAGCTTGTGAGCACTTTCTTATTCGGCGTCTCGACATCGGGTACAAGGGGAGGGGGGAGGGCGGGGTCTGGCTCCGGACCTCTGCCTAGCGAGACCGTTTGCAACAGTGCCTCCTGTTTGGGGGAGACTCCACCCGCTCGAAACAGGCGCCAAAGACAGCCAAGATCTACTCAATTGGGGGGGGGGTCGAGGACCCGCGCCGATCGGCACAACAATGCATAACAAAACGATCACCTTTCAGGCCCAGGGTAAACTCGGTGAAAGGCCCTGCGCGCAAGGGAACTCTGCGGGCTCTTATAGCAGGGGGGGACCCCGGCCGCCTGCCAGAAAAGTTCGAACGCGGCTTTGTTGACGGTGATCGCCGTCAGTCGTGCAAGCAGGCCTAAGGCACTTTTGGCCATCGGTTCTACGATTGTCAGGAGGCGTGGCAACAACAGGGGGGGGGCGACCCTCAAGCTGCGCAGCCGCTCCCAGACAGCGTCCGCGAGCACCGAAAAAGCCTGCAGGACTCAGCTAATGAGGGGACTCCCGCCCGACTTCGACACTCTTGGGTTGGTTTGTGGGGGTCCCGAGGTTCCTACCACTGCTCTCAGCCATGTCCAAATGTAATTGTCAAGGCTCTCTCTTTCGGGTGGGAGGGACTCGCGCCTTTTTGCGGACGGATCGAGCCAGGCGAACGGAATCCCTGAGCTCTCCCGACGTGGCTGGTCGGTCGAGAAGCTGACGGCCCAAGGCTGGCCAGTGCGGGCCCAGTTTGGGGGGCTCAGCGGGAGGCACCAGACAGTACCAAGGGCCGAACGCCAAGCCATCCTCCAGGCGCTTCGCGTGGCCGCCTGGGAAACGGAAGTAGCATTAGACCATCTATCGGCAGTGACCGAGGGTAATCGATGGACTCCAGACCACGCTATTGGCAACAGCAAACATGCAAGCGTGTGGAGGCAAGTGTTCAGGCTCTACGACAACAGGCCCAAAAGACTCGTGTTCAGGTAGACGATCGCGCACGGAGAGCTCGATGTCACCTTGCAGGGCCAAGCGTTTCCTGAGGGTGTTGAGGTTTCTAGGGTTCTCGATTGTCTGAGGAATGGTTGGGCAAGTTTCTTCCATAAAGCAGATGCTGGTCAAATCAAGGTGCCTGATGCCACGGTCACCACTGTGCGAGAGAAAGCGGGAGCCTGAAACATTGTTTTTCAGACGTGTGATAGCTTGTCCCGGACGGCCCAACTTGTGGCCAGCGCATCAGTCCAGGAGCCAAGGGCGCCCGAGAGGCCAACATTCCCGACGACCCAACTGGCTTTGCTTTCTCACGACCTCGGGGAGGTCTCTGGAGGAAGGGCGCGTTGCGCATGGTGCCACAGCTCGGCGAAGACTGCGGTGTCCAGGCTGAAACTGGAGCAACCAGTGGCCAGGTGCGGCCCCTCGCCTCTCCACTTCTTTTTGGCTGCCGTGCGGGCGGAGAGGCATGAAGACGTCCCTCACAGGGCGCGAAGCAATGCCGTCCGTGCCGCGATGGCTGGCCTAGGGTACGACCCAACTGAAGCGTCGGCCGACCGTGCTCCAGCGCCATTCGAGCATCCCGGCAACATCGTCCAAGCGGCTGGCCGATACATGCTGTGCAGGCGCTGCGGCGCCCGCGCGGGTCACAACGCCCCGCCGGACCACTCTGCTCGGGCCCCGTCCGGGCGCGCCGTCTGCGGGCCAGCGCTGGCTTCGCGACGAGGCCTTGGCAGGGCGCGGGCCTCGAGAAAGGGTGTCTAGACGCCCGAGATGGGTACGGGAAAAGTGGGCACAGAGCCCAACAACAGATGTTGTCCCAAACCAACAGCGGCCGCTGTTGGGCAGGCGGCACAGGCCGCGGCGACACTGACAGCGAATCCTGTTCAAAATGTACAGGCACCGCTGTTAGAGGAAAGAGAACTGTGCACATACACCGATTATGGCCAGGCCGAACCCTGAGCCCAGGATCAGTGCATACGCCCTTTTACATTGGCCAGGAAGGTATATGCACCGATCCTGGGTCAAGGATGGGCGTTGTCAGGATCGGTGCATGTGCGTAGTTCTCTTCGCCCGAGCTGTTGGGCCGTGTACCCATCCTTTCCGCACCCACTTCGTTCGTGCCGATCCCCAGGGCGCCATCCGCCCGACCGCCCCTGTGCGGGGCTCGGCCCGTCGGGAGGAGCCTTGCGCAGAGGGCCTGCACGCCTCCTCCCGCCTCCCACGGCAGCGAGCGAGCGCGCCGGGTCCTCTCCCCCCCCGAGGCACGCGCCTCCTCTGCCCCTTGCGGGCGCCGGCTGACTCAGACGGCGTTTCGTTGCTCGCCTCGCCTCCTCCTCCTTCTCCTCCTTCTCATTGTTCCTCCTCCTCCTCCTCCTCCTCCTCCTCCTCCTCCTATGGTTTATCCCTTCTACTTCCGCATGCCTCGTACGTCCTCCCTCCACCCCCGTCCCTCCTCTCTCTCCTGCCTCCCCCCCCCTTCTGCCCCTCCAACCTGACATCGGCCCCCCCTTCACAGTTCCCCACATTGAAATACAGAGCAGACACAGAAACCCATCAAAATCCATTCGGATACCCCAGAACATCCACGAGCTCTCCGACTCATCCCCCTAAATACAACCACCTCACTACCAAAACGATACTTGTACACGGAAACCACTCGAAGCGCCCCTCATTGAAGTCACACCCGGACTGGCCTCTCGGCCGTGAACCTTGGCCTCTGCACAGCAAAGGCTGCCACTCACGAACACTTTGGATCGACAGATCTCTGCGCCTGGCGCGCCTCAAGCGGGCCTGGAACAGTAGTGGAAGCATGCCTGGGTGCAGCGGAGCAAAGAGTAGGCGGGGGTTGACCTGAAACTATGCGGCCCCGCCGCAAGAACAATAACTTTGAAGAAACAACATCTGGACCAACCCCCGGGCACACGGCACGAAGTCTTTACAAACTTGGCCCAACATTCAAAATCGCTCTCTGGTACAGTCTAATACTTGGTTTGGTCTGTCGGGATTGGGCCAATTGATTCCAGCCACCTGACGCATACCGTACGTGGCAAGGTGAGCTGCGATGTTCACTGACGCCGGAGGTAACCACAAATTGAGCAAAGCTCCTATCAGGCCGCTCCTTTGCCGCAACATATCTACACATGCATTCACACTGGGAATTCACGAGGAAACGGACACGAACAAGAACACAAGGGTACGGGCACATCGAAATTCGGATGCTCCTCTCGACCACCGGGTCGCCGCCACTGCACACATCGTCCACGCACAAACATGACGTTTGGATGTGCACTTTCTAGAAACTGTGCACAACTCAATGCTTGACATGATTCGGATGAAAGCCCCAACTAAACTAATGAACCGCAAGACGCAAGAGGTCGATATAAAAAGCGAGGGTTAGACTGGAGCACGCTGCCGAAGATTATTGCATTGGGCTGTGAGATACCCCAAGTTGCCAGGGCATGATGTACGACTCGCCACACACCCAATCCTCAGGGAATTATGTTGAGATGGCAATATGGAAGGATCGACTGTCATGAGCTCTGAACATCCAACCCACTGCGACTCGGCAACTGCACTTGTTGGCAGGCGCAATTGTATCAGTCAAGGTCACACGTAGCAAAGTTCGGGGCGGCACTGTTAGTGGCTATGTGAGTCGCAGTGTCGGTGGTAGCAGTGAGGGCAACGATACTGGTGACTGGTGCGTTATGCAGCGGTGGCCATGGACACTGCAGACATCGGTAATCATCAAGATTCGACTCACCCGTTCAACACGATCACCACCATCATGACCAACGTATGGCCAATTTGTACATACACTCACACTAACATGGAACGCGCACGGTCCGCTAATTGCAAGTCGGTGCTCCTCCGCGCCTCTCCGATACCCCCCTGCTGTCCTCAAGCCCTCGCTTTCCTCAGGGGGGCAACGCCTTCTAACACTTTGTTGGATCTGGTTCGTGACGCTGCCGTGCGAGGCAGCGGGCACTCCACCAGGCCAGTTTCGATCTGCTTATTCGAAATCCTGCAGCGCATTAGAAATACCCTCGGTGCTCGAGCGTTTATGCCATTGGAAATCTGAGAGCCGATCCTTTTCAACTCGGCTCGCCATGGTCGAAGATCCAGGGTTCGGCCCCCAATTATGAAAGCACCGCCGTCGCAATCAATTGAGGACAAAACCAACGAAAATGATAGGGTCGCGGGAGGATGCGCTGACGGAGCCGAGAAAACATTCGCCAACTCATTGGGATCCAAAGGTGTGATATGTTGAAAGAGCGCGCCCGACATTAAACCATGGCGTCCTGATGCACTCACAGACTCAACCGTGCTGTCAATGCCCTAGGTTCCGGGGAGGGCGGGGGGCTGACAGCGATCGACAGCATAGCGCTTCAAGCCACCTCGATCTTCTCCCCAAGTTGCGACCATGACACCGGTCTTGAACATTACATCGGAACCATATTCTCAACATGCTGGGACCGATGCTATGTGCACTGACGTGCGACCGTAAATTCAGAAATCCCCGTCGTCGTTCCCGTCGTTCCCGTCGTCGTCCACTAGCCCCTATTTCGAGCCAGCCGGAAATGAACTGCCACAACATGTTTCCGATCAGCTTCAGTGGTCAAAGCGGTTAGTCAACACCGAAGCAGCCTGGCGTGGCGGTTCGATGGCCAAAACATCAGCATGCGATAGCGTACCATGTACAGCTGTTTGCTACAACCCCTGCTGCACGCCATGAGAAAACCAAAACACTGCCAAGCGGATCCTGGCCTGCGTATTTCAATCCAACACCGAAGAGTTGTAAGCTCTTGGTATTGTCCGAATCTAGCACTTGCAAGACCACGTCGTTCGCGTCCTTGATCACTTTAGAAGTCGATCCGCTGGCCGGAGGGTCCACCTGACGGACACTCAACACGACCGCCCACAATCGTGCGCACGCACGGATTACGGATCCTTGGATCTAGCACGTGGGCGCCACATCCGTGGATCGGGAGAGGCACCATCGCAACATGAGGCCAGTGCCGCCTGATTTGGCGACGAAGCGCGCCGATTCTGTGCGGAAGCGGGGCCCGCCGCTCATCCACACGCCTCAACCCATGCCTGCGCTTCCTCGATGCAAATCTTGAGGGCCTGGCCATTGGCACCAACACCAACACAAAGGGATGCCTCCATTGGTGCTGGTGGTAGTCTCTCGGCCACCTCATACACCCGAGTCTTACCACCATCACCGAGATCTGGATCCTCCATCGGTGGAGGCAACCGCCGATCCTACGGCAAAAGACGCACGCTCCAAACCACGTACATGAATACGCCCCCCCAATCTAAAAGACCAACCTCGTGATTCGAACGTCCGCGCAATGCGTACTTTCGGGACCAACGTGGATTCATGTACGTGTACGTCCTTCTTTCGCTCCTGAGACACTTGTGTTGGAGCTGACCTCTGGGCCTCCGAAAATCCAATCCCCCCCCTCATCCCCTCCCGCCCAACCCGTCGTGGGTGACAGGACAGAACCGGGCGCAGAGTCCATTGTGAGCCAGGAGCGCGGGCCCAAGCCAAGAAGGAGCAGGAGGAGGAAGAGGAGGCAGAGAAGGTCAGGAGGGAGAACGAGGTCGCAGGGAGAAGGACGATGGATCGGTGAGGGAGGACGAAGAAGGAGAGGAGAGGAGAGGCCTCCGTCTCCTATTCCTCATACTGCGGGGGAGGGGTGTCTCCCTCCCGCCGCAGTGATTTGGTCGAGCACGGACACGAACTGGACGAGCGCGGGCCCCCGGGCCAGCGCGATCGACGTGAACTTGTGGCACGGAATGTTGAACCACTTCACGCCGTAGTTCTGAGCAAAAAAGGAGACAGACAGAGAGGAGAGACGAGAGAGAGAGAGAGAGAGAGAGAAAAAAAAAAAAAGAGAGAGGAGAGAGAGAGCGAGAGAGAGAGAGAGAGAGGATGGGGGGGAGCTGGGAGGGGGGGGGGGGCAGGAGGGGCAGGAGGGGCAATGAGAAGGGGAGGGGGAGGGAGGGAGGCGAGGGTAGAGGGGAAGGAGGAGTGGGAGGGGGCTCACCGAAGACGAGCGCACGCTTGCCCGCCCCCTTCCCCCCGGTGGTCCTGCCCGTGCTGGGCATCTATCGTGCCGTCTAGATGGACCGTGTTCGTCACCTGGCCCGACATGTTGTACGTGTACACGGTGTGGTCGGACAGGTCGGTACCGTCCGGGCCGGCAATCTCGACCCCGGGGACGGCGGGGTTGTCCGAATGGTAGCGTATCTCGTTGACGAAGATCGTCAGCGCCCCCATCGGGCGCTTCGTCGTGGTGACCGTGATGGTGGTGCCCTGGGGAGTCGCAACCCCGCAGCAGGCGTGCCACACAAGCAGGAGAGCAGCTCTTCCTCCGCCTGAGCCTCCTGCTGCTACTCCTATGGCTCCTACTTCTTTGACGTCCTTCTCACTGATTGCGCTGACTTCCAGTACTGGTTCCAAACGGGTTATAGAAAGCCTGTCAGGGCTTCTGTGCACCGCGGGAGGACCCTGCACAGACGGAATGATCCATGTGCAGTAGCGCTCCGATGGCGCTCTCAACAGCATCACTCCGGGAGGGAGAGGAGTGATCAATCCTCCATCTTCCCCAGTCGACTGGGGAAGATGGAAACGAGGATGAAGAGACGAAAGATCAGGGGGAGACGGGATAATCAAGGGGAGGAGGGGAAGGGAGAAAGAGAGGGAGAAAGACAAAGAGGAGGAGGAAGAGGAGGAGGACATGATGATTCGTCTACATTTCCACGTATTCAAGCGGTGACCGGTGACGTGGCACAACGAGCAACAAATAATATATTTGCAACCACTGCTGCGACATGTGTACGGCACATAGAGACCCACCAGCTTTGAAGGCATACGCAAGTGAATGGGAATTGACCCTGGGCCCCAACTCTTCCTGGACCGACGACGAGGCTGGTCGCTCCATGTCCTTCTGTTAGGCTCCGACAGCATCGACGAACTGGTCAAACGAGAAGCACGACTCCATCCGTCAACCGACTCAGATCGCTCACCCATCAAAGCTCTTCGGATGTTTGTTCCACAAATGGTGCGCCGGGCTGGCAAACAACAGGTTCGCATACCCGATCGTGCCACAATAGACTCGGACCCGTTGCCAGACAAAGCCAGCCGCCGAGGGGCCCAGGACCAGTGCGATGAGGCCCCAAGTCAGCAATTGCGCCTCCCGAAGCTTGGAGTCGCCACGCATGCCATCCCGTGGGAGTAAAAGGCCCCCGAGCCAACCCTCATGATGCGCCTCACTGGGCACGCCCTCTCCATAGCCCGAATGTTCTCAATTCGGGGCGAATGGCAACAGCGGCGGTTCCCCCGCCCAGCCCAGATCTGCTCAACATCGATCCCTGAACCCATCCCTCGGTCCATCCTGAACTGTCTTTTGACGCGGATGCAGCCGTCGCGACGAGAATCCTTCCGACGCCCCCCAAAAAAAGAGGAAGCGTGCACGGAAGAATCGCCGTTGCCTCGACAGGCCCGATACCCTTCTCGCTCAGGCAGGGCAGGGCGCTTGGTAGTGGTAGTGGTGGTAGTTGGTGGTTATATAGCAGCAGCAGTGGAGGACGAGGAGGGAGGAGCAGGAGGACGAGGAGGAGGAGGAGGAGGATTTTGATTGGATTGCGGCGTGATTAACCACTGGGGCTGACACGAGGGTGCGGCACTCAACTCAACGAACTACAGACGATGGCTGTGGCAACTGGGAACGATGCAACAGTGCGTACATGCAGCACGGGCGCCAAGGTTCGGTGAATTTCCCCGCCCCCGTCCTGTCCCCACATACCCCGCGATTTGACGGAATTGCACGGGGCTGGCACGACGAATGGCCAGCTCGACGTAGCTCTCATTCTGCACCGGAAGGGAAGGGAGACCGAGGGGAGGTATGATAAGACCCGAGAGGAGAAAGTAAGACTGGGACGCATATCCAAAACTTCCAGCTCGGTAGGAGGGCAGACCGAGGGGGAGAGTCGCGAGTAGGCTGCCTGACCACTCCGACCCGACTGAGCTCCTATAAGGCGGTGCCGCACAAGGAACGCACAACAACAGTTCGTCTTCCTGGGAGGGGAAGGAAAAACATCATCGCGCCCTGACGCCCAGAAACGTAAATCGAGACGGCGGTGGAAAACCGCTCGATTATCGCCACGCTAGTCCGAGGGAAGGCGCGGGAGGGCAGAATTGGCGCGACAAAAAGCTCGGCGACGTCCAAGTACCCTCCATCCACCGTCCTGCTACCATCCTCCCAGCCAGTCCTCCACACGTGCAACTATTGGCCAAGCTGGGCCAGGCGCGCATTGACAAGCAGACCATCGTAACTGAATGTCTGAGAAGGGGGAGGAGCAGGCACATGCCGGGGGGGGGGAACATGTTGACGGGAGAGAGGGAGAAAGCTGGTACTCAGACCGATCACCTCCTTCTCGTGACCGCAAAAAATAAGCCGCGGGGAGCACCACAACGGGAATTACCACGCGGAAAACTGTGCCAAGACAAATGCAGCCGCGTCGGACGACGTACCTAAGCGAGAGGAGGAAAAATCTTCTCACCCTCGCGACGCGGACCGAAGCGGCAGAAACCATGCGGTTATCAAGGCGCCAAGACGGAGGTTTGAGGGGGGGCTCTCCCGCAGCAGCCACCCGCGCTGCTACTCCATATGAAACTCTCGCAAGCGGCTGGCGAGGCGCGAGGGAAGCAGACGAGGCGAGGAGGATGATCGTGAGGGCAGAGCACGAAGGAGTGAAATTGGGACGCAGGCTTACATCCTCCGGCGCTCCTGATCCCTCCCTCCAATCCTCCCCCACTTCACAAACATAAGTAGCAAATGTGTAATTACATGTCACATGTCATGAAGCCCGGCGATAAAATATGGCCGCGGTAGTCACGCGGAATCAGTGCAAGCTGAGGCATCTTCGCATACTCGCAGCGCACATAGAGATACATATCAGCACGATTATCTCAGCAGGCGCCTCAAAGAGCCTGGCAGACCGTGCGGGAAGAACGTGTCAGCGATCGCCATCATGGCAAGGCGGCCAAGGGGTGTCCCGGCGAAAGGCTGCAGCTTAGAGTTGGCGTGGCTCGGCATCAGCACAATGAAACCTGAGTCACCGGCCGCCACGGGGACGTCCACGGACTGCCTCTGGGACAGCTCGCAGAACGCTCCGTGAACCATAATTCGCATCCAGCATGCCTCCGGGGTCCAGATCGCGCGAAACATATAACCCAGCAGCGCAGCGGTGGTCGCGGGGTTGACGTAGTCCTTCATGGACGCGAGCATGGAACCACGGCCGTGCGAGGGCAGCGTCGGCCCCTGGCTCGCGAGGTGCTCCGTGCTGCCATCCGCCATGAGGCCTGCTGGGTCCCAGTTCCTCGCGCCCTCCTCGTGCATCTCGGCCAGTGACGACCTCGCAGCTGGTAGCGTGGTAGAACCCGTAGGCAGCCGCGCCGCCTCCCCCTGGCCCCGAGAGGGGACGCTGGGGGGGAGGGGCCTGTAGGGCCCGTAGGCTGCCTCGCCGCCTCCCCCGGGCCCCGACAGGGGATGCTGGGGGGGAGGGGTTTGCCCACCTCCGCCGCGCGGCCATCCCGCCCAGCGGCCTCAGCACCGGCAGCGGCACCACGGTCTAGCGCCACGCGCTGCCAATAACGGCGCAAGGCAGCCCCACGGTATGGGCCGGGGAGCCACATCGCCGCCGCCGTCAGCTTGCCACCTGTCACGAGCAGCACGCCGGCATCGGAGAGCACGGCGTAGCGGTCCACGGCAGCCGGAAGGTCCTCCGGCGCGGGGCGAGTCCGCATCTGCACCCTCTGCATCGCCATCGGGCGAAGGAGAGCAGACGTAGGCGGAGCAGCCTCAGGAGGATCCTGGGGCCACCGCTGCTCAGCAGTCATGCCGAGCTCCGCTGCGGCCGCAGCGCTCAAGGAATAGTCGGAGTCGGCGCTGGCGTGGTCGTCACCATTACCGTGGTGCTCGCTCTGCAACTCCACGCCGGTGATCAGGTCAGCCAGCAGCGCCTCGGGAGGACCAGCACTGGCTGGACGTGCAGCAAGGCGGGCACGAGGCAGAGCATGATCTGCATTATCACTAGCAGGAACACGTACGGCAAGGACGGCACGAGGGAGAGCACGAGTGCGAGCAACACCAGCGGCTGCAGCCTGGCGCTCCTCTGCGGTCAGGCGTGCCGTATCAGCCTCGCGCTCAGCCACTGCTAAGCGCCCGGCCCCAGCCTGTCGCGAAGCACTGGCGCGGCGCCTCGGCCCAGCAACGCGGTATGGTGTCACCGGGCACGTTGTCACCAGGGGGCCGGCAGTGGCAGCGGCTCGCGACCGCGCCGCCAGAGAAAAAACTAAGGGGCTGGATCGCGAGCGCAAGCCAACCGGCCTCGGCGACCACCACGGCGCAGCTGGCGCCATCGCCTCGGCGCCCAAGCCAGCCAAATCTGGCGCAGGGCTGGCAGGCGGCAGCGGCGGCACCCGTACACCCACAGCCTCCGGCGCCTCCACGTTCGCCACGAGCTCCGGCAGCAGGATGTCCACGGGCGACACGACGAGGCCTGGGGGGGGGGGGGCACACCCCATCAGGTTGCGCACGTCCATCGCCTGCACTTGCGCATGCCGGATGGCGACCCTGCGCGTCCGGAGGCGAAGTCTGCCCGCAGCGGAGGCCACACCAGATGGGCGACACAACATGGGGCAGGACATCAGCAGGTGGCCAGGGCGGGGCACGGCTGGCCCGACGGGCCGAAATCGGCGGGGCGGGCGCGTCTAGGCTCAAGCCGTGGAGTCGTCGCCTGCCGAAGGGGGCATGATTGCTGCGACTACGGCTCTGGCCTTGAGCCAAAATGGCGTGAGCCAAAATGGCGTGAGCCAAAATGGCTACGGAAAGGAGGAGGGAGGAGGGAGGAGGGAGGAGGGAGGAAGGAGGAGGAGGAGAGGGTGCTGCTGGAAAACAAGAACCCCATTCAGGATGTGGGGAAACATGCAGGGAAGAGCCGCCGTTGTCGGGTCCGACGGCTCCCTTGCCCAAAGGGCTCCACGACTACCTTCTGCACGGGGTGGGGCGGCCTCCTCGTGGGGCGGAATCACAAGCCCCTGTCCGCCGTCATCGGCGGCGGGCCTCAGAGGCCCTCGGCAGGCAGAGCCAAAAGGCTCGCTTTCCTGGATGGGCGCCTCAGCACAAGGGCTGGACGATGGGGCCTGCCCGCAGCAGCAGCAGCAGCATCGCGCCTCGGCCTCCGATGGACCACCCCTCTCACAACCTGCTGAAGAGGCTCCCTAGATGGGGTCCGCGTACATGGGGTCGGAGTATCGCGCCGCATCGCCGATGCATCACCAATAGAGAAAATCTGGCTCCGCATCGGGACGCATCGCCGCTGCATCGGATGCGGCGGGACCCTCCGATCCCATCTGCTCGGACCCCATCTGGGAAGCCTTGATTCTGGGCGGGAAGTCGGGCGATGTGTGCGTGATCGGTGTGTGTGTGTGTGCGTGTGCGTGTGCGTGATCGGTGTGTATGTGTGTTGTGTGTTGTGTGTTGTGTGCTGTGTGCGTGGTGTGTTGTGTTGTGTTGTGTTGTGCTGTGCTGTGCTGTGTTGTGTTGTGTTGTGGTGTGTTGTGTTGTGGTGTGTTGTGTTGTGTTGTGTTGTGTGTGTTGTGTGTGTTGTGTGAGGTGTGTGTTGTGTGTGTTGTGTGTTGAGTGTGTTGAGTGTGTTGTGTGTTGTGTGTGGTGTGTGTGTTGTGTGTGTTGTGTGTTATGTGTGTTGCGTGTGTTGTGTGTTGTGATTGTTGTGTGTGTGTGTTGCATGTGTTGTGTGTGTTGTGTGTATGGTGTGTGTGTGTGTTGCGTGTATGGTGTATGTGTGTTGTGTGTTGTGTGTTGTGTTGTGTGTGTTGTGTGTGTGCTGTGTGTTGTGTGTGTTATGTTGTGGATTGTGTGTTGTGTGTGTTGTGTGTTGTGTGAGTTGTGTGTTGTGTGTTGTGTGTGTGTTGTGTGTTGTGTGTGGTGTGTTGTGTGTGTTGTCTTGTGTGTTGTGTGCTGTGTGCTGTGTGGTGTGTGTTGTGTGCTGTGTTTTGTGTTGTGTGTTGTGTGTTGTGTGTTGTGTGTTGTGTTGTGTGTTGTGTGTTGTGTGTTGTGTGTGTGGGGGGGGGGAGGGGGGGAGGGGGGGGGAGACGTGGACGACCCAGCAAGTGTGCGCCAGGTTCGGCGCAACCCGCGCCAGCCTGGCTGCATGACTGTTCAGCCCACCTGCAAGCGGCGGAGACCGTTCAGAGGCATCCCGGCACTCCGGAGCTGACAAGGGAGAGGCGGCCGAACCCGAGCTCCCCCTGTAATCTCGCATGCAGGGTGGGTGTGGCGGCAAGGCTCACTTTCCTTTCAGCAGGGCTGGACCTAAACGGTGTTTTGGCGATTTCTTGGGCCGTTTTCGTTTCGATTTCGCTTTGCGGTAAAGGCGGATTGAAGACAAACCGAGGGAAAACGAAAAACACCGTTTAGGTTCAGCCCTACCTTTCAGCGGGACAAGAAGCGCACGGGGAGAAGAGAGCAGGAACAGCCAGAGGACCACGACACGGAAGCGAGGAGGGACAAAAATGGTGCGAAGAGGAGGGCCGAGGGAAGAGAAGCGCGAGAAAGGGGGGGAGGGGGCGTAACAGTGTAGAGCCAGACGGCCCCAGGACTGGCGCAGCAGGGCGGGGGCTCCGCGTAGTGACCGCCGTGCACGGCCGAGCCTGCGGGGGCACGCCGCGGTTCCGTCCACCGCCTCCCCTCGTCGCTCCTGTCCGTCTTCCTCGACCGCGCCCTCCCCGACCGCGCCCTCCTCGCGTTCCTGGCCCTCGTCGTCGCCCCCTCTCGGGATGGATGAGACGGGGCTCCGGATCGCGCCGCATCGACGACGCGTCTTCGATGCGGCGCGACCCGCTGGCCTCACCAGGGCGGCCTCATCAGAGAAGGGTCGAGGTCGGGCTCGCACCGAGGCTTGGGAGCGTGGGGGGGAGGGTGGAGGGTGGAGGGTGGAGGAGAGAGCGAGGCATTCCCCGTCCAACACGTGGTGTTCTGAGATTATACCCACCTGGCCCTCACATGCTTACATTACCTTCCCATGCCACCGTGCCTCGGGGCACGAAGTGGAGCGTTTCCCATGTTTCTGAACTTCTCCGTGCTCTGCATTCATATCGTAGCACCCCGCAGCTGCGGATAATAAGAGTGAGGGGGGCGGCGGGGACGTCGGCAGTCTGCGAGGCTCTGAAGAAGCCCGCCGCAGTATACAACGAGCCCACCGCAAGCGCCGATTTTGTCGTTGAAGCGAAGTTGGTGGGCCGCAGGTGGGTCGCAAGCGGGTCGCGGGTGGATCGTGGGGTGGGTCGCGGGTGGGTCCCAGGTGGGTCGCGGGTGGGTCGCCGGCGGGTCGCGGGGTAGTCGCAAGCGGGTCGCGGGTGGGTCGCGGGGTGGGTCGCGGGTGGGTCCCGGGTGGGTCGCAGGCAGGTCCCGGGGTTGGTCGCTGGGTAGGTTGCAGGCGGGTCGCGGGGTGGGTCGCGGGTGGGCTCCAGGTGGGTCGCGGGTTGGTCGCGGGTGGGTCGCGGACCAGGTCGCGGGGTGGGTCGCGGGTGTGTCGCGAGTGAGACGCGGGCATGTCGCGACGTGGGTCGGGGGCGCGTCGCGGGGTGGGTCGCGGAGTGGGTCGCGGGTGGGTCGCGGGTGGGTCGAGGGGGGTCGCGTGCGGGTCGTGGGATAGCTCGCGGTCGGGTCGCGGGTGGGTCGCGGGATGGGCCGCGGGTGGGTCCCAGGTGGATAACACGTGAGTCGCGGGTAGGTCCCGGCCCTCTTCGCGGGGGGACGACGACAACAAACAACGAACAACAATCAACAATCAGCAATCAACAATCAACTAATAACAAACAACAAACAACACTTCCACCACCACCACCAACAACAGCTAGAACAATCATTTTAAAACTGTTCGCTCTTACTGGCACGCATGTCCTGCATTCCGCATTCCGTATACCCCAACCCTCGATACCCGCCCACTTCGTCTTCAATTGCACCCCCTCTCGGGGGGAATCGCTTCCTTGTCGGCCACTGACTGAAGGGCGTGGAAGTCTCGAGCGAGAGCGCTGTTCCTGAGTTCGGGGCCCTATCTAGCCAGGGGCTCTTAGAATACCTGTGGAGAAAGATCGAACGAGAACCCTTGTCGCCGTGTCCGGACCTCCACCAACCTGCCTGAATGACGAGAAAGTGTCGAGCGAGAGCGCCGTTCATGAGTTCGGGGCCTTCTTGGCCAGGGGCTCTCGAAGTAAATCGTGAGGAAGTATCGAGCAGGAGGCTTTGTCGTCGTGGCTGGGCCTCCGCCAACTTGATTGAATTGCGAGGACGTCTCGAGCGAGAGCGCCGTTCCTGAGTTCGGGGGTCTCCCTGGCCAGGGTGTCTTGGGTTGAGCAGGAGTCCTTGTCGTCGTGGCTGGGCCTCTGCCAACTTGGTTGCCTTGCGAGGAAATCTCGAGCGAGAGCGCCGTTCCTGAGTTCGGGGGCCTCTGGCCAGGGTGTCTCATGGTAAA
>CAUYUJ010014585.1:0-2500 GCA_963575745.1 Prorocentrum cordatum | reverse complement strand
CCGGATTGCAACCACCACAGGACCTCTGAAGCGCTTCCCATGAGTTTCTGAACGCTTCTGAAGCACTTCTGAAGCGCCTCTGAAGCAGCTCTGCAGCGTCTCTGAATCGCTTTTCAAGTGCTTTTGGGAAGCTTACGAAGAGCTTCCGAGGAGCTTCTGGGAGTGTCCGAGCAGCTTCTGGGGAGCTTCCGAGGAGCTTCTGAGGAGTGTCCGAGCAGCTTCGGGGGAGCTTCCGAGGAGCTCCTGAAGAGCTTGTGAGGAGCATCCGGGCAGCTTTTCAGCCTCTGATGAATCTCTGAGGAGCGTCCGAGCAGCTTCTGAGGAGCTTCTCATGAGTGTCCGAAGAACTTCTCGGGGAGTTTCCGAGAAGCTTCCGAAGAGCTTCTGAGGAGTTTCAGATGAGCCTCTGGGGAGCCTCCGGGGAGCCTCTGAGGAACCTCCGATGAGCTTCCAGGGAGTTTCTGCGTCGCCTGCCGCTTTTTCATTTTACGTTGTAGCCCCGAACGCGATTTTTCATTATCGGCGATGATGGGCGTCATGGGGGGGGTCGGGGGGGGGGTATGACGTAACGCCCCCCCCTCGCCGTGCGGCGCCGGCACCACAGCCGCGCCCGCGCGCACGACGACGATGAGCGACGAGCGACGAGCGACGAGCGACGACGACGACGACGACGACGACGACGCGGGCAGCATGTAGGTGGCGATCTGCCCCACAGCGCCTGCGTACACCACAGCGCTCGCGTGCACCACAGCGCTTATGTACACCACAGCGCCTGCGTACACCGCAACAGCCGTGTGCAACGCAGCGCCTGTGTACACCACAGTGCTTGCGTCCACCACAACCCTGGTGTACACCACAGCGAATGTTTACATCGCAGCAGCCATGTGCAACACAACGCCTGTCTACACCACAATGCTTACGTGCACCGCAGCGCCTATGCACACCACAGCGCCCGTCTACACCACAGCACCCGCATGCAACGCAACGCTGGCGCACACCAGAGCGCCTGCGTGCGCAGGACAGGTAGAAGGACCATGTCGACGAGGATCTGCTGCGGACAGCTAAACGCCACGCCAGGGAAGTGCTGATAATAGACTGCGACGTTTTTCCCTCCTCCCTCCTCCACCTCCGCCTCCTCCTCCTCCTCCTTCTCCTCCTCGTCCTCCTCCTCCCTCACCCTTCCCCCTTGTCGTGCGGGTCGGCACTACAGCGCACGTGCGCGTCTCAGCGTGCACCGCAGCATGGTCTATTCACTGGTGCCGTGCTGTGTGCACGCAGGCATTGTGGTGTACACTGGTGCTGTGTTGCACACGGCTGATCTGGTGTACGTAGGCGCTGTGGTGTACACGAGCGCTGTGGTGCCAGCAGGCATCGTGGCACACACTGGCGCTGTGATGCACGCGGCTGCTGTGGTGTACATAAGCGGTGTGGAGTACACAGGCGCTGCAGTGCACGCAGGCACTATGGTGTACGCAAGCGTTGTGGTGCAGATCGCCACCGACATGGTGCTGCTACCCGTCTTCGGTGATTCCTGGGTATTCCCAGGCCGCCGGCGCGAAACGTGACGTCATCGGCCCCCTCCACCCCCCCAGATGATTGCCGTCATCGGTCCGGAATTACAAACAGGCTCCAGCTGCGTCCGCGCGCACGACGACGATGAGCGACGAGCGACGAGCGACGAGCGACGAGCGACGAGCGACGAGCACGACGACGACGACGACGACGACGACGACGACGACGACGACGACGACGACTGCGGACCAGACTCCTATGCGGATTCCTATACGGACACCTAAGAGGATCACGATGCGCACGGCGGCAGTGCCCGGAACGCACTGGGGGGGGGAGCGTTACGTCATTGGGGGTGTGTGCAGGGGCCATGACGCCCGTCATGCCCCAAACAATCAAAAAACGGGCACCTCTGGCTCGATTCCACCCGTGACGCCCTGATGTCCGAAACAGGCTTCCAGGGTCCAGATGCCGAAACGGGCCTTCAGGAATAAGGAGGGCCATCACGGGAGGAAGGAGGAGGAGGAGGGACATGGCGGGAACGCGGGGGATGAGGAGGAGGAAGAGGAATTCCTTTACTCCTTTACTACCACAAGTACTATGTCATGCCACCACTACTACTACTACTACTCCTCCTCCTCCTACTCCTACTCCTACTCCTACTCCTACTCCTACTCCTACGACTACTATTACTACTGCTACTACTACTACTACTACTACTACTACTACTACTCCTACTGCTACTACTACTACTACTACTACTACTACTACTACTACTACTACTACTACTACTACTACTACTACTACTACTACTACTACTACTACGACTACGACTACTACTACTACTACTACTACTACTACTACTACTACTACTACTACTACTACTACTACTACTACGACTACGACTAAGACTACTACTACGACTACTACTACCCCTCCTACTACTACTACTACTACTACTACTACTAATACTACTTCTACTGCTACTACT
>CAUYUJ010014584.1:340000-392840 GCA_963575745.1 Prorocentrum cordatum | reverse complement strand
GGGGCGCGCGGGGTCGCGGGGATTTCGCGGGGAAATGAGAGCGCTGAGCAGCGGGGGATCGGTTTGTGAGTGCGAGGGCGTCGGTCCGTCTGTGTCTGTAGATGTTTGCATTTGTATGTGTGTGTGTCTGGCAGGCAGGTGTGTGTGTGTGTGTGTGTGTGCGTGTATGTGGCCGCGTCTGTGTGTGTGTGTGCGTGTGCGTGCGGGTGTGTCTGTGTCTGTGTCTGTGTTCGTGTCTTTATGCGCGCGCGCGCGCGTGTGTGTGTGTGTGTGTGTGTGTGTGTGTGGGTGTGATTTTTTGTTGGTGCGTGCGTGTGTGTGTGTGTGTGTGTGTGTGTGTGTGTGTGTGTGTGTGTGTTTGTGTGCGTGTGTGTATGTGCGTGTGTGTGTGTGTGTGTGTGTGCGTGAGGGGGTGCCCGCGCGCGAGTGAGCGCGCGTGGTTGTGAGTGCGTGCCCGCGTGAGATTTTGTATATATAGTCGCGTGCGCGCGCATGTGCGTGCGCGCGCTCGTGCCCGGTGCGTTGCCGCGCCTGCTGACGTCGATCGTATTTTCGCATGCTTGTCCATCTGTACATGTCTACCTACATGTTCGCTGCCGCGGCAGCATCGCTCTCGCGCGCTGAAAGACGCACTACAACTCGTACGTGTATGTGTCCGTTTTATTATTGGAAATATTTCACCGTGCGCACTCCAGAGATACGCGTGGACTTATGACACGTGGCAAGGAGCTCTACGAGGTCCCCGGCGGTAACCAGGTTGACGGTTTACCGCCGGCGCCCAGTTGGCACGAAAAATCTCGACAGAACTTTTGATGTCTTTTGCTCGGTTGAAAATTTTGTTCTCGAAATTTGAACATTCGTTTGAGCTCTAGTATTGTTTTCCGTAATATTCGATCTTATTCCCGCTCGCCATCTTAATCTTAGCTTGATCGGGTAGCTTTGAAGGCCAAAAAGCACTCTGGCGGAATCGGCTGTTTCGAGTCATCTTGATACACGTTGTCGGTATTTTCTACTTAACTCGAGCTGTAGGCTACAGAGCTGATACTTCCAGAAACTGTTTCAGAATCGTCAATTGCGTTTGTCTGTCGAATCTTGAGCTCTGAACTCGGCCTTCTGCCCGATCTAGAATCGCGAAATTATTCGTATTGGTCGAGTCGTGTTGAGAAATGCTCTCGGTTTTCTTCACTTACCTTGCGCTGTGAGGGGGGCTACAGTGCTGGTTGTCATATGAATCGATTTGAAGAGATTATGCGCGTCTGTTGAATCCAGAGGTCTGAACTCGGTCTGTGAGCCGAGCTAGGGCCGGAAACCTATTCGTATTATTCGAGTGATCTTGTCAGAAACTCTCGGTTTTCTGTACGTAACTCGAGCTGTAAGACAGCTGCAGAGCTGCTATTTACAGGAACTGGTTCAGAATCGTCAGTTGCGTTTGTCTGTCGAATCTATAGCTCTGAACTCGGCCTTCTGCCCGATCTAGAATCGCGAAATTATTCGTATCGGTCGAATCATCTTGAGAAGTTCGAGTTATTCTGAGAGATGCTGTCGGTTTTCTGCACTGACCTCGGGCTGTAGGGGGGCTGCGGGGCTGGTAATGACAGAAGTCGAGTCGCAGACATCAGACGCGTCCGCTTGTCGCATTCAGAGATCAAAAAAATATTCACCATGCGTCAGAATGTTGGTAGGTGCTGTCGGTTTTCTCAACCTAAGTCGAGCTTGGAAGCTCTACGAGTTCCCGGCGGTAACCAAGGTTGGCGGTTTACCGCCGGCGCCCAGTTTTTGAAAGATATCTGACAATTCATTTTGAGAAAGCAGATTTTTCGCACCTGTAAACGACTACGAGGGCCTCTCTGTCTTAGTATGAGCTCTGTAGGCGCACTTTTACTATCAAAACACTTGGCGGAACCATCTTCATGTCGACACGAAAAAATCAATTCTTTTTTTTTCGAGAAATGCTTCCAGAAGCTCTCTCTTTCGACTCCGAGCACTCTTACGCGTGAAATGAGCTCTACGAGGTTCCCGGCGGTGACCAGGTTGACGTTCACCGCCGGCGCCAGTAAAAGACGCCCTCGCAGGCGTCTCCTGCGAGGTTTCCAGCGCCCCGCGCATCGTTCCAGGCGGCCTGGCATAGGTCGCCGTGCGGCGCTTTGGAGCGCTCTGCGCTCCGCGCCTTGCCTCGCTATCCGGGCTTAACTCGTAGAGCTTCCCTTAGCAAGTTATTGCTGGAAGCTTAAGAGTACCTCGTGGAGCTCTTCGGCATCGATGAGCTAGAGGAATTCCGGCGCGGGGTGGAGCTAGTTGGTCGACCCGGCCAGCAAGGACAAAGTGATAACTTTTGGGTGGTTTTGCAACTTTTTGAAAGATATTTGACAATTTATTTTCAGAAAGCAGATTTTTCGCACCTGTAAATAATTATGAGGGCCGTTGAAAATTTTGTGCTGGGGAAGAGCTACAGTGCTGCGGGTCACATATATCGATTTGCACACATCAGGCGCGTCTGTTGGTCGATTCCAGAGCTCGGAACGCGGTCTGCTGCTCGAACTAGGCCCGCAAAGCTATTGTATCATTCGAGTCGATACTGTCGGTTTTCTGTACTTACCTCGGGCTATAGGGGGGCTGCAGGGCTGGGAATCACATGAGTGGGTTCGCAGACAGCAGACGCGCCCGCCTGTCGCATTCAGAGGTCTGAACTCGGTTCGATATTCGAACTGTGTTGCGAAACTGTTTGTTTTTTTGGTTAGAGTCATCTTGAGAGGTTTGAAATCGCTTGGGCTGAAAACTAGTCGTTCTTTGGAGTTTTTCTCCACACTATATACTGTCAGGAAGCTCTACGAGTCCCCCGGCGGTAACCAAGGTTGACGGTTTACCGCCGGCGCCCAGTTGGACGCTTACAAGTAACTCGTAGAGCTTCCCTTAGCAAGTTATTGCTGGAAGCTTTAGAGTAATTCCGGAGCGCTGGAGAGCTAGTTGGCTCGAAAAAAAAAGAACTGAACTTTTCACAACTTTTGATCGGTTGAAAATTTTGTTCTCGAAATTTGAACATTCGTTAGAACTCTAGTATTTTTTCCCGTGATATTCGATCTTATTCCCGCTCGCCATCTTGATCTCAGCTCGATCGGGTGAATATTACTATCAAAAAAGCACACTGGCGGGATCGGCCGTTTCGAGTCATCTTGATATGCGTTGTCGGTATTTTGTACTTAACTCGAGCTGTAGGGCAGCTACAGAGCTGGTAAGCACACCTATCGCATTCAGAATTATCAGGCCCGTTCGCCTGTTGAATCTAGAGGTTTGAATTCTGTCTGCTAGCCGAGCTAGGTCCGCAAACATATTCGTATTATTCGAGTCATCTTGACAGACGCTCTCGGTTTTCTGTACTTAACGCGAGCTGTAGGGCAGCTAGAGAGCTGAAAGTCACAGAAATCGATCGGAAATCATCAGGCGCGTTCGTCTGTTGATTCCAGAGCTCTAAAATCGGCCTGCTGCTCGAGCTAGGTTCGCAAAACTGTTCGTATTGTCCGAATCATCTTGAGAAGTGCTTTAATTTTCTGCACTCAACTCGTGCTGGGGGAGGACTACAGTGCTGCGAGTCACACAAATCGATTTGCACAGATCAGGCGCGTCCGTCGGTCGATTCTAGAGCTCGGAACTCGGTCTGCTGCTCGATTTAGATCCGGGAAACTATTGTATTATTCGAGTCATCCTGAGAGATGTTGTCAGTTTTCTGCACTTAACTCGGTCTTCAGCGGGGCTGCAGGGCTGTTAATTACATGGGTCGATTTGCAGACATCAGACGCGCCCACCTAGTGCATTCAGTCTGAATTCGGTTTGATACTCGAACTGGATTGCGAAACTATTTGTTTTTTCTTAGAGTCATCTTGAGAGATCAGAAATCGCTTGGGCTGAACAACTAGTCGTTCTCTGGAGTTTTTTTCCACACTATATGCTGTCAGGAAGCTCTACGAGTCCCCCGGCGGTTGACGGTTTACCGCCGGCGCCCAGTGCCTCGTAGAGCTCTGATGGTAGAAGAGCTAGAGGAATTCGGCGACAGGGTGGAGCTAGTTGGCGAAATGTCGACATGGGACGCGATCATACCTTCCGCGGCCTGGCTCAGCCGCTTTTGCAGTTCTAACAATTCGTTTGGGCTGCTATTTGCGGAGAGCGAAGCTTGGCATTACAGAAGTTACTTCACAAATTCTTAGTTCATTTGTCGAAAAATTCTCCCGAGCGAAACCAGGGACCGACTTCGCGTTGGCAGTCCAAAAATACCTCGTAGAGCTCTTCGGCATCGATGAGCTAGAGGAATTCCGGCGCGGGGTGGAGCTAGTTGGCCGACCCGACCAAAAGAGACAATGTGATAACCTTGGGTCGGTTTTGCTTTGATTTGAAAATTCATTTTGAGAACCGGTATTTTTCTCACGTGTAGTGGATTATGCCGCGTCTGCCAGTTAAATTCTCAGTTCCGTAGCTGCAATATTACTATCAAAAGACTTGCTGGAACCAACTGCGTTCCGAGTCATCTTGACACGCGTTCACGGTTTTCTGTACTTAACTCGAGATTTCGAGAGCTACAGAGCTGATACTTACGGAAACCGATTCAGAATGATCAGGCGCGTTCGCCTGTTGCATCCAGAGGCCTGAACTCGGTCTGCTACTCGAGTTCGGTCCGTAAAAGTCATCTTCACCAGTGATGCCGGTTTTCTGTACTCAACTCAAGATTCAGAGGAGCTACAGAGCTGGTACGCACATAAACTGATTCAGTATCACCAGGCGCTTGCGTCTGTGGCATCGAGAGGCCTGAACTCGTTCTGCTAGTCGAGCTAGGTCCACAACACTATTCGTATTTCTCATAATCCCTTAGAGCTGTCGGTATTCTGCACTTAGCTCTAGCTGTAGCACAGCTACAGAGGTTGTACGCACAGAAACCGATACAGAATCATCAAGGGCGTTTGGCTGAAGCATCTAGAGCTCTGAACAGAGTCTGCCTCTCGAGCTAAGTCCGCAAAATTATTTGTACGCGATCGTTTTTTTTAAAGTTTTTTGGCTCTCGTTTAAGCTTGCTTCACGTGTTCCGAGGAGCTGGGCAAGAAAAGAGCTCTACGAGGTCCCCGGCGGTAGCCAGGTTGACGGTTTACCGCCGGCGCCCAGTTTTCCGGTTTGTGTTCTCTTTGCTCTCGGGTTTTGGACGCTACTAAATACCTTTATCGATGAGCTAGAGGAATTCCGGCGCGGGGTGGAGCTAGTTGGCCGACCCTGCCAGGACGGACAAAGTGGTAACTTTTGAGTAGTTTTGCGATTTTTTGAAAGGTATTGGACCATTTATTTTGAGAAAGCAGATTTTTCGCACCTGTAAACGACTATGAGGGCTTCTCTGTCTTAGTATGAGCTCCGTAGGCGCTCTTTCACCATCGAAACACTTGGAGCAACCATCTTCATCTCTACACGAAAAAGTCAATTTTTCCCCTTTTCCAGAAATGCTTCCAGAAGCTGTCTCTTTCGACTCTGAGCACTCTCACGCGTGGAAGGAGCTCTACGAGGTTCCCGGCGGTGACCAGGTTGACGGTTCACCGCCGGCGCCAGTGCTCTCCGGGTTTTGGGCGCTACCAAGTGAGCGCCTGCTTGTGAACGCCTGCTCCAAGGTGTTCGGCAGATTATCTCTGAGATCCTCGGGCCTCCAACCCCAAAAAGGTTGAGAGGGCGTGAGGGGCCCTAGGGGCTCTGCACGGCTAGGGCGCACGCGCCCTGTGTAGCCGACCCCAACACCCAACCAAGTGAGCTAAGAGGAATTCGGGCGCAGGTGAAGCTAGTTGGCCGACCCGACCTTAAGAGACAATATAACTTGAAGTGACTCGTAGAGCTTCCCTAAGCTAGTTGCTGGAAGCCTAAGAGTAATTTCGGCGCGCTGGAGAGCAGGATGACTCGAAGAATACAATAGTTTCGCGAACCTAGTTCGGGCAGCAGACCTAGCGGACGCGCGTGATCTCTTCAAATCGTTTTTTTGTGACAAGCAGCACTGTAGCCTCCTCTCAGCGCAAGTTTAGTGAAGAAAGCCGAGAGCACTTCCCAAGATGATTCGACCAATACGAATAATTTCGCGTTTCTAGATCGGGCAGAAGGCCGAGTTCAGAGCTCTGGATTCGACACGCAAACGTAACTGACGATTCTGAACCAGTTTCCGTAAATATGAGCTCTGTAGCTGTCTTACAGCTCGAGTTAAGTACAGAAAACCGAGAGTTTCTGTCAAGATGACTCGGATAATACGAATAGGTTTGTGGACCTACCTCGGCTCACAGACCGAGTTCAGACCTCTGGATTCAACAGGCAAACGCACCTAATCATTCTACATCGGTTAGCTGTGCTTACCAGCTCTGTAGCTGCTCTAAAGCTCGAGTTATGTTCAGAAAACCGTCAGCGCGTATCAAGATGACTCGAAACGGCCGATCCCCCCCAGAGTGCTTTTCCATAGTAATATTAACCCGATCGAGCTGAGATCAAGATGGCGAGCAGGAATAAGATCGAATATCACGGGAAAGATTACTAGAGCTCTGACGAATGGTCAAATTTCGAGAACCAAATTTTCAACCGACCAACAGTCAGCAAGTTCCGTCGAGATTTTTCTTGCCAAGAGATACTGTCGGTTTTCTGCACTTAACTCGGGGTGTAGGGGGGCTGCAGGGCTGGTAATGACAGGAGTCGATTAGCAGACATTAGACGCGTCCGCTTGTTGCATTCAGAGGTCAAAACAAATTCACTATGAGTAAGAATGTTGGTAGGTGCTGTCGGTTCTCTCAACTTAAGTCGAGCTTGGAAGCTCTACGAGTTCTCGGCGGTAATCAAGGTTGACGGTTTTCCGCCGGCGCCCAGTCGGTTATTCTATCTTTGTGCAAAATTTCAAAATTCGTTTTACAAACAGGCATTTTTCCCACCTAGCGCGGGTCATGCCGCGTCTGCCAGTTAAATTGCTTGGTCTGTAGCTGTAATATTACTATCAAAAGACTTCAGGGAACCGTCAGCCGTTTCCAGTCATCTTAACACACGTTGACGGTTTTCTGGACTTAACTCGAGATTCATGAAAGCTACAGAGCTGATACTTACAGAAACCGATTCAGAATCATCAGACGCGTTCGTCTGTTTGATCGAGAGGTCTGAACTCGGTTTGCTGCTCGAGCTAGCTCCGCAAAAGCATTTGTAATATACGATCATTTTGACGAGTGTTGTCGGTTTCCCTTAACTGAAGATTTAGCTACAGAGCTGGCACGCATATAAACCGACCAGTATCACCCGGCGCGACTTTTCTCGCGAGAGGTCCGAACTGTGTCTGGCAGCTATGTCCACGAAGCGAAGATGCAAAATTTAAAAAACATATTTTCCGATATTTCTTCTTCACGCTTGAGAAAGCTTTTCTCTCGTGTGCTTCGGGAAGCGCCGCGCCAGAATTGAGCTCTACGAGGCTCCCGGCGGTTACCTGGTTGACGGTTTACCGCCGGATGCCAGTTCCGGGGCGCTGGAGAGCTAGTTGGCAAGAAAAATCTCGACGGACCTTTTGGTGATTTTTGGTCAGTTGAAAATTTGGTTCTCAGAATTCAACAATTCGTTAGAGCTCTACTATGCTTTCCCGTGATATTGGATCTTATTCCCGCTCGCCATCTTGATATCAGCTCGATCGGGTATCTTTTACTGCCGAAAAGCACTCCGGCGGGATCGGCCGTTTCGAGTCATCTTGATGCGCGGTGACGGTTTTGTTAAGATAAATCGAGCTTCAGGGCAGCTACAGAGCTGGTCAGCACAGCCTATGGATGCAGAATTATCAGGCGCGTCTGCCTATCCAATTCACAGGTCTGAACTCGGTCTGCTAGCCGAGATAGGTCCTCAAATCTATTCGTATGATTCGAGTCATCTTGACAGACGCTCTCGGTTTTCTGTACTTAACTCGAGCTACAGCACAGCTAAAGAGCTGATACGTACAGAATACGATTCAGAATCATCAGTGGCCGTAGTCTATCGAATCCAGAGCTCTGAAATCGGTCTGCTGCCCAATCTAGAATCGCAACACTATTCGTATCGTTCGAGTCATCTTCAAAGATGCTGTCGGTTCTCTGCACTCAACTCGGGCTGTAGGGGGGCTGCTCGGCTGGTACTCACTGGAATCGATTCGGAGACATCAGGCGCGTCCGCCTTTCGAATCCAGAGCTCCGAACTCTGTCCGCTGCACGAACTAGGTCCGCAAAACTATTCGTAATGTTCAAGTCATGTTGAGAGGTGCTGTCGGTTTCCTGCACTCAAGTCGGCTGTGGGGGGGGCTGCAGGGCTGGTAATCACACGAATCGATTCAGAGACATCAGACGCGTCGGCCTGTCGCATGCAGAGGTCCGAACTCGGTCTGCTACTCGAGCTGGTTTGCCAAACTATTCGTATTGTTCGAGTCATCTTGAGAGGTGCTGCCGATTTACGCACGAAACTCAGGCTGTAGGAGAGCTACAGAGCTCGTACAGAAGACAATCCAGAAGCATAGGAGGCGTTCGGCTGTTGCATCCGAGAGGCGAAAAACAGCAATTTTTTCAGTGTATTTACATTATATGTTGTCAGGAAGCTCTACGAGTCCCCCGGCGGTAAGAAAGGTTGACGGTTTACCGCCGGCGCCCAGTAACTCGTAGAGCTTCCCTTAGCAAGTTGTTGCTGGAAGCTTAAGAGTAATTCCGGGGCGCTGGAGAGCTAGTTGGCAAGAAAAATCTCGACGGACCTTTTGGTGACTTTTGGTCGGTTGAAAATTTTGTTCTCGAAATTTGAACATTCGTTAGAGCTCTAGTATTTTTTCCCATGATATTCGATCTTATTCCCGCTCGCCATCTTGATCTCAGCTCGATCGGGTACCTTTTACTGCCAAAAAGCAGGCAGGCGGGATCGGCCGTTTCGAGTCATCTTGATACGCGCTGTCGGTTTTCTCAAGATAACTCGAGCTTCAGAACAACTATAGAGCTGGTCAGCACAGCTAATGCATTCAGAATGATCAGGCGCGTTCGCCTGTTGAACACAGAGGTCTCAACTCGGTCTGCTGGCCGAGCTAGGTCCGCAAACCTATTCGTATCATTCGAGTCATCTTGACAGACGCTCTCGGTTTTCTGTACTTAACTCGAGCTGCAGGACAGCTACGTAGCTGATACGTACAGAATCGGATTCCGAATCATCAGTGGCCGTTGTCTGTTGAATCCAGAGCTCTGAACTCGGTCTGCTGCCCCATCTAGAATCGCGAAACTATTCGTATTGTTCGAGTCGCTTGCGAGATGCTGTCGGTTCTCTGCACTTAACTCGGGCTGTAGGGGGGCTGCATGGCTGGTAATCACTGGAATTGATTCGGAGACATCAGGCGCGTTCGCCTGCGGAATCCAGAGCTCCGAACTCGGTCTGTTGCCCGAACTAGGTCCGCGAAGCTATTGGTATTGTTCGAGTCATCCTGAGAGGTGCTGTCGGTTTCCTGCACTTAACTCGGCAGCAAGGGGGGCTGCAGGGCTGGTAATCACAAGGATCGATTCAGAGACATCAGACGCGTCCGCCTGTCGCATGCAGAGATCTGAACTCGGTCTGATACTCGAACTAGGTTTGCCAAACTATTTGTATTGTTCGAGTCATCTTGAGAGGTGCTGTCGATTTACGCGCGCAACTCGGGCTGTAGGAGAGCTACAGAGCTCGTACAGAAGACAATCTAGAAGCATCGGGGGCGTTCGGCTGTTGCATCCGAGAGGTCTCAAATTGCCTGGGCTGAAAAATTATTTTTTCTGTGTAATTTCTTTCGACATTATATGTTGTCAGGAAGCTCTACGAGTCCCCCGGCGGTAAGAAAGGTTGACGGTTTACCGCCGGCGCCCAGTTGGCAAGAAAAATCTCGACGGAACTTTTGCTGACTTTGGGTCGGTTGAAAATTTTGTTCTCGAAATTTGACAATTCGCTAGAGCTCTAGTATTTTTTCCGTGATATTCGATCTTATTCCCGCTCGCCATCTTGATCTCAGATCGATCGGGTGAATATTACTATCGAAAAGCACGGTGGCGGGATCGGCCGTTTTGAGCCATCTTGATATGCGCTGACGGTTTTCTCAACATAACTCGAGCTTTCGGACAGCTACAGAGCTGGTGAGCACAGCTAATCGATGTAGAATGATTAGGCGCGTTCGCCTGTTGAATCCAGAGGTCTGAACTCGGTCTACTAGCCGAGCTAGGTCCGCAAAACTATTCGTATTATTCAAGTCATCTTGACAGAAACTCTCGGTTTTCTGTACTTAACTCGAGCAGTAGGACAGCTACAGAGCTGATATTCACAGAAACTGATTCAGAATCATCGGTTGCGTTTGTCTGTCGAACTCAGAACTCTGAACTCGGTCTGCTGCCCGATCTAGAATCGCGAAACTATTCGTATTGGTCGAGTCATCTTGAGAAACTGCTCTCGGTTTTCTTCATTCAACTCGCGCTGAGGGGGGGGCTGCAGTGCTGGTGGTCACAATAATCGATTTGAAGACATCAGGCGCGTTCGCCTGTCGAATCTAGAGCTCGGAACTCGGTCAGCTGCCCGAATTAGGTCTGCGAAACTACTGTATTGTTCGAGTGATCCTGAGAGGTGCTGTCGGTTTTCTGCACTTAACTCGGGCTGTAGGGGGGCTGCAGGGCTGGTAATGACAGAATCCATTCGCAGACATCTGACGCGTCCGCCTGTCGCATTCAGAGGTCAAAAAATATTCACTATGAGTCGGAGTGTTGGTAGGTGCTGTCGGTTCTCTCAACTTAAGTCGAGCTAGGAAGCTCTACGAGTTCCCCGGCGGTAACCAAGGTTGACGGTTTACCGCCGGCGCCTAGTTATTGCTGGAAGCTTAAGAGTAATTCCGGGGCGCCGGAGAGCTAGTTGGCAAGAAAAATCTCGACGGACCTTTTGGTGACTTTTGGTCGGTTGAAAATTTTGTTCTCGAAATTCAACCATTCGTTAGAGCTCTAGTATTTTTCCCATGATATTCGATCTTATTCCCGCTCGCCATCTTGATCTCAGCTCGATCGGGTACCTTTTACTGCCAAAAAGCAGGCAGGCGGGATCGGCCGTTTGAAGTCATCTTGATACGCGATGGCGGTTTTCTGAACATAACTCGAGCTTTAGAACAGCTACAGAGCTGGTAAGCCAGCTAATCGATTCAGAATGATCAGGCGCGTTCGCTTGTTCAATCCAGAGGTCTGAACTCGGTTTGCTAGCCGAGCTAGATCCGCAAACCTATTCGTATTATTCGAGTCATCTTAGCAGACGCTCTGGGTTTTCTGTACTTAACTCGAGCTGTAGGGCAGCTACAGAGCTCATAGTCACAGAAATCGATTGGGAATCATCAGGCGCGTTCGTCTGTTGAATCGAGAGCTCTGAACTCGGCCTGCTGCCCGAGCTAGGTTCGCGAAACTATTCGTATTGTTCGAGTCATCTTGAGAAGTGCTCTTGGTTTTCTGCACTTAACTCGTGCTGGGGGAGGGCTACAGTGCTGCTGGTCACAGAAATCGATTTAGAGACATGAGGCGCGCCCGTCTGTCGAACCCAGAGCTCGGAACTCGGTCTGCTGCTCGAACTAGGTCTGCGAAACTATTGTATTATTCTAGTCATCCTGAGAGGTGCTGTCGGTTTTCCGCACTTAACTCGGGCTGTAGGGGGGCTGCAGGGCTGGTAATCACAGGAGTCGATTCGCAGACATCAGACGCGTCCGCCTGTCGCATTCAGAGGTCTGAACTCGGTTTGATACTCCAGCTGGGTTGCCAAACTGTTCGTTTTTTTGTTAGAGTCATCTTGAAAGGTTTGAAATCGCTTGGGCTGAAAAACTATTCGTTCTCTGGAATTTTTTCCACATTATATACTGTCAGGAAGCTCTACGAGTCCCCCGGCGGTAAGAAAGGTTGACGGTTTACCGCCGGCGCCCAGTTGGCTCGAAAAATTTCGACTGAACTTTTCACAACTTTGGCTCGGTTGAAAATTATGTTCTCGAAATCTGACCATTCGTTAGAGCTCTAGTATTTTTTCCCGTGATCTATGATCTTACTGCGGCTCGCCATCTTGATATCAGCTCGATCGGGTGGGTATTACTATCGAGAAGCGTCATGGCGGGATCGACTGCTGAGTGCCATGTTGGCAGGTGTCGTCGGTTTTCTGAACTTAACTCGGGCTGTAGGCAAGCTACAGAGATGACAAGTAACTCGTAGAGCTTCCCTTAGCAAGTTATTGCTGGAAGCTAAGAGTAATTCCGGCGCGCTGGAGGGCTAGTTGGCTCGAAAAATCTCGACGGAACTTTTGATGACTTTTGGTCGGTTGAAAATTTTGTTCTCGAAATTCAACAATTCGTTTGAGCTCTAGTTTTTTTTTTCCGTGATATTCGATCTTCTTCCCGCTCGCCATCTTAATTTCAACTCGATCGGGTGAATATTACTATCGAAAAGCACTGTGGCGGGATCAGCCGTTTTGAGTCATCTTGATACGCGCTGACGGTTTTCTGAACATAACTCGAGCTTTAGGACAGCTACAGAGCTGGTAAGCACAGCTAATCGATGTAGAATGATTAGGCGCGTTCGTCTGTTGAATACAGAGGTCTGAACTCGGTCTGTGAGCCAAACTAGGTTCGCAAACCTATTTGTATTATTCGAGTAATGCTGACAGGAACTCTCGGTTTTCCGTACTCAACTCGAGCTGTAGAACAGCTAGAGAGGTGATATTTACAGAAAACGATTCAAAATGATCAGTTGCGTTTGTCTATCGAAACCAGAGCTCTCAACTCGGTCTGCTGCCCGATCTAGAATCGCGAAACTATTTCTATTGGTCGAGTCATCTTGAGAAGTGCTCTCGGTTTTCTCACTCAACTCGCGCTGAGGGGGGCTACAGTGCTGGTGCTCACAGGAATCGATTCGAAGACACAGGCGCGTCCGAATCTCGAACTAGAGCTCGGAACTCGGTCTGCTGCCCGAATCAGGTCTGCGAAACTACTGTATTGTTCGAGTCATTCTGAGATGCGCTGTCGGTTTTCTGCACTCAACTCGGGCTATAGGGGGGCTGCAGGGCTGGCAATGAGAGGAGTCGATTCGCAGGCATCATACGCGTCCGCCTGTAAGTCGAGCTAGGAAGCTCTACGAGTCTCCCGGCGGTAACCAAGGTTGACGGTTTACCGCCGGCGCCCAGTTCCAGGAAAGATTTCCCGTACCGAGATTCTCTTTGCTCTCCGGGTTTTGAACGCTGCCCAGCACCTTGTAGAGCTTGACTCGTAGAGCTTCCCTGAGAGCGCAGCGGCGAAGCTTAAGAGTAATTCGAAAACGCTGGCAGGCTAGTTGGCTCGAAAAATCTCGACTGAACTTTTCACAACTTTGGCTCGGTTGAAAATTATGTTCTCGAAATCTGACCATTCGTTAGAGCTTTAGTTTTTTCCCGTGATCTATGATCTTACTGTTGCTCGCCATCTTGATATCAGCTCGATCGGGTGGGTATTACTATCGAAAAGCGTCATGGCGGGATCGACTGCTGAGTGCCATGTTGGCAGGTGTCGTCGGTTTTCTGAACTTAACTCGGGCTGTAGGCAAGCTACAGAGATGACAAGTACAGCTTTCGGATTCAGAATCATGATGCGCGTCTACATGTGGCAGGAGAGTGTTCAGAGCTGGCTATGTAAGAATTTATCATCGAAAAACTTCTTCACATGAGTGCTAGACTTGCTTGCGTGGTTCGGTTTTTCTGAACTTAACTCGGGCTGTAGGCAAGCTACAGAGATGACAAGTACAGCTTTCGGATTCAGAATCATGATGCGCGTCTACATGTGGCGGAAGAGTGTTCAGAGCTGGCTATTGAAGAAGTTATGATCGAAAAACTTCTTCACATGAGTGCTACACGTGCTTGCGTGATTCGTTTTTTTCAACTTAACTCTAGCTGTAGGTCACTGGCAGCCCACAGCGGACTCTTGCTTACGACGACGACGACGGGCGACTTCGACGAGGGTACTCGATCGCTACAATCGGTTTGGACGACAATCAACACAGGGATACATGTATCTATATACATTTATTGTTGCCGCGCGCACATGCTATTCATATATATATGGCAAGGAAGCTCTACGAGTCTCCCGGCGGTAACCAAGGTTGACGGTTTACCGCCGGCGCCCAGTTTCGGCATCGATGAGCTAGAGGAATTCGGGCGCGGGCTGGAGCTAGTTGGCCGACCCGGCTCCGACAAACAATGTGCAAACTTTGATTGGTTGCACGAACTTTGTGAGAGATTTGAACATTTGTTTTGAGAATTGGTATTTTTCGCACCTGTAGCGGGTTTTTTCGCGTCTGGCAATGAATTTTGAGGTCTGTAGCTGCAGTATTACTGTCAAAACACTTGGTGGAACCGTCGTTCGGTTACAACTAAAAAATTTAGTTTTTTTCGAGTTTTCAGCTCGCGTAACAGAGAAGCTCCTGCCACGTGTTCTAAGCGCGCCATGCGAGAAAAGAGCTCTACGAGACTCGTGGCGGTAACCTGGTTGACGGTTTACCGCCGGCTCCCAGTTGGCCGACCCGGCCAGAAAGGACAAAGTGATAACCTTTCGGTGCTTTTGCGAAAAATTCAAGAATATTTCACAATTTATTCCTGGAGAGCTCGCTGAGGGCTAAAGGGTTTAAGATTAGAGCCGGACGGTGGTGGTGCCTGCCAGGAGCTCCTCCACGAAGGTCCACGTTCCCCGCAGAAACTCCGGCGGCCCGGGAACGTGTCTGGAAGAGCTTCCGGCAAGCTTCCACGCGCGCCTGCATGCGTGCAGGCACGCATGGAAGCGTTTCTGGCAGCGCTTCGGCACCCCAGGGGGACCCCCCAAGGCTTTCCAGGAATTTCCCGTACCGAGATTCTCTTTGCTCTCCGGGTTTTGGACGCTGCCAAGTACCTCGTAGAGCTCCCGGCATCGAGGAGCTAGAGGAATTCCGGCGCCGGGTGCGGCTAGTTGGCCAACCCGGCCCGGGCGGACAATGTGATGACCTGGGGTCGGTTTTTGGAAGATAGCGAGAGATTTTGAAATTCGTTTTGCAAATTCGAAATCTTTATTCTATGCAGTGAATCATGGCGCTTTAGATGGTGAAATCCTTAGGGTTCCAGCTACATTATATCGATCAAAAGACTGCGGAGAACCAGAATTCTATAAGACCGAAAACAAAATTTCTTTATTTTTGAAGCTGCTATTGAGAAGCGTTTTTCTGCTGTTATCTCGAATCTGACTAGTCGATTCAGAGCTCTATGAGGGTCCCGGCGGTAACCTGGTTGACGGTTTACCGCCGGATGCCAGTTCCGGCGCGCTGGAGAGCTAGTTGGCAAGAAAAATCTCGACGGAACATTTGGTCACTTTTGGTCGGTTGAAAATTTTGTTCTCGAAATTCAACCATTCTTTAGAGCTTTAGTATTTTCCCGTGATGTTCGATCTTATTCCCGCTCGCCATCTCGATCTCAGATTGATCGGGTGAATATTACTATCGAAAAGCACGGTGGCGGGATTGGCCGTTTTGAGCCATCTAGATACGCGCTGACGGTTTTCTGAACATAACTCGAACTTTAGGACAGCTACAGAGCTGGTAAGCACAGCTAATCGATGTAGAATGATTAGGCGCGTTCGCCTGTTAAATCCAGAGGTCTGAACTCGGTCTGTTAGCCGAGCTAGGTCCGCAAACCTATTCGTAATTTTCGAGTCATCTTGACAGAAACTCTCGGTTTTCTGTACCTAACTCGAGCTGTAGGACAGCTACAGAGCTGATATTCACAGAAACCAATTCAGAATCATCAGTTGCGTTTGTATGTCGAATCTAGAGCTCTGAACTCGGCCTGCTGCCCGATCTAGAATCGTGAAACTATTCGTATTGATCGAATGATCTTGAGAAGTGCTCTTGGTTTTCTTCACCCAACTCGCGCTGAGCGGGGCTACAGTGCTGGTGGTCACAGGAATCGATTTTAAGACATGAGGCGCGTCCGTCTGTCGAATTGAGAGCTCAGAACTCGGTCTGCTGCCCAAGCTAGGGCCGCAAAACTATTGTCTTGTTCGAGTCATCCTGAGAGGTGCTGTCGATTTTCTGCACTTAACTCGGGCTGTAGGAGGCTTCAGGGCTGGTAATGACAGGAGTCGATTCGCAGAGATCAGACGCGTCCGCCTGTCGGATTCAGAGGTCAAAAAATATTCACTATAAGTCGGAATGTTGGTAGGTGCTGTCGGTTTTCATAGCTTGAGTCGAGCTAGGAAGCTCTACGAGTCTCCCGGCGGTAACCAAGGTTGACGGTTTACCGCCGGCGCCCTGTTTGGGTGGTCTTGCGAAAAATTGAAGGATATTTGACAATTCATTTTGAGAAAGCAGATTTTTTCGCACCTGTAGTGGTTCATGGCGAGTCTGCCAGTAAAATTTTCAGCTGCAGTATAACTATCAAAACACTTGGGGGAACCGTCTTTGGATAAAAACAGAAAAACGTGATTTTTCGAGTTTTTGTTTCTCGCTCAAGAAGCTTTCTCCATGTGTTCCGACGATCGCCGTGCACGAAAAGAGCTCTACGAGGTTCCCGGCGGTAACCAGGTTGACGGTTTACCGCCGGTTCCAGTACCTCGTAGAGCTCTTCGGCATCGATGAGCTAGAGGAATTCCGGCGCGGGGTGGAGCTAGTTGGACCGCCCGGCCAGAAAGGACAAATTGGTGACTTTTGGTGGGTTTTGCGAAAATATGAAAGATATTTGACAATTCATTTTAAGAACCGGTATTTCTCTCACGTGTAGTGGGTTATGCCGCGTCCGCCAGTAAAATTTTCAGGTCCGTAGCTGCAATATTATTATTAAAAGACTTGCAGGAACCGACGTTGGATAATTAAAAAAACGTAATTTCTCGAGTTTTTTTCTGTCGCGTTCCAGAAGCTTTCTTCATGTGCTCCGACGATCGCCGTGCATGAAAGAGCTCTACGAGGTTCTCGGCGGTAGCCAGGTTGACGGTTTACCGCCGTTCCCAGTGGACGCTACCAAGTAATTCCGGGACAAGAAAAATCTCGACAGACCTTTTGGTGACTTTTGGTCAACTTAAATTTTTTTTCGAGAAATTGAACAATTCGTTTAAGTTCTAGTATTTTTTTACATGATAGTCGATCTTATTCCGCTCGCCATCTTGATCTCAGCTCGACTGGGTACCTTTACTGCCACAAAGCAGGCAGGCGGGATCAGCCGTTTCGGGCCATCTTAACACGCCATGACGGTTTTCGGAGATAACTCGAGCTTTAGGACAGCTACAGAGCTGCTAAGCACAGCTAATCGATTCAAGTCTGTCGAACCCAGAGGTCTGAACCCCGTCTGCTAGTCGAGCTACGTCCGCAAACCTATTTGTATTATTGGAGTCCTCTTCATAAACACTCGCGGTTTTCTGCACTTAACTCGAGCTACAGCACAGATAGCTCATACGTACAGAATGTAATTCGAAACCATCAGTGGTCGTTGTATGTTTAATTAAGAGCTCTGAACTGGGTTTGCTGCCCGAGCTAGAATCACTATTTTTTTCGTAATGTTTGAATTATCTTGGGGGGGGGGCTGTATGGCTGGTCATCAATGGAATCAATTCGGAGACATCAAGCGCGTCCGCCTTTCGAATGCAGAGCTCCGAACTCTGTCTGCCCGAACTAGGTTTGCCAAACTATTCGTATTGTTCGAGTCATCCTGAGAGATGCTGTCGGTTTTCTGCACTTAACTCGGGCTCTGGGGGGGGAGCTGCAGGGCTGGTAATTACAGGAATCGATTCAGAGACATCAGACGCGTCCGGCCGTCACATGCAGAGCTTTCGTTTGCCAAACTATTCGTATTCTTCGAGTTATCTGAAGAGGTGCTGTCGATTTTCGCACATAACTCGGTCTGTTGAGAGCTACACAGCTCGTACAGAAGACAATCCAGAAGCATTGGCGGTCTTCGGCTGTTGCATCTGAGAGGTCTGAAATTGCTTGGGCCAATAACTTTTTTTCTGTCTAATTTTTTTCAAAATTATGTTGTCAGAAAGCTCTACGAGTCCCCTGGCGGTAACAAAGGTTGACGGTTGACCGCCGGCGCCCAGTTGTCGACCCGGCCAGAAAAGAAGATCTTCTCGGAAAGCTCGCTCAGAGCTAAAGTGTTTAAGATTAGAAGCCGGACGGTGGTGGTGCCCGCCAGGGGCTCCTCCACGGCGGTCCACAGCCTCGCAGCGACTTGCGCGGCCCGGCCATGGGTCCGGGAGAGTTCCGGCAAGCTTCCACGCGTGCTTCCACGCGTGCCTGGACGCGTGCAGGCACGCGTGGAAGCGTTTTCGGCAGCGCTTCGGCAGCGCTGCAGGGAGTTTCCAGCGGTCTTCAGGAAAGATTTCCCGTCTCGCAAGGGTTTCTTCGCTCTCCGGGTTTTGGACGCTACCAAGTGATGACTTTGGGTCGGTTTTGCTAGATTTCAAGGATATTCGACAATTCATTCTGAGAAAGCAATTTTTTACTCCGAGCATAAGCAACTCGAGCTTCCCATTGCTGGAAGCTTAACAGGAATTCCGGGCCGCTGGGGAGCTAGTACCTCGTAGAGCTCTTCGTTATTGATGAACTAGAGGAATTCCGCCGCGTGGTGGAGCAAGTTGGTCGACCCGACCAGAAAGGATAAAGTGATGACTTTGGGTCGGTTTTGCGCTTTGAATGATATTCGACCATTGATTTTGAGAAAGCAGATTTTACGACGAGCATTGGCACATGAACTCCTTTCTGATAGCAGCTCAGCTCTGGCGACGCATTTTCTCGAGAGTTGACTTCCCGGGATTGAGCGAGTATGAACATCGAAAAAATCGAAATGAAGATTTCCGAAAAATCTATATTTTTTGACTCTACTCCGATTCTCAGCACTCACAGCAGTGTAAGGAGCTCTACGAGGTTCGAGGTTCCCGGCGGTGACTAGGTTGACGGTTCACCGCCGGCGCCAGTTGGCAAGAAAAATCTCGACTGGACTTTTGGTCGGTTGAAAATTTTGTTCTCGAAATTCAACCATTCGTTAGAGCTCTAGTACTTTTTCCCGTGATATTCGATCTTATTCCCGCTCGCCATCTTGATCTCAGCTCGATCGGGTACCTTTCACTGCCAAGAAGCGTCCAGGCGGGATCGGCCGTTTGGGGTCATCTTGACACGCGGTCACGGTTTTCTGAACATAACTCGAGCTTTAGAAGAGCTGCAGAGCTGGTGAGGACAGCTAATCGATTCAGAATGATCAGGCGCGTTCGGCTGTTGCATCCAGAGGTCTGGACTCGGTCTGCTAGCCGAGCTAGGTCCGCAAACCTGTTCGTATTATTGAAGTCATCTTAACAGACGCTCTCGGTTTTCCGTACTTAACTCGAGCTACAGGACAGCTACAGAGCTCATACTTACAGAAACCGATTCAGAATATCAGTCGCGTTGTCTGTTGAGTCTAGAGCGCTGAACTCGGTCTTCTGCCCGATCTAGAATCACGAAACTATTTGAGGTGTTGTTGGTTTTCTGTACTAACTCAGGCTTTAGGGGGGCTACAGGGCTGGTAATCCCACAAATCGGTTCAGAGATATCAGGCGCGTCAGTCTGTCGAATCCAGAGCTCTGAACTCGGTGTGCTGCCCGAGCTATGATTGCGAAAGTATTCGTATTGTTCGATTCATTCTGACAGATGCTCTCGGTTTTCTGCACTTAACTCGGGCTGCAGGGAGGCTGCAGGGCTGGTAATCACAGGAATCGATTCGGAGTCACAGACGCGTTCCACTATTGCATTCAGAGGTCTGAACTCGGTTTGATACTCGAGCTAGGTTTGCCGAACTGTTCGTATTGTTCGAGTCATCTTGAGAGGTGCTGTCGATTTACGCACGTAACTCGGGCTGTAGGAGAGCTACAGAGCTCGTATATAATAGAATGATCATGCGCGTCTGCTCATTGCGCTATTGTTGCCGCGCGCACGTGCTATTCATATATATATATATATATATATATATATATATATATATATATATGGTAGGGAAGCTCTACGAGTCCCCCGGCGGTAACCAAGGTTGACGGTTTACCGCCGGTGCCCAGTATCTTAACCTTCTTCTGCAAGCAGCTCGGCTCTTTCGAAAAAGTTTTACTATCCAAACATTTGGAGGACCCGACGTCACGTTGACATCGAGAAATGCAAATATGATGTTTTTCTAGATATGCTCTGAGAAGCTGTCTGCTTTGAATCTGAGGAATGTGTACACGTACTTGCAAGGAGCTCTACGAGGTTCCCGGCGGTGACCAGGTTGACGGTTCACCGCCGGCGCCAGTCGGGGCGCTGGAGAGCTAATAACTCGTGGAGCTTCCCTTAGCCAGTTGTCGCTGGAAGCGTAAGAGTACCTCGTAGAGCTCTGATGGTTCCAGAGCTAGAGGAATTCGGCGACAGGCTGGAGCTAGTTGACAAAATTTCGAAAACGAACACGAGCATACATTCCGCGGCCTGGCTCAGCCGAAAATGCAGTCCTTAATTGTGCAGATCAAAGCTTTGCATCACAGAAGTTATCTCTCAAATTCTTAGCTAATTCCGTCGATAAATTTTCCCGAGCCAAGCCAGAAACGACTTCAGATTGATATAAAAATTAAAAGTTCAAGATTTTGATAAATCTAATGCGAAAATCTCTGCCTATTCTGGGCTCTTTCACGCGTGCTAGGAGCTCTACGAGGTCCCGGCGGTGACCAGGTTAACGGTTCACCGCCGGCGCCAGTAATTCCGGGGCGCTGGAGAGCTAGTTGGCAAGAAAAATCACGACGGACCTTTTGGTGATCTTTGGGCGGTTGAACATTGTGTTCTCGAAATTCAACCATTCGTTAGAGCTCTAGAATTTTTTCCCGTGATATTCGATCTTTTTCCCGCTCGCCATCTTGATCTCAGCTCTACCGGTTACCTTTTCAAAAAGCACACGGGCGGGATCAGCTGTTTCGAGACATGTTCATACGCGCTGTCAGTATATTGGACTTAACTCGAGATACAGGACAGCTACACAGCAAGCACACTTTATCGATTCAGAACGATCAGGTGCGTTCGTCTGTTGCATCTAGAGGTCTGAACTCGGTCTGCTAGCCGAGCTAGGTCCGCAAACCTATTCGTATTAGTCGAGTCATCTTGACAAGCGCTCTCGGTTTTCTAAACTCGAGCTGTAGGACAGCTACAGAGCTGATACTTACAGAAACCAATTCAGAATTATCAGTCGCGTTTGTTTGTTGAACGCAGAGCTCTGAACTCGGTTTGCTGCCCGATCTAGAATCGCGAAACTATTCGTATTGTTCGAGTCATCTCGAGAGGTGCTGTCGATTTTCTGCTCGGGCTGTAGGGCTACAGTGCTCGTGGTCGCAGGAATCGAAGGCGCGTTCGCCTGTCGAATCCAGAGCTCGGACTCGGTCTGCTGCCTGAGCTAGGTCCGCGAAGCTATTCGTATGATTCGAGTCATTCTGAGAGGTGCTTTCGGTTTTCTGCACTTAACTCGGGTTGTAGGGCGGCTGCAGGGCAGTTAATCACAGGAATCGATTTGGAGACATTCGACGCGTTTGCCTGTCGCATTGAGAGGTCTGAACTCGGCCTGATACTCGAGCTGGGTTTGCCAAACTATTCGTTTCGTCCGAGTCATCTTGAGAAGTGCTGTCCATTTACGCATGTAACTCGGGCTGAAGGGGAGCTACAGAGCTCGTGCATAAGACAATCGAGAAGCATCGGGGGCGTTCGGCTGTTGCATCGAGAGGTCTGAAATCGCGAAAACTATTCGTTCTCTGCATTTTTTTTCGACATTATATTCCCGGAGAGCACTCTGAGAGCTAGAGGGTTTAAGACTGGACCGGCAGTAAACCGTCAACCAGGTTCCCGCCGGGGCCCCTGTAGAGCTATTTTCACGCACGGCGCTGCTCGGTGTACAGAAGCGTCTGGAGCAAGACCCAACAAAATTGGAAAAATCACGTTTTAAATTTTCATCCTAAGACTGTTGCTCCAAGTCTTTCGATAGTAATACTGCACCTACGGACCTAAGAATTTGACTGGCAGACGCGGCATAACCCACTACAGGTGCGAAAAATAGGATTTCTCAAAATGAATGGTCAAATAGCTTTGAAATATTTGCAAAACCACCCAAAAGTTGTCACTTTGTTTGTTCTGGTCGGCTCGACCAACTAGCTTCACCCCGCGCCGGGATTCCTTTAGCTCATCGATGCCGAAGAGATCTACGAGGTATTAGAAACCGGACGGTGGTGGTGCCCGGCAGCCCATCTCCGCCGCTCCACGATCCCCGCAGCAACTCGCCCGACCCGGCAGCGGGTCCGCAGCAATGCAGGATCGCTTCAGAAGGGTTCGACAGAGCTCTGCAGGCGCACCGGGAGGGTTTGACAGAGCATTGCAGGAAGGCACGCGTCCACGTGTGCCGGCACGCGCGCAGGCACGCATGGGGGTGTGCCTGGCAGTGCCTCGGAAGCGCTTCAAGGCGCCCCGGGGCGCTCTGAAGGAAAGATTTCCCCTTTCCAAGCGCTTCCTCGCTCTCCGGGCTTTGGACGCTACCAAGTCTTGTCAGAAGCTCTACGAGTCCCAGCGGTAAGACAGGTGACTCGTAGAGCTTCACTAAGCTAGCAGCTGGAAGCTTAAGAGTAACTCGTAGAGCTTCCCTTCGCAAGTTATTGCTGGAAGCTTCAGAGTAATACCTCGTAGAGCTCTTCGGCATCGATGAGCTAGAGGAATTCCGGCGCGGGGTGGAGCTAGTTGGCCGACCCGGCCTTAAGGGACAAAGTGGTGACTTTGGGTCGGTTTTGCTAAGATTTCAAAGATATTTGACAATTCATTTTAAGAAACCAGATTTTTCTCACGTGTATTGGATTATGCCACGTCTGCCAGTGAAATTCTCAGGTCTGTAGCTGCAAAATTAATATCAAAAGACTTGCAGGAACCGACTTTGAATGAAAACCGAAAAATTGTGATTTTTTTCGAGTTTTTGGCTCTCGCTTCAGAAGCTTCCTTCATGTGTCCCGCGGAACGCTGTGCAACAAAAGAGCTCTACGAGGTGCCCGGCGGTAGCCTGGTTGACGGTTCACCGCCGGTTCCCGTAACTCGTAGAGGTTCCCTTAGCGAGTTGCTGGAAGCTTAAGAGTAATTCCGGCGCGCTGGAGAGCTAGTAACTCGTAGAGCTTCCCTCAGCAAGTTGTTACTGGAAGCGTAAGAGTAATTCCGGGGCGCTGGAGAGCTAGTTGGCAAGAAAAATCTCGACGGACCTTTTGGTGACTTTTGTTCGGTTGAAAATTTTGTTCTCAAAATTTGAACATTCGTTAGAGCTATGGTATTCTTTCCCGTGATATTCGATCTTATTCCCGCTCGCCATCTTGATCTCCGCTCGATCGGGTACCTTTTACTGCCAAAAAGCACTGCGGGATCGGCCGTTTCGGGTCATCTTGACACGCGGTGGCGGTTTTCTGAACATAACTCGAGTCGAGCTATAGAAGAGCTACAGGGATGGTGAACACAGCTAATCGATTCAGAATGATCAGGCGCGTTCGTCTGTTGCGTCCAGAGGTCTGAACTCGGTCTGCTAGCCGAGCTAGGTCCGCAAACCTATTCGTAGTATTTGAGTCATCTTGACAGGCGCTCTCGGTTTTTTGTACTTAACTCGAGCTATATGACAGCTACAGAGCTGATATTTACAGAAATCGATTCAGAATATCAGTCGCGTTGTCTGTTGAGTCCAGATGAACTCGGTCTGCTGCCCGATCTAGAATCACGAAACTATTTGTATTGTTCGAGTCATCTTGAGAGATGTTGTCGGTTTTCTGTACTTAACTCAGGCTGTAGGGGGGCTACAGGGCTGGTAATCTGAGGAATCGATTCGGAGACATCAGGCGCGTCCGTCTGTCGAATCCAGAGCTCTGAACTCGGTCTGCTGCCCGAACTAGGTTCGCGAAATTATTCGTATTGTTTGTGTCATTCTGAGAGGTGCTGTCGGTTTTCTGCACTTAACGGGCTGCACGGGGCTGCAGGGCTGGTAATCACAGGAATCGATTTGGAGTTACAGATGCGTCCCACTATTGCATTCAGAGGTCTGAGCTCGGTCTGATACTCGAGCTAGGTTTGCCGAGTTATTCTTATTCTTCGAGTCATCTTGAGAGGTGCTGTCGATTTACGCACGTAACTCGGGCTGTAGGAGAGCTACAGAGCTCGTATAGAAGAGAATCCAACATCAGGGGCGTTCGGCTGTTGCATCGAAAGCTCTGAAATCGCTTGGGCTGAAAAACTATTCGTTCTCTGCAATTTTTTCGACATTATATATTGTCAGGAAGCTCTACGAGTCCCCCGGCGGTAAGAACGGTTGAATCGATCCATGCGTTTGAAGGCCGCTTACTCTCGAAGATGGTATGGAGACGGAAATGTGACACCGAGAGTTGGCCACAGTTCTTTCAGAGCGTGTACTTGACGGGGCGGAAAGCACTCAGGACAGCTCAGATGCCGAGTGCGGTTCAGCTCTTTCTTTTCAAACAGTGGAGTTGGGCAAAGGATGTGGCGACGACAGCTGCTCAAAACGGGATTGTTCAAGTTGATGACGCCCAGCCTACAATTCATCCAATGGAAATGGGTGGTGCAGTGTCTCTTTATAATGATTTGATGTCTCAGAATGCGGGTGCTGTCGTACCGAGTACCACGGATTCGATGTCTTTGAATGCGGGTGCTGCTGTACAGATTACCAGAGATCTGAAGCGACGGAGGGTGGCTGTTATTGTGGCCCCAGTCCTCACTGCCCGTGGGGACCTCACCGTTGCTCAGCCAGAGTGTCAGGAGGACAGTGCCACGAGTCAGAACCGACGACGGCTTATCTCTCAGGCGTCCCGTGCAGCTGCCAAAAGGAGCAAGACTGCTCCCACATCTGCACCAACGCCAGCATCAACATCAGCCCCTACGCCACCGCCAACAGCCAAGCGGAGAAGGTTTCGAAGGGATATGGTGAGGGCGAGTGCGGATGACCCTTTCTTGCAGGCTCGTTACACGATGATGCGTGCCGCCAGCCCGTGGACACAGCAGATGGATGCCGTTATTCGCACTTATAACTCGCAGGAAGCACGATCTTTTACACGTCGAAGGGAAGGTGGGAAAACGGTGGGCCTTCGTCCGTGGGGTTTGCCTTTTGAGACGGTGGGTGGAGATGCTTGGTATGATACTCTAGAGTGGACTCAGGTAGGGTGGAGATGTTTTATCCGTACGTTGCTTTCGGAATGGAACCTTCAACATGTTTTAGAATATGCTCACCTGCCTGAACCGAAACCCTGGAGGCCGAAAAACGACGAGGAGGAGGTGGAGGGGACGGAGGAGAGAAACAATGGGATTGCAAAGCGGCTCGCCTTTAACTTCGAGAATGCCAGCGTCTGGAACTACGAGGCTGAAGGGATTCCCGTCGAGCTCTGTGGTGACTCCCAGGTGGTTGTGAACTGGCTGGTGGGACAATATGTATGTACGACGGAAGTATATCGTGAGACCATTGCACACATTCAAAGTATATTATACAGATTACATCTTAACTATCACGTGCACCTGAGGCCGCCGTCTTGGGGATTAGATCCATGGAAGTGGTTTTATCGTGAGGGAAACGAGCGTGCTGATGCTGAAACTTGGAAGGCCCGCACGGGCCAGAGCCACCGTACTTTCGACCCGCGCATTCATACTCTCAGAAGGGAACAAATAAAAGGGATTCGCGGCTACTTCGATGGTGGTCGTTCCTCCCACGGTGTTGGCATTGGTTGGGTTATTGACCTATTCGTGCTCCCCCTCCCTGCTCTTCAACACTCTCAAGGCTCTTGGCTATTCAACTTAGCTTCTGAGGCTGCCGCCATCCCGCCGACCTGCACGGTTAGTCAAGCTGAGCTCTTGGCCAGCAAGCGCCTCGCTGAAGGTGTCGAGCACCTGCTGCTCCTCTGCTGCGGACCTGAATCCTGAGCGGGGGCTCCTTTGTCCCTGTGGGCTCCGAGCAAAGCAAAAAGAAAGGTTGACGGTTTACCGCCGGCGCCCAGTTGGCAAGACAAATCTCGACGGACCTTTTGGTGACTTTTGCTCGGTTGAAAATTTTGTTCTCGGAATTCAGCAATTCTTTTGAGCTCTAGTTTTTTTTTTTCTGACCATATTCGATCTTATTCCCGCTCGCCATTTCAATCTCAGCTCGATCGGGTAAATATTCCTGCAAAAAAGTATCGTGGCGGGATCGGCTGTTTCGAGTCATCTTGATACGCGTTGTCGGTATTTTGTATTTAACTGGAGCTGTAAGGCAGCTACAGAGCTCATTCGCACAGAAATCGATTGCGAATGATCAGGCGCGTTCGTCTGTTTCATCTAGAGGTCTGAACTCGGTCAGCTGCCCGAGCTAGGTCCGCGGAAATATTCGTGTTGTTGGAATCATCTTGAGAGGTGCTGACAGTTTTCTACACCTAACTCGGGCTGTAGGGGGGCTACAGGGCTCGTGCTCACAGGAATCGATTCGGAGACATCAGGCGCGTCCGCCTGCCGAATCCAGAGCTCGGAACTCGGTGTGCTGCCCAAGCTAGGTTTGCAAAACTGTTCGTATTCGTCGAGTCATCTTGAGAGGTGCTGTCCGTTTTCTGCACTTAACTCGGGCTGCAGGGGGCTGCAGGGTTGGTAATCATTGGAATCGATTCGGAGACATCAGTCGCGTCCACCTGTCGCATTCAGAGCCCTGAACTCGGCCTGCTGCCCGAGCTAGGTCCGCGAAACTATTCGTATTGTTCGAGTCATCTTCAGAGGTGCTGTCGATTTTCTGCACTTAACTCGGGCTGTAAGGGGGCTGCAGGGCTGGTAATCACAGGAATCGATTCGGAGACATCAGGCGCGTCCGCCTGTTGCATTCAGATGTCTGAACTCGGTCTGATACTCGAGCTAGATTCGCGAAACTATTTGTATTGTTCGAGTGATCTTGAGAGGTGCTGTCGATTTTCGCACGTAACTCGGGCTGTAGGAGAGCTACGGAGCTCGTGCGCACAGAAAACGATCCAGAAGCATGAGGGGCGTTTGGCTGTTGCATCGAGAGGTCTGAGATCGTTTAGGATGAAAAACTAGTCGTTCTCTGCAATTTTTTTCGACATTATATGCTCAGGAAGCTCTACGAGTCCCCTGGCGGTAAGGAAGGTTGACGGTTTACCGCCGGCGCCCAGTTCCGGGGCGCTGGAGAGCTAGCTGGCAAGAAAAATCTCGACGGACCTTTTGGTGACTTTTGGTCGGTTGAATTTTTTTTCGAAATTCAACCATTCGTTGGAGCTCTAGCATTTTTTCCCGTGATATTCGATCTTATTCCCGCTCGTCATCTTGATCTCAGCTCGATCGGGTACCTTTTACTGCCAAAAAGCACTGCGGCGGGATCGGCCGTTTCGAGTCATCTTGATAGACGTTGTCGGTTTTTTGTACTTAACTCGAGTTGTAAGACAGCTACAGAGCTGGTAAGCACACCTTGTCGATTCAGAATGATCAGGTGCGTTCGTCTGTTACATCCAGAGGTCTGAACTCGGTCTGCTAGCCGAGCTAGGTGCGCAAACCTGTTCGTAGTTTTCGAGTCATCTTGACAGGCGCTCTCGGTTTCTGTATTTAACTCGAGCTATATGACAGCTATAGAGCGGATACTTACAGAAACCGATTCAGAATCATCAGTCGCGTTTGTCAGTTGAATCCAGAGCTCTGAACTCGGTCTGCTGCCCGCTCTATCGCGAAAATATTCGTATTGTTCGAGTCATCTTGAGAGGTGCTGTCGGTTTCCTGTACTTAACTCGGGTTGTGTGGGGCTACAGTGCTGGTAGTCGCAGAAAATCTATTTGGAGACATCAGGCGCGTCCGCCTGTCGAATCCAGAGCTCGGAACTCGGTCTGCTGCCCGAACTTCGGAGATATCAGACGCGTCCGCCTGTCGCATTCAGAGGTCTGAACTTGGTCTGATACTTGAGCTAGGTTTGCCAAACTATTCGTATTGTTCGAGTTATCTACAGGTTGCTGTCGAATTACGCACGTAACTCGGGCTGTAGGAGAGCTACAGATCTCTTACAGGAGACAATCCAGGAGCATCGGGGGCGTTCGGCTGTTGCATCGAGAGGTCTGAAATCGCTTGGGCTGAGAAACTATTCGTTCTCTGCCATTTTTCCATATTATATATTGTCATGAAGCTCTACGAGTCCCCCGGCGGTAAGAAAGGTTGACGGTTTACCGCCGGCGCCCAGTAATTCGGACGCACTGGCGGGCTAGTTGGCTCGAAATATCTCGACGGAACTTTTGATTTTTGCTCAGTTGAAAATTATGTTCTCACAATTTGAACATTAGTTAGAGCTCTAGTATTTTTTCCCGTGATATTCGATCTTATTCCCGCTCGCCATCTTGATCTCAGCTCGATCGGGTGAATATTACTATCGAAAAGCACTGTGGCGGGATCGGCCGTTTCGAGTCATCTTGATACGCGCTGTCGGTATATTGGACTTAACTCGAGATACAGGACAGCTACAGAGCTGGTAAGCACACCTGATCGATTCAGAATTATCAGGCGCGTTCGTCCGTTGCATGTAGAGGTCTGAACTTGGTCTGCTAGCCGAGTTAGGACCGCAAACCTATTCGTATTATCCGAGTCATCTTGACAGGCGCTCTCGGTTTTCTGTACTTAACTCGAGCTATAGGACAGCTACAGAGCTGATAAGTACAGAAAACGATTCAAAATCATCAGTCGCGTTTGTCTGTTGAATCCAGAGCTCTGAACTCGATCTGCTGCCCGCTCTAGAATCGCGAGACTATTCGTATTGTTCGAGTCATCTTGAGAGGTGCTGTCGGTTTTCTGTACTTAACTCGGGCTGGTTAACTCGGGCTGTTTTCTGTACCTAACTTGACTTGGCTCAAGACAGTCATCAAGGGTCAAGACGTCAGGGTTCAGACGTCAGGGTTCGACGTCGAACAGGGCCCACGTCAGGGCGCACACACAGGCTTGCCTCAAGCCCCCCTCTCGCGCGATGCGTGTTTGACGTATCGCGGGGGCTGTGTTCACATTGAATCCTCGCTCTCGTTCTTGATATCAAGATATCGTGGGGATCGCAGGAAGATCAGGATTTGTCTGGATTTTACAAAAGACCACTGTGGGCGGTTGGATTGAAAACGGACTCGCAGGGAGCATATATTATACCATCAGAAGACGATCAGAGTGAATATTTCACGTCAGCTGACTTTGGTGTGGATAGTGACCCACATCCGTGTGATTGGTTGAAAGACACATCAGCTACTGTGCCGCGATTAACGACGCAGGAGAAGAGAGAAGATCAGATAGCACTTGAATTGGAAATTTCTCCACCAGAGGCATTTGTTCAGCAGGAGGCGTACGATTTCAAGAAGATTGGGCAATCAGATAGATATCAGGCTGCACTTCACACATTGCGTACAGTCAAAGAGAGGAATAAACGACGTTCGCCAGCAATCATGGCGGATGACAAAGCAGAAGATAGCAAAATGGGAGGGAATGCGAGTAGTGAGTGGTTGAGAGAGGTGAGGGCGAAAGGGGAGGGCAAAGGTTCCAGTGCTTCGAGTGGTCTGGCCGCGGCTTCCAGTGCTGCTGTCCAGGCGCCTCATTTAGCTACAGCCCAAGTCCCCAAGGCTACGAGTGGTCTGGCCGTGGCCCAAAGTGCTGCTGTCCAGGCGCCTCAACCAGCTACAATGACGCCCGAGGAAATGTTCAGACAGATTTTGAAGGGCCAGAGTGAAGTAACTGCGACGGTTAGTGAGTTCAAAACATCGGTTGCAGCTGATTTACATGTCATGGAGGAAAAGATTGATATAACAACGTCAGATGTCAAAACGTTATCGGAGCAAATGAAGCAGGCCCAAGCTGACATTCAGAATCTGAAAAATGGAGACGCTCAATCTTGCGCAAGCGGTTCGACTAGATACGGGTCAGGTGACGCGGGCAGTGGTGCAGGGCATAATTCGAACTGGGTACCATCATATATTGAGTTCAAAGGATGGATATCACGTGAGGGTTGGAAGAATAGAGAGATAAAACAAAGGGAGGCCATGAAACAACAGGTGCTGACCGACAACATAACGAAATTATTGGGATTGGCATCGCTAGACGCAACACATAATGCTGCTTTTGACTATGCGAGAACTGCGGGTGAGAATACTGGCAGGTACTGGCCATACACACGAGGGCGGGTCTATTTCAAAAAGGGGACGGCAGTGGAGATCATATGGCAGGTTCGGAATTGTTTCGACAGCGAATACAAGAGGGGAAACACTGACCTTCCACCGGATGTAAAGTTTCATGTAGAATGCGCGCCATGGAGAACACCCCATGTCCAACAGATTGGTAAGTTCCAGAGTTGCTTTGCGGAAGTGAAGAAAACGACGGGGACAATGTGCAAGGGGGAGCCAGGGCCGCCAAAATCATACATATGGTTTACACAAAACCCACAGGCAGATCCAGACACAAGAGTACTGATTGCTGAATGGGGTGTACACAGCGGGTGGGCGCTACACACTAATAATCTGAGGAGGGTGGAGCCTGAGGTGGATCAAGAGGGGTTACTCACGAAGCTCAGACAGACGAACAATTGACGGTGCCAGTCTGCCACTCAGCTCGCGGTGGCAACTTGGAATGTCAACATGAGGAATAGCGAGCTTTTGCCAGCAATGCTGGAGTTTTGTCATTATGATGTGCTATGCTTGCAGGAGTGTCAGTACATGTCATCGGAAGCATTTGAAGCATGTGGGTGGCAGGTGCGTTTTAGTGTGTGCCGACGAGCTGCTGTGGCCTTCAGGGGCCCATGGGCGGCGACTATTTCGGACAGTAAGTGCGGTGAGAGGTTTGCTGTTGTACAATTTGCATCTGTGGTCGTGTCCTCAGTGTACCTACCCACAGTGCAGCGGGGAGATGATAGGCTCGATGAATATTGTGACGTTCTAGCTAAGCTGTGTGCATGCATGCAACTATGTAGCGAGCAATACCAGGGGTCCAAAGTATTGCAGTTTGTGGGGACAGATGCGCAGACGGAGCTGGAACCAAATCTCTTGGGGTTCACGGGGGAAGGATTGGAGGAGGTGTGGATGAGGTCGGAGGCGAAACATCATGAGGAGAGGAGGGACATGCTCGTGCGCTTTCTGAATCACTGGGGTCTTTGTGCAGCCAACACCTACGGCGTGCGACAAGTGACGCACAGGCCGTGGAGTACCAGCAGCTACTCCAGGGTGTTGGACTATGTATTTGTGCCGACACAATTTGCAGGTACCGAGGTGGCTCGGACCAACTGCTCATTTGAATGCACGGTGGAATTTGTTGATCCTACACAGGATCGAGCGTCACGCTACAGTGACCATGCGAAGGTAGGGGTGAGGATAAAACATGCGTCGGTGCGCAAGCCTTTCGTGCGACCCAGGCCCCCGAGCCTCATCAGTTGGGCCCCGGAGGATTACGAGTCAGCGAATGTGTTCAGTACACTGGCAGATGTGCAGGTACAACAACATATGAACCAACAGGGTGACATAAATATACAAACAGTTGGACAGATGCTTGTGAATGCTGCGACGATGTGTAGGCATACAAAGGGCAGGGCGGATACTAAGCCAATCAAAAAACCTGACCAACTCGTGGACGTTGAAGCGGAGTTAAGGAGGGGGGTCTTCGGTGAGCGTAGGAAACAATTACTGAGACGTCAAAAAACACTCCGAAGAAAGTTCAGGCGGGAACAGCTCCTCAAGGACTCCACTGGCCTCAAACATGGACCCCGTAGGTGTATCAAGGAAATGCTGTGTGACGGGATACTGACAGAAAATAAACAAAGATGGGTGGAGGAGCTCAACAAACACGTACAACGGTCATATACATGTGATGGGGAGGGAGGAGCTGCAAAGAGAGAGTTGCATCGACTACGGACACAGTGGGAGGCAGAGGGCAGAACTACGAACAGGGTCATATCTATGGGTGTGTTGCTGGGGGCTCGAGCCCGATTGAAGGGCGGCACCGCAGCGGGCTCTGATGGCCTGGTGGCGGAGATTCTCAAAGCAATACCTTGGAATGCATTGAGATTGATACGACACTCATTTCAAGAAATACATGATCAGAAAAAGTCGTCACCTGATTCGTGGAGAAAGTTGTGCGTACAGTTGATTCCAAAAATGAGCATGATCCAAACATTTGGGGAGACTCGTGCAATATCGCTGTTGAGTGTTATGAGCAAGTGGTACATGGCGTGCCTTCTTATTCTTGTGGAGGAACATGGACATATCAAAAAATTGGCGACATATGGATTCCAGAAGAGTCACAAAGTTCATCACATGACGGCCCCTTTGCTGCACATGACACGTCATGCCACTCTCTGGGGAAAAGGCGAGTCGGTACATATGGGGATAATGGATATAAAGAAAGCGTTTGATCATGTCACGGTCTCGATGGTGATTCGCGCGATGGAACATCTGAGATATCCAACAGATCTGATTATTGCAATTGTGGAGCCTATGATTGGAAACACAACAGTTTTTGATTTCCAGGATGTGTGCAGCGAAGAGATCCTGTATAACAAGTCGGTGCGAACTGGAGGGAAAGAAGGCCCAGTACTCTTCAATATTGTGTTGGAGGCAATTTGGGCCTCTATTGCTGAATCATGGGAAGCATGCCATTATGGAGTACGATTGGAAGGCGAGGGGACACAACAGGCGCTGGTCAACCATTACATATGGGCTGACAATGTGGTGCTGCTGGCAGCTTCGGCGAATCAGCTGAGGAATATGGTGAGTATGTTGACCGTGGCCCTCAGACGGGCTGGTATGGACTGGAAGATTGAGAGCCTGGAGTACCTTGTTTTTGGGCTGAGACAAAACCAGGGACCACAATCATTAGTTTGCGAACTGGGAGATGACATTTGTGCACGGGCTGGAGACCCCAGCCTACCCTATCAATTACGTGAGGCGGTGGTTTTGCCGAGAAAAAGCGAGTGCGACATACTGGGGGTTAAATTTGTGACGAACCCGAGGGATTTCCATGCAGTGCGGCACCGTGTTGATGCAGGCAGGCGGTGCTTCTATGCTGATATTAAATTCTATCGATCACGCGCGGTGAGCATGAGGGAGAAATTCAGACGGTATCAGAGCAGAGTTCAACAGATCATATGCCATGGATGTGTGGGGTGGAGCTGTAATGAACATGTGCTGAACATATTGAGGAGCTTTGAAGGAAGATGTTTGAACACAATGCGAGGATTACATAGAAAAGAGACGGAAACGTGGGAGGAGTTCAGGGATCGCAGTACCAACAGATCCAGGGAGATGTTCAAGGAGGGGGGGTTCAAAACGTTGGTGGAGAAAGTTGTGAGGTGCAACTTTGAATTCGCCGTGGAGGTACCCCAATATAAGTGCCAAATGCCGTCCACTGTGTATAGCAAATCGTGGCAGCAGACGCTGCGCTCCATGTTGCACGTATCGGGGGAGTGGACGGTGCAGAGGGATGAAATGCTGGCGGCAGTAAGTCGGACGATGTCGAGAGAGGGAACGAGACGGCTCAGAGGCAGACCACGAATCGTGGCGAGCAGCTGGCATGCACCCTTTGAAAAATGGAGGTCGCTTCTGTGGCACGACACGTGCGTTGTACCGACGGATTGGGAGGAGTTTGTGGAACACATATCACAGATACCCAAAGTGGAGGATATGTTTGTGAGGAGGAGTAAGGAGAGGAGGATGGGAGGGTTTGCGAAGACACCGACAGATGACGAGTTGGCCCGACGTCTTGCAGTTATTAATGAACAGACTACGATATGGGACCCTGGGATGGAAGGTATCGCTGTTGAAATGTGCGGAGACAGTAAAACGGTCGTACAATGGTTGAGGGGAGTCTGGGCTTGTGACAACAGTGGGTATGCCAAACGGATCGCCAGGATACAAAATATCATGTATGACGTGAGTGAACAACACAACATACGATGCCCGACGTACGGTAGGGATTTCTGGAAACATATCTATAGGGAAGCCAATGCCTATGCTGATGAGCTTACACACCATGCGAGAGAAGGAAACTGTTACAGAATTTACAAGCACGACTATATCAAACAGAACAGGACAAACATCAAATACATCAGAGGATGCTGGGATGGTGGAGTGAGCAGTGAGGGTGCTGCAGGAGGTCACTGGATCGAAGTTGCTCCAGAGAATGGCCCGTGGACACTCGTGAGCTCAGAAGCCTACATGTTTGATGTAGGAGCCACCGTGACGGAGGCAGAATTATCTGCTGCCGAGCGCCTGTGCACAGGTGTGGAGCACATTGTTAAAGAAATTTCCTCTGCAAAGCGGAGGAGGCGGATTTAACTGGCTCTAGCCCTTAGGCTTGGGCGCACGCGCCCTGTGTAGCCCGACCAAACACCAAACTCGGGCTGTCTGGGGGCTACAGGGCTGGTAATCTAAGGAATCGATTCAGAGACATCAGGCGCGTCGGCCTGTCGAATCCAGAGCTCGGAACTCGGTCTGCTGCCCGAACTAGGTCCGCGAAACTATTCGTATTGTTCGAGTCATCCTGAGATTCTGTCGATTTTCTGTACTTAACTCGGGCTGTAGGGCTGCATCACAGGAATCGATTCGGAGACATCAGACGCGTCCGCCTGTCGCATTCAGAGGCCTGAACTTGGTCTGATACTCGAGCTAGGTTTGCCAAACTATTCGTATTGTGCGAGTATCTTCAGGGTTGCTGTCGATTTACGCACGTAACTCGGGCTGTAGGAGAGCTACAGAGCTCGTACAGAAGACAATCCAGAAGCATCGGTGGCGTTCGGCTGTTGCATCGAGAGGTCTGAAATCGCTTGGGCTGAAAAACTATACGTTCTCTGCAATTTTTTTCGACATTATATATTGTCAGGAAGCTCTACCAGTCTCCCGGCGGTAACAAAGGTTGACGGTTTACCGCCGGCGCCCAGTTGACGGTTTAGCGCCGGCGCCCAGTGACTCGTAGAGCTTCCCTAAGCTAGCAGCTGGAAGCTTAAGAGTAATTCGGACGCACTGGCGGGCTAGTTGGCTCGGAAAATCTCGACGGAACTTTTGGTGACTTTTGCTCGGTTGAAACTTATGTTCTCGAAATTTGAACATTCGTTTGAGCTCTAGTATTTTTTTCCCGTGATCTATGATCTTAGGGCGACTCGCCATCTTGATATCAGCTCGATCGGGTGAATATTACTATCGAAAAGCACAGTGGCGGGATCGGGTGTCGAGTGCTATGTTGGTAGGTGCTGTCGGTTTTCTCCACTTAGCTCGAGCTTTAGGCAAGCTGCAGAGCTCTCCGGCATACCAGTGGCTTCAGAATGATCTCGAGCATTCCACTGAGAGCGCGAGAGTTTCTGGAGACAACTGCAGTAGAAGTTCAATTCGAAAAACTATTTAACATGAGTGCTGTTCTTGCATGCGTCGATGGTTTTATAAACTTAACTCGAGCTGTAGGCAAGCTACAGAGCTCTCAAGCATACCAGCGGCTTCAGAATCACCTCGAGCATGCCACTGAGAGCGCGAGAGTGTCAATAGGTCGCTGCAGTAGAAGTTCTAATTGATAAACTATTTACTATGAGTACTGTACTTGTATGTGTCGATGGTTTTCCGAACTTAACGCGAGCTGTAGGCAAGCTGCAGAGCTCTCCAGCATATCAGTGGCTTCGAAATGACCCCGAGCATGCCGCTGAGAGCGCGAGAGTGTCAATAGAGTCTGCAGTAGAAGTTCTAATCGAAAAAGAATCTAACATGAGTACTACACTTGCATGCGTCGATGGTTTTCTGAACTTTACTTGAGCTGTAGGCAAGCTACAAAGCTCTCCAGCATGTCAGCGGCTTCGGCATGATCTCGAGCATGCCATTGAGAGCGCGAGAGTTTCAATAGGCAGCTGAAGTAGAAGTTCTAATCGAAACAACTATTTAACATGAGTGCTGCACTTGCATGCGTCGATGGTTTTCCGAACTTAACTCGAGCTGTAGGCAAGGTACAGAGCTCTCCAGCATACAAGTGGCTTCGGAATGACTTCGAGCATGTCACTGGTAGCGCGACAGTGTCAATAGGTAGGTGCAGTAGACGTTTTAATCGAAAAACTGATTTAACATGAGTACTGCACTTGCATGTATCGATGGTTTTTCTGCACTGATCTCGAGCTGTAGGCAAGCTACAAAGCTCTCGAGCATATCAGCGGCTTCGAAATGATCTCGAGCATTCTACTAAGAGCACGAGATTGTCTAGAGATAGCTGCAGTAGAAGTTGTAGTCGAGAAATTATCTAATATGAGTGCTACACTTGCATGCGTCGATAGGTTTCTCAACTTAACCTGAGCTGTAGGCAAGCTACAGAGCTTTCCACGCACCTGTGGCTGCAGCATGACCTCGATCATTTCGTTGAAATCGCAAGAGTGTGTCAGGAAGCTCTACGAGTCTCCCGGCGGTAACCAAGGTTGACGGTTTACCGCCGGCGCCCAGTAACTCGTAGAGCTTCCCTTAGCAAGTTATTGCTGGAAGCTGAAGAGTAATTCCGGGGCGCTGCAGAGCTAGTTGGCAAGAAAAATCTCGACGGACCTTTTGGCGACTTTTGCTTGGTTGAAAATTTTGTTCTCGACATTGAACCATTCGTTAGAGCTCTAGTATTTTTTCCCGTGATATTCGATCTTATTCCCGCTCGCCATCTTGATCTCAGCTCGATCGGGTACCTTTTATTGTGAAAAAGCACTGCGGCGGGATCGGCCGTTTCGAGTCATCTTGGTACGCGCTGTCGGTATGTTGGACTTAACTCGAGATACCGGACAGCTACAGAGTTCGTAAGCACACTTTATCGATTCAGAATGATCAGGCGCGTTCGTCTGTTACATCCAGAGGTCTGAACTCGGTCTGCTAGCCGAGCTAGGTCCGCAAACCTATTCGTATTATTTGAGTCATCTTGACAGGCGCTCTCGGTTTTCTGTACTTAAATCGAGCTATATGACAGCTACAGAGCTTAAAACTTACAGAAACCGATTCAGAGTTATCAGTCGCGTTTGTCTGTTGAATCCAGAGCTCTGAACTCGGTCTGCTGCCCGCTCTAGAATCGCGAAACTATTCGTATTGTTCGAGTCATCTTGAGAGGTGCTGTCGGTTTTCTGTACTTAACTCGGGTTGTGTGGGGGAGGGGGGGGCTACAGGGCTGGTAGTGACAGGAATCGATTCGGAGACATCAGGCGCGTCGGCCTGTCGAAACCAGAGCTCGGAACTCGGTCTGCTGCCCGAACTATGTCCGCGGAACTATTCGTATTGTTCGAGACATCTTGAGATGCTGTCGGTTTTCTGCACTTAACTCGGGCTGTAGGGGGCTGCAGGGCTGGTAATCACAGGAATCGATTCGGATACATCAGACGCGTCTGCCTGTAGCATCCAGAGGCCTGAACTTGGTCTGATACTCGAGCTAGGTTTGCCAAACTATTCTTATTGTTCGAGTCATCTTCAGGTTGCTGTCGATTTACGCACGTAACTCGGGCTGTAGGAGAGCTACAGGGCTCGTACAGAAGACAATCCAGAAGCATCGGGGGCGTTTGGCTATTGCATCGAGAGGTCTGAAATGACTTGGGCTGAAAAGCTACTCGTTCTCTGCAATTTTTTTCGACATCATATATTGTCAGGAAGCTCTACGAGTCCCCCGGCGGTAAGAAAGGTTGACGGTTTACCGCCGGCGCCCAGTTGGCAGAAAAATCTCGACGAACCTTTTTCTGACTTTTGGTCGGTTGAAAATTTTATTCTCGAAATTCCTCCAATTTGTTTGAGCTCTAGTATTTTTCCCCGTGATATTCGATCTTATTCCCGCTCGCAATCTTGATCTCAGCTCAATCGGGTACCTTTTACTGCGAAAAAGCACACGAGCGGGACCGGCTGTTTCGAGACATGTTCATACGCGCTGTCAGTATATTAGACTTAACTCGAGATTCAGGACAGCTACACAGCAAGCACACTTTATCGATTCAGAATGATCAGGCGCGTTCGTCTGCTGCATCTAGAGGTCTGAACTCGGTCTGCTAGCCGAGCTAGGTCCGCAAACCTATTCGTATTATTCGAGTCATCTTGACAAGCGCTCTCGGTTTTCTGCACAACTCGAGTTGTAGGACAGCTACAGAGCTCATACTTACAGAAACCGGTTCAAAATCAGTCGCGTTTGTTTGTTGAATGCAAAGCTCTGAGCTCGGCTTGCTGCCCGATCTAGAATCGCGAAACTATTCGTATTGTCCGAGTCATCTTGAGAGGTGCTGTCGGTTTTCTGCACTCAACTCGGGCTGTAGGGCTACAGTGCTGGTGGTCGCAGGAATCGATTTGAAGACATCAGGCGCGTCCGCCTGTCGAATCCAGAGCTCGGACTCGGTCTGCTGCCTGAATTAGGTCCGCGAAACTATTCGTATGATTCGAGTCATCTTGAGAGGTGCTGTCGGTTTTCTGCACTTGACTCGGGCTGTAGGGCGGCTGCAGGGCTGTTAATCAGAGGAATCGATTTGGAGACATCAGACGCGTCTGCGTGTCGCATTGAGAGGTCTGAACTCGGTCTGATACTCGAGCTGGGTTTGCCAAACTATTCGTCTCGTTCGAGTCATCTTGAGAGGTGCTGTCGATTTACACACGTTACTCGGGCTGAAGGAGAGCTACAGAGCTCGTACAGAAGACAATCGAGAAGCATCGGGGGCGTTCGGCTGTTGCATCGAGAGGTCTGAAATCGCGAAAACTATTCGTTCTCTGCATTTTTTCTGACATTATATTGCCGGAGAGCACTCTGAGAGCTAGAGGGCTTAAGACTGGAACCGGCGGTGAACCATCAACCAGGTTACCGCCGGGGCCCTCGTAGAGCTCTTTTCTCGCACGGCGCTGCCTGGGATCGGTCGTTTCGAGTCATCTTGATACGCGCTCTCGGTATATTGCAGTTAACTCGAGATACAGGACAGCTACAGAGCTGGTAAGCACATCTTATCGATTCGGAATGATCAGGCGCGTTCGTCTGTAGAATCCAGAGCTCTGAACTCGGTCTGCTAGCCGAGCCAGGTCCGCAAACCTATTCGTATTATTCGAGTCATCTTCACTTAGCTCGAGCTATAAGACAGCTACAGAGCTGATACCTACAGAAACTGATTGAGACTCATCAGTCGCGTTGTCTGTTGAATCCAGAGCTCTGAACTCGGTCTGCTGCCCGCTCTAGAATCGCGAAACTATTCGTATTGTTCGAGTCATCTTGAGAGGTGCTGTCGGCTTTCTGTACTTAACTCGGGTTGTGAGGGGGCTACAGGGCTGGTAGTGGCAGGAATCGATTTGGAGACATCAGGCGCGTCCGCCTGTCGAATCCAGAGCTCGGAACTCGGTCTGCTGCCCGATCTAGGTCCGCGAAACTATTCGTATTGTTCGAGTCATCCTGAGATGTGCTTTGGGTTTTTCTTTACTTAACTCGGGCTGTGGGGGGGCTGCAGGGCTGTTAATCAGAGGAATCGATTCGGAGACATCAGACTTGTCCGCCTGTCGCATTGAGAGGTCTGAACTCGGTTTGATACTCAAGCTAGGTTTGCCAAACTGTTCGTATTGTTCGAGTCATCTTGAGAGGTGCTGTCGATTTACGCACGTAACTCGGCTGAAGGTGAGCTACAGGGCTCGTAAAGAAGACAATTCAGAAGCATCGGGGGCGTTCGGCTGTTGCATCGAGAGGTCTGAAATCGCTTGGGCTGAAAAACTATTCGTTCTTTGCAATTTTTTTTTGACATTATATATTGTCTGGAAGCTCTACGAGTCCCCCGGCGGTAAGAAAGGTTGACGGTTTACCGCCGGCGCCCAGTAACTCGTAGAGCTTCCCTTAGCTAGTTGCTGGAAGCTCAAGAGTAATTCCGGCGCACCGGAGAGCTAGTTGCCAAGAAAAATCTCGACGGACCTTGTGATGACTTTTGGTCGGTTGTTTTTTTCCGTGATATTCAATCTTTCCCGCTCGCCATCTTGATCCCAGCTCCATCGGGTACCTCTTACTGCCAAAAAGCGTGCAGGCGGGATCGGCCGTTTCGAGTCATCTTGATACGCGCTGTCGGTATTTGTACTTAACTCGAGCTATAGGATAGCTATAGAGCTCATACGTACAGAAATCGATTCGGAATCATCAGAGGCGCTCGTCTGTTGAATCCAGAGCTCTGAACTCGGTCTGCTGCCCGAGCTAGGTCCGCGAAGCTATTCGTATTATTCGAGTTATCTTGAGAGATAGTGTTGGTTTTCTGCACTTAACTTGGGCTCTTTGGGGGCTACAGGGCTGGTAATCACAGGAACATATTGTTCGAGTCATCTTGAGAGGCACTGTGGATTTTCGCTGTAGGAGAGCTACAGAGCTCGTACGCACATAAAACGATCGAGAAGCATCAGAGGCGTGGGGTATTGCATCTAGAGGTTTGAAATGGCTCGGGCTAAAAAATATTCGTTCTCTGCTTTTTTTTCGACATTTTCTTTTGTCAGGAAGCTCTACGAGTCCCCCGGCGGTAAGAAAGGTTGACGGTTTTGCGCTGGCGCCTGTGGGCGCTACCAAGTGGTCGGTTGAAAATGTTTCTCTCGAGATCCAACTCTTCGTTAGAGCTCTGGTATTTTTTTCAATGATATTCGATCTTATTCCCGCTCGCCATTTTTCGATCGGGTACCGTTTACTGCCAAAAGCACACACGCGTTGTCGGTATTTTTTACTTGATTCGGGCTGTAGGGCAGCTACAGAGCTCGTACTTACAGAAACGGATTCATAATCATCAGGCGTGTTCGCCTCTCGAATCCAGAGATCTGACCTCGGTCTGCTGCCCAAGCTAGATCTGCGCAACTATTCGTATTGTTCGAGTCATCTTCAGAGGTGCTGTCGGTAACTCCTACTTAACTCGAGCTGTAGGGCAGCTACAGAACTCATACTTAGGTCGCATCTAGAGGTCTGAACTCGATCTGCGGCCCGAGCTAGGTTCGCGAGACTGTTCGTATTGTTCGAGTCATCTTGAGAGATACTATTCTTTTTCTGTACTAAACTCGGGTGTGTGGTACAGGGCTGGTAATCACAGGAATCGGTTTACAGACATCAGACGCGCTTGATCGTTGAATCGGGAGCTCTGAACTCGGTCTGCTGCTCAAGCTAGATTCACGGAACTAGACAGCTACAGGCTGGTAATCACAGGAATCGATTTTGAGACATCAGGCGGATTTGTTGGTTGAATCCATAGCTCCGAACTCGGTCTCCTGCCCGAGCTAGGTCCGCGAACTATTCGTATTGTTCGAGTCATCTTGAGAGGTGCTGCCGGTTTTCTGCACTTATTCCGGGCTGTAGGGTGCTACAGGGCTGGTAATCACAGGAATCGATTTTCAGACATCAGGCGCGTCCGCCTGTCGCATTCAGAGGTCTGCACTCGGTCTGATACTCGAGAGCTGGGTTCGCGAAACTATTCATATTATTCGAGTAATCTGGAGAACTGCTGTCGATTTTCGCGCGTAACTCGGGCTGTAGGAGAGCTACAGAGATCGTGCGCACAGAAAACGATCCAGAAGCATCAGGGGCGGTCGACTGTTGCATCGAGAGGTCTGAAATCGCTCGGGCTAATATACTATTCGTTCCATTTTTCCAACATTATTTATGGTCAGGAAGCTCTACGAGCCCCCCGGCGGTAAGAAAGGTTGACGGTTTACCGCCGGCGCCCAGTTGCCCGACCCGGCCAGAAAGGACAAAGTGTTAACTTTTGGTCGGTTTTGCCAAGATTTGTGAGATATTTGACCATTTATTTTGAGAGCAGATTTTTCAGGGACCAACTCCATCTCGACATCAAAAAGATGAATGTCCAATTTTTCGAGAAATGCCTCCGGAAGCTCTCTCTTTCGACTCTGAGCACTTTACGCGTGGAAGGAGCTCTACGAGGTTCCCGGCGTGACCAGGTTGGAATCGTTTCTTTCGTTTCATTATTGCTCTTGTACACGTGTGGTTTCTTCGACATTGAGGTGCTTTGACAGTTTTGTGACATTGGAGTATCTTGATATTGAGGTCTTTGGGCATCCGATTTCATACTTCGCCTCGAGTGAAGTTCAGACTTCATTGCACTTGATTTCCACATACTTCGAGTTCGAACTATTGTGATTTGTCATTGCGTTGCCTTTCTTCATGCCTGTGTGTGTTGTCGTGCATGCACGTGTGTTGAATAATACTGTATGGTCTCTCACTGCTTCTAGCTTTGCTTCCATATCTTTGGTCTGCATTGCTTCTCTCATTATTTTGTTATTTGTTTTCTCGTGTACTTGCAGTCTTGTGCATATCTGTACAGCTTCGCTGTTTGAATGCATCTCTGCTTTAATCTTTGCAGCTTCGCTGTTTAGGTTCTTTGCGTCCTGGCCTGCTCTCCAGGGAGCTCGAATCGGCCAGCGCAGACATCCAAGACCAGGTTGACGGTTCACCGCCGGCGCCAGTCCGAGGACCCAACTTTCACAGAACACGGCGAGGCTCAGAGACAGGTTCGAGGACCCAACCCGTTTTTACAATCAGCCCACGGTGGTGGACACGGGCACTGCTGTCAACGGCTACCTGCAGGCACGACTGTCAGTGTTGCACGGTGCAGGGGAGTGGGAATCCAGGCGGGATGATATTGTATTTTCTTTATGGAGTAAGGCTGGACGTGCTGGGACTCGTGCGAGGACTGGCCGAGGGCATGCGCCCGTGGAGAACGCCATTCGAGCTAGTGGGAGGGAAATACTGGTACCATGTTCTTGAATGGACGAAGACGGCCTGGGTCAAGTTTGCTCGTGAAGTTTTTACGCTACTCCAGATCCCTGCTGTTTCTGATTCCCTGATTCTTAAAGATCTTATTCCTTCGAAGCTTATGGAGGAGAGGGAGGAAGAGATGCTTTCGGAGGAGCTCAGCAGGAAGAAGGAGGAGATGCTGTTCAAACGGTATGCTAAGATATTGGAGGAGTACACGGAGTGGGAGTTCCAGGCAGGGAAGCTCGCCGTTGTACTGAAGGGAGATTCTGAAGGTGTTGTGCGGTGGATTCAAGGTTTGTATTTTGCTGCTAATGTGCATTACGACAAAGTTGTGGGCCGTATTCAGAATACTTTAGACATTCTAGCTAAGGGATGTGGTGTGCAGGCTGCCTCACTTGGGAGACATATCTTCAAGTGGGTATACAGGGAGGACAATACTGCTGCGGATCAGTTAACACACAGACCTTGGCAGGGAATTTGTAGAACACGTTTTAGGCATGATTTCCTATCCCATGTCAAAGCTAACGCTATTCTGATCGACGCCATTCGGGGAAGCTTCGATGGTGGAATATCCTATCTGGGTGTAGGCTGTGGCTGGCAGATTGATTTTCATGTGCGCTCCTCTTCTGTTGTTCGCTATCCTGCCCTTCTCCCGAGTGGTATGTGGGAGCCCAACGTGGCTTCATCCTCTTTCCTCCTCCCCCCCTCGAGCATTATCGCTGCGGCTGAGTTGGAGTCTGCCCGACAACTCCTTTTGGGGGTGGAGGAATGCCTGCGTTTGGCAGGATACTAGGCCTCCTTGCGTGGTTATCGCCTGGGTGGTGACCCGACCCTGCGACGCGCAATGCGCAAAAAAGCCCAGGTTGACGGTTTCCCGCCGGCTCCCATTCGTTTTGGGAATCCAGATTTTCATTCTCTGGAACAGACCAAGGCACGTTCAATGGTGTAATTCTCAGGGCGGAACCGACGTCGTACAAGACCGGAAAATACATGTTCTGAGTTTTGAAGCTGCAATTCAAGAACGCTCTTTCCCTGTTATCTCGGCCTCTCCAGAGCTCTACGAGGGTCCCAAGAAGCCAGAGGAGTTGTGGAGGATGGAGGAGGACATGAAACAGCTCAGGAGGGAGAGGAGGTGGGAGGACTGCAAACAGTTACGACGGCGGTGCCGACCTGCGAAGAGAAGGTACCAGGCTGAACTGGTCAGATTTCAATGTACCAGAGAAGGACGGAGTAAACGTACACACAATCAGGTACTGGAGGTGGTTCGGGAGGACGGTAGTATTCATAGATCTGAGGGCTTGGAGGAGTGGGAGGCGGAGATCGGGCGGTTTGCTTGTGCCACTATTCAATGCGAGGAGGCTCGCAGGGCTAGTGCACAGACGTTGGAGACGGCGAGGTGTGCAGCAGCGGCCTCGCATCGGACACTGGGCATTCGCATGTCCCTTGTGCTGCGAGCTCGTGCACGACTCAAGAGGGGAGGGGCAGCGTCATGCGATGACGTGTCGCCCGAAATGCTCAAGTTGCTTCCTTGGGCGTGTGTGCGCCGTGTACGTGACTTCTTTCAGCGCCTGGCCTGTCGGGAGAATCTCACGCCGCAGTGCTGGAGAAAATTCCTTGTCACTCTGATCCCGAAGAGCCCCCGAATGACCCAACTCAAAGACACTAGAGAAATATGCCTCATACCTCTTATGTCCAAATGGTACAGCCTGTGTCTCACTATACTTGCGGAGGAAGAGTTGACAAAGCTCCGACCTCATACGTGCTTGTTCGGCTTTGCAGCAGGTAGGAAACCACATGAAATCACGGCGGTACTAAAGAGGCTCTCGCAGCACGCGTGTCTCCGGGGCAAAGGGGAATCATTATATCTTGGGAGTGCAGACGTACTACAGTGCTTCGACCATGTGACGTTGACGTTGGCGTATAACAGTCTGGTATCATTGGGTTTCCCCTCGGAGCTCATATTTGCCCTCTTGGAGCCCATGCATGAGAACGTGTGTCAGATGTCCTTTGAAGGTGTGCGGTGGACGGATTGGGTGTCTTGGGATAGGAGTATCCGCACGGGAGGAGTGGAGAGCCCCTTCTTGTTCAAGGCTGTCTCGGTGTATCTTTGGGAGAAGGTGGTATGGCAGTGGGAGGAGAACGACTACGGTTATGCATTGGAGACCTCCTTGAGTGGGGGTAGGAGGAGGATTACACATGCTCTGTGGGCGGACAACTTGTATGTGTGTGCACGGTCCTTGGACGAACTTCGGGAGATGATGTCTATGCTCACGGTGCCGTTGGCTCAGGCGGGCCTGCGGTGGAAACCCTCATCGCTTGGATACCTCTTGTGTGGAGGCTGGCCTCGCTGTTCTGATGCCGAGCTTCGTGTGTGGGTCCCTGAGTATGGTGAGGAGTTGGTCCTGCCGCGTCTTCGACAGATGTCGGCCCTGGGAGTGGAACTCTTTGATGACTGGAGTGAGCATCGGGATCTACTTTGTCATCTACAGCGTGCCAGGCGTGCGTGGATGTGTGATGTGCAGTTCTATCGCTGTAGACAGTTACCTATGCGTGATCGTTTTATGCGTTACATTGCACGGGTGCAGTCCATTGTTTTGTATGCATGTGAAGGTATAACGGCGGATGAGGGAACAATTCAGAAGTTATATGCGTGGGAGGGTCAACTGCTGGCGATCATTGGTGGTCTTCGCAAGAAGGCGAGTGAGGATTGGACGGTGTATGCTCATAGGCGGCTGCGCTATGGTCGCCAACACTTTGCTAGGTACGGCTTCCAATCATTGGTCCAAAGATTTCTCAGAAAGCAGTTTGACTGGGCAAAGGATGTGGCATCGTTCGCTTGCATGCATACGTGTGCACCTATGTTAGCGCGTGCGCCAGGGGAGGAGGCACATATCAATCGGCGTCAGCGTGCGAGAATCTTCCGGGAGACGGTGCGGGGCCAACGACAGAGGCTCTCGACCACCCAGCCTGGTGAGGCTCCGACACCAGCACCACCTGTGTCGGATGACGTGTCATGGCCCTCTGTTCTTTCACGTGTTGCGATGCTGCATGGATTGGGGGAGTGGACAGAGAGGAGGGAGGCTATGATTACTGCAAGTGGGAGGAGGACGGAGATAACCAGACTAACAGGGGGGAGGTTACCTACAGGCTACAGGCCGTGGGACTTTCTATTTGTGCAGGCTGCTGGTGTGAACTGGTGGCACCATCTCGACTGGAGTGAACATGGTTTTCGCGAGTTTGCTACGGCCCGACTGTGTGCGGCGGGATTTTCACATATGACGGAGGGCTTTATCTTTAAGGAGGAGGGAGGCAATATTCACAGAGAGGAGGAGGAGGAGGACAATCAGTATACACAGGCGGCGCTTGATCGTATTGCCAGGCGCCTCGCAGCAAACTTTGAAAATGAGGTCCGCTTCGAGCGACGATGCGGAGTTGCGATGGAGCTGTTGGGCGACTCCATGCTGATAACCAACTGGATGAGCGGGAGGTGGAATTGCAACAACAATATATACCGATCGCATGTGGGGGAGGTTATTGATCTGTTAGACGACGCCTGTCGAATTTTTAAGCTGCAGGGCCCAGCCACAGGATATGACTTGTGGCGTCGTCACTATCGTGAAGGCAACGACCGTGCCGACCGACTGACTTGGGAAATCAGACATCTACCATTACAATCGAGGGACAGAAGCGTTCAACAACATATAAACAATACTGAAACATTGATCGCGATCCGTGGTGCGTACGACGGTGGCGTTAGCAGTGCAGGTGCTGGGGGAGGATGGTGGCTAGACGGTGAGTTCATCAGTGAGCAATCTGGGGAAGGGGTTAGTGATTGCCTGCACACGTTTACCCGTCCGTTGGCGGAGGAGGCTTTTGGCCTGCTTCCCGATGCGACGGTTACTCAGTGTGAGCTTGAGGCCGCTTCGAGACTTGCCCGCTCTGCTGGCAAGAAACTTCAAGAGTATCACGTTTTTCAGGGTACATCCAGCCCACAGGGGATGGCTGCACCAACCCGACCGCCCTTGTAGGGCCCTGTGGTCGGACCGCAAGCCGCAAAAAACCTGGTTGACCAGAGCTTACCTCCTGGTCAGCCAGGCCTCACCGCTGGGGTTTCCCTTCGTCTCGAGCGGCATTGTGCCGTACGTGGTGTTTGGTTCTCTTTGCCGTGCGCGGTTCTTCAGTGGAGGTCTGGCCGTAGTACCGTGCACACTCATTGGTTGTCGGAGGGCACATTCATTGATTATTGGAGGACACATTCATTGATTGTCGGAGTACATATTCATTGATTGTCGGGGCACAGTACACTTTCATTGATTGTCGGAGGACACGTTCGTGGATAATTGGAGTACACATTCATTGATTGTCGGAGTACACATTCACTGACTGTTGAAGGACGCATTCATGGATTGTCGGAGTACACGTTCATTGATTATTGGAACATACATTCGTTGATTGTCGGGGCGCGCGAGAGTGTGAACCACGGCGTCTTGTTTCGGATTCAGAGAGCCTGCCAGAGGGTGGGGCAAGTTCTTGATAGAGCTCGAGAGAGATTATTGGAGAGAGTAAAGTCAACTCACGTGTTGGAGGTGTCGGAGGGTAAGGTGCTCATGCAGGACACGCTGCGTGAGTGAGAACAGGCTGAGGGTAGCCAAACGCTTGAAATGGCGACGTCAGCTGATATTAAGATGTCGGAGGTGGAGAAGGATAATGAGAGGAACTGGGTGAGAGAGGAGGTGGAGCACGGTGGAGGAGGGACTTCATCCAATTCAGGGGATCTATTTGCTGAGATCAGGAAGTTCCAGCAGCTGTTGCCCTCGATCGTATCCACTGCTGTACATGATGCGGTGGAGGGAGTGAGGCAGGATGTCAAAACAGTTGATGGTAAAGTGACGCTCGTTGACGCTCAGGTCAAAACAGTGGACGCCCAGGTTAAAGCAGTGCGCGGCAAAGTAACGGAGCATGCGCAGAGATTGACGCATCTAGAGCAGAAGATGCAATGTCTTCAGGGAGCGTGTTCCAGTGCAGCATCGGTGGATTCGGGCCCAACGACGACGGCATGTTTCAATTGGCCGTCGAGTTGCACTCGGGACTGGAACCCATCGTATTTCGAAATCCAAGGTTGGGCCCAGGATTGGGCTAACAGGGAGAGGAGGGTGAAGGAGATGCGGTGCCAACTAAATGGACAAACTGATCACCGATGTTCGAGGCATCCTCAAAATACATGCGCCGCCAATTGACAACATGATCGAGGACGCACTCACTAAGAATACTAACTCGGGGAGGGAGTATTTCGGATACGGACGGCTACGATTGTATTTCAAGCAGGGGACGCCAGGGAAATTGCTCTGGGAGGCGCGCACCTTTCTGATGAATAATATAGCAGGACTCAATGAACCCAGGATCGACTGGCCGCCAGGAATTGTGAAAGTTGGGGTCGAGGTAGCGCCGTGGAAGACGGAGCATGTGGCCATGTCAGGGAAAATGGGTGCGATCTGGAGACGGAAGTCACAGGCGGGTACGGTGTGTCGGGGAGAGCTGGGAGGGGGGCATCACGGAACCACTGCTATCTGGGCCAAGCGTGCTGATGACCCCCCTCCCTGGGGCAATTTTTGCAGAATATACACCAGCAAGAGGGTGGACGTTCTATGAAGATGCGATTAAGTCGTTGGAGCCGAGCATGATCTTCCAGGATTTTATGGTGGAGGTAGAGCCGCAGTGACACACGGCGCGTCCTCTGCTTGTGGGGGCGTGGAACATTCAAAAAAGATCACACGATACTGTATTTTTTTCTGCACAGTTGCCTGGGTGCAGCTGGGGTCTCCTGTGTTGGGTTGCAGGGGGCGCAATTCGTTTACGGATCCAGATCGAATGTCTTTTCTCAGCTGGGGTGGTATTCGACTTGGTCCAAAGATAAAAAAATGCACGTTCTGGTACCGGAGAGCGTGGAGAGAACACCAACGGACGACAGTGAACGGGAGGAGGTTTGTCATTGCATTTTCCATTAGCGTTGCCGTTATAAGCTTGTATTTACCGCATGCAGACCAGGGCCTGGCAGACGATGAGGAGAACATGGAGTTTAAACAAACGCTGGAGGAGGTATCGGAGGTGTTGAAAAGTTATCGGAGGACGTATCCTGCCAGGCCGAGAGCAACCATGTTGCTGGTTGGCGCAAATGTGGAGGCCGCTCAGAATGTCATATGGGAGGGGAAGCAGATCACGGGTGAAGGAATGGAGGAGGAGAGGGAGAAAGAGCGAGGAGGAGCCAACTGGAGGAGGAACCAGAGGAGAGAAGGGATGAGAACGGATCTTATGGAGTTCTGTGCCACGTGGAGTATCAAGCTTGCCAATGCGTTTCAAGAGCGTCAGCCGACGTGGAGACCCGCGGGGACAGGGGCTCCGAAAGTGCTAGATTACATAGGGTATCCGTGCAGGGCGGACTGCAAATATATCACAGTTCATTGGGCGCAGTTGCCAGGGTGCTCCAGCTCGAACTACAGTGATCATGCTCTTGTCTCGGCCTCGATCGATATTGGTCCCAGACAACGTAGGAAGAAACCGATCTCGAGTCGAACTGGAACGATGTGTAATTGGAAACCGCTGAATGAGCAGGAGTACCGTCGGACGGTTGACCGTGGCATGGAGCCTGTCACGTTTGTGGCAGGAGTAGATTGCAGATTCGAGTCCGCGACACAATGTGACGTGGAGTTGGAGGGTGACAGCGGGCCGCAGGAGGATGAGGTGGACAAGGATAGCGATGCGGAAAGTATGCTGGAGGACATTTCAGAGGAGGAGGAAGGTGGTATGTGTGAGGAGGAGGAGGAGGAGGAGGCGGCCAGAGGACACCCAGGCGACCAGATCAACCAGATCATTGTGCAGACCGCCACTAGCGTACCACACAGCACAGGCAGAGGGCTGTCAAGGCCAAGGAAGCCTGAGATCCTGTGGAGACTTGAGGAGGAGATGAGGAGGTTGAGGAGGGAGGCCAAGGGGGATGAGTGCAAGAAGATTCGAGCGATTTATCGGCCACGCAATCGGAGGTATCATGCTGAGTTGGTCAAACATGCGCATTGTATCAGAAAACGCAGTGTGCGGAGCCATGCGGAGATCTTGGAGGTCCAGGATGAGAATGGGGATGCACGCATCTCTGAAGATTGGGAAGAATGGAAACAGGAGTTGGGAACATTTGGAAAGAAAACCTTCCAGGATGACACATCCAGAGGGAAGAATTATGCGGTGATCCAGGATTGTTACCGCGGGTTGGGGGAGGCGGAGGGAGTCAAGATTACGCTCAGTCTGGTGCTGCAGGCCCGTTCGCGCTTGCGTAGTGGTGGCGCGGCCTCGCGCGGCAATATTTCTCCAGAGATGTTGCGCCTCTTACAATGGGCCGCGGTGAGACAGGTGCAGCGGCTGTTCCAGGTAATCGCAGATCGTAAGTACTGTGCGCCTGGCTCTTGGAAAAGATTCTTGGTCACACTCATCCCTAAGAATTCCCAAAGTAAGAATCTAGCGGATACCCGTAAGATTTGTCTCATGCCACTGATGTCCAAATGGTACAGCCTGTGTTTATTATCCTGGCTGAACAGCATCTAGCTAGCCTGGATACCAGTAGTGGAATTTACGGTTTCGCTAAAGGCCGTCGGTCGTATGAGATAACAGCTGCCATCAAACGAACCGCACAACATGCATCATTGTGGGGGAAAGGTGGCGCCTTGTACCTGGGATCTGCCGATGTGCTGCAGTGCTTTGATCATGTCACGGTTGCCATCGCAAGAGGGGCCTTGTTGCATCTAGGAGTCCCACCGGCGCTGATCTTTGCAATGCTTGAACCTCTAGAAGGTAACGTGTGTAGAATGACGTGGGAGGGTATCGTGTGGGGGGGCGGCTGGATATCGTGGGATCGCTCTATACGTACTGGGGGGGGGGGGGGTTCGAGGGCATCGACCCGTTTCAGGTTCCAGAATCACCCTGGAACGGTTCCGGGGTGAAAATTGGAACCTGAAACGGGTGATTTTCCATCTGGGCGCTCTCGGGAGCCTTGCGGGCGCATCTCGGGGATGGGGGGAAGTGCACCCGAGCTCCCAAAATTGCCATCTTCCAAATGAAATCTCTGATTGGAGGACTTGTTTTTCGCGGCTGGGCCCTCCCGCGCAGCGCCGGGAGGTTTCAAATGGATTTTCACGCCGGAACCGTTCCATGGTGAAAATCCATCTGGAACCCTTTCCCGACGCAAAACGGCTCTGTCGGGAACGGGGGGGGTGCACCCGAGCTCCACAAATGGCCATTTTCCAAATGATATCTCTTATTGGAAAGCTTGTTTTCGCGGCTGGGTTCTGCCGCGCAGCGTCGGGAGGTCCCAGATGGATTTTCACCCCGGAACCGTTCCAGGGTGAAAATCCATCTGGAACCCTCTCCCGACGCAAAACGGCTCTGTCGGGGATGGAGGGGGGTGAACCCGAGCTCCCAAAATGGCAAGCTTCCAAATCAAATTTCTGATTGGGGAACTTGCTTTTCGCGGCTGGGCTCCGCCGCGCAGCGTCGGGAGGTCCCAGATGGATTTTCACCCCGGAACCGTTCCAGGGTGATGGGGGGGGGGTGTACCCGAGCTCCCAAAATAGCAATTTTCCAAATGAAATCTCTGATTGGGGGCTTGTTTTTCGCGGCTGGGCCCTCCCGCGCAGCGTCGGGAGGTCCCAAATAGATTTTCACCCCGGAACCGTTCCAGGGTGAAAATCCAACGGGAACCCCCTCCCGACGCAAAACGGCCCTCTGTCGGGGATGGGGGGTGTACCCGAGCTCCCGAAATTGTCATTTTCCAAATGAAATCTCTTATTGGAAAGCTTGTTTTTCGCGGCTGGGCCCTCCCGCGCAGCGTCGGGAGGTCCCAAATAGATTTTCACCCCGGAACCGTTCCAGGGTGAAAATCCATCAGAAACCCTCTCCCGACGCAAAACGGCTCTGTCGGGGATGGGGGGGGGGTGTACCCGAGCTCCCAAAATGGCAATTTCCCGCATGAGATCTCTTATTGGGGAGGGTGTTTTTCGCGGCTGGGCTCTGCCGCGCAGCGTCGGGACGTCCAAGATGGATTTTCACCCCGGAACCGTTCCAGGGTGAAAATCCATCTGGGGCCCTCTCCCAACGCAAAACGGCTCTGTCGGGGATGGGGGGGGGGTACCCGAGCTCCCAAAATAGCAATTTTCCAAATGAAATCTCTAATTGGGGAGCTTGTTTTTCGCGGCTGGGCTCTGCCGCGCAGCGTCGGGAGGTCCCAAATAGATTTTCACCCCGGAACCGTTCCAGGGTGAAAATCCATATGGAACCCTCTCCCGACGCAAAACGGTTCTGTCGGAGATGGAGGGGGGTGAACCCGAGCTCCCAAAATGGCCACGTTCCAAATGACATCTCTTATTGGGGAGCTTGTTTTTCGCGGCTGGGCTCTGCGCGCAGCGTCGGGAGGTCCCAAATGGATTTTCACCCCGGAACCGTTCCAGGGTGAAAATCCATCTCGGACCCTCTCCCGACGCAGAACGGCGGCTCTGTCGGGGGGTACCCGAGCTCCCAAAATGGCAATTTTCCAAATGAAATCTCTGATTGGGGAGTTTGTTTTTCGCGGGTGGGCTCTCCCGCGCGGCGTTGGGAGGTCCCAGATGGATTTTCACACCGGAACCGCTCCAAGGTGAAAATCCATCTGGGACCCCCTCCCGACGCAAAACGGCTCTGTCGGGGATGGGGGGGTGTGCCCGAGCTCCCAAAATAGCAATTTTGCAAATGACATCTCTTATGGGGGGGGTGTTTTTCGCGGCTGGGCCCTCTCGCGCAGCGTCGGGGTGTCCCAGATGGATTTTCACCCCGGAACCGCTCCAGGGTGAAAATCCATCTGGAACCCTCTCCCGACGCAAAACGGCTCTGTTAAGGATGGGGGGGGGGTGAACCCGAGCTCCCAAAATAGCAATTTTCCAAATGAAATCTCTTATTGGGGGGGTTGTTTTTCGCGGCTGGGCCATCTCGCGCAGCGTCGGGGGGTCCCAGATTGACTTTCACTTCGGAACCGTTCCAGTGTGAAAATCCATCTGGATCCCTCTCCCGACGCAAAACGGCTCTGTCGGGGATGGAGGGGGGTGAAC
>CAUYUJ010014584.1:192500-335000 GCA_963575745.1 Prorocentrum cordatum | reverse complement strand
CACCCCGGAACCGCTCCAGAATGAAAATCCATCTGGAACCCCCTCCCGACGCAAAACGGCTCTGTCGGGGATGGGGGGCGATGTACCCGAGCTCCCACAATGGCAATTTCCCAAATGAAATCTCTTATTGGGGAGCTTGTTCTTCGTCGGGAGGTCCCAGATGGATTTTCACCCCAGAACCGTTTCAATGTGAAAATCCATCTGGAACCCTCTCCCGACGCAAAACGACTCTGTCGGGGATGGGGGGGGGTACCCGAGCTCCCAAACTGGCAATTTTCCAAATGAAATCTCTTATTGGGGAGCTTGTTTATCGCGGCTGGGCCCTCCCGCGCAGCGTCGGGAGGTCCCAGATGGATTTTCACCCCGGAACCGTTCCAGAATGAAAATCCATATGGGAACCCCCGCCCGACGCAAAACGGCTCTGTCGGGGATGGGGAGGGTGTACCCGAGCTCTCAAAATGGTAATTTTCCAAATGAGATATGTTACTGGAGGGCTTGTTTTTCGCGGCTGGGCCCTCCCGCGCAGCGTCGGGAGGTCCCAGATGGATTTTCACCCCGGAACCGTTCCAGTGCGAAGATCCATCGGGAACCCTTTCCCGCCGCAAAACGGCTCTGTCGGGGATGGAGGGGGGCGTGCCCGAGCTCCCAAAATGGCCATTTTCCAAATGAAATCTCTCATACTGGAGAGCTAGTTTTTCGCGGCTGGGCCCTCCCGCGCAGCGTCGGGAGGTCCCAAATGGATTTTCACCCCGGAACCGTTCCAGAATGAAAATCCATCTGGGAACCCCCGCCCGACGCAAAACGGCTCTGTCGGGGATGGGCGGCGGTGTGCCCGAGCTCCCAAACTGGCAAAGTTCCAAATGAAATCTCTTATTGGGGAGCTTGTTTTTCGCTGCTGGGCCGCGCAGCGTCAGGAAGTTCCAGATGGATTTTCACCCCGGAACCGTTCCAGAATGAAAATCCATCTGGAACCCCCTCCCGACGCAAAACAACGGCTCTGTCGGGGATGGGGGTGGTGTATCCGAGCTCCCAAAGTAGCCGTTGTCCAAATGAAATCTCTCATTGGGGGACTTGTTTTTCGCGGCTGGGCCTTCCCGCGCAGCGTCGGGAGGTCCCAGATGGATTTTCACCCCGGAACCGTTCCAATGTGAAAATCCATCTGAAACCCCCTCCCGACGCAAAACGGCTCTGTCGGGGATGGAGGGCGATGTACCCGAGCTCCCAAAATGGCAATTCTCCAAATGAAATCTCATATTGGGGGCTTGTTTTTCGCGACTGGGCCCTCCCGCGCAGCGCCGGGAAGTCCCAGATGGATTTTCACTTCGGAACCGCTCCAAAGTGAAAATCCATCTGGAACCCCCTCCCGACGCAAAACGGCTCTGTCGGTGATGGGGGGTGCACCCGAGCTCCCAAAATGACAGTTTTCCAAATGAAATCTCTCATTGGGGAGCTTGTTTTTCGCGGCTGGGCCCTCCCGCGCAGCGTCGGGAGGTCCCAAATGGATTTTCACCCCAGAACCGCTCCAGTGTGAAAATCCATCTGGACCCCCCCCCCGACGCAAAGCAGCTGTCGGGGATGGGGGGGGGTGCCCGAGCTCCCAAACTGGCAATTTTCCAAATGAAATATCCTATTGGGGGGCTTGTTTTTCGCGGCTGGGCCCTCCCGCGCAGCGTCAGGAGGTCCCAAATGGACTTTCACCCCGGAAACGTGCCAGTGTGAAGATCCATCTGGAACCCTCTCCCGACGCAAAACGGCTCTGTCGGGGATGGGGGGCGGTGTGCCCGAGCTCCCAAACTGGCCATTTCCCACATGAAATCTCTTATTGGGGGAGCTTGTTTTTCGCGGCTGGGCCCTCCCGCGCAGCGTTGGGGAGTTCCAGATGGATTTTCACCCCGGAACCGTTCCAGGGTGGAAATCCATCTGGAACCCCCCCCCGACGCAAAACGGCTCCGTCGGGGACGCAGGGAGTGTGCCCGAGCTCCCAAAATGGCATTTTCCAAATGAAATGTTTTACTGGGGGGCTTGTTTTTCGCGGCTGGGCCCTCCCGCGCAGCGTCGTGAGGTCCCAAATGGATTTTCACCCCGGAACCGTTCCAATGTGAAAATCCATCGGGAACCCCCTCCCGACGCAAAACGGCTCTGTCGGGGATGGGGGAGGTGTATCCGAGCTCCCAAAATGGCAATTTTCCAAATGAAATCTCCCTTGCTGGAGAGCTTGTTTTTCGCGGCTGGGCCCTCCCGCGCAGCGTCGGGAGGTCCCAAATGGATTATCACCCCGGAACCGTTCCAGGATGAAATTCCATCTGGAACCCCCGCCCGACGCAAAACGGCTCTGTCGGGGATGGGGGAGGTGCGTCCGAGCTCCCAAAATGGCAAATTTCCAAATGAGATCTCATATTGGGTGGCTTGTTTTTCGCAGCTGGGCCCTCCCGCGCAGCGTCGGGAAGTTCCAAATGGATTTTCACCTCGGAACCGTTCACGGGCGAAAATCCATCTGGAAGCCCTCCCCGACGCAAAACGGCTCTGTCGGCGACGAAGGGGGTCTGCCCGAGCTCCCAAAATGGCAATTTTCCAAATGAAATCTCTTATTGGAGAGCTTGTTTTTCGCGGCTGGGCCCTCCCGCGCAGCGCCGGGAGGTCCCAGATGGATTTTCACCCCGGAACCGTTCCAGTGTGAAAATCGATCTGGAACCCCCTCCCGACGCAAAACGGCTCTGTCGGGGATGGGAGGGGGGGTGTACCCGAGCTCCCAAAATGGAAATTGTCAAAATGAAATCTCATATTGGGGAGCTTGTTTTTCGCGGCTGGGCCCTCCCGCGCAGCGTCGGGAGGTTCCAGATGGATTTTCACCCCGGAACCGTTCCAACGTGAAAATCCATTTGGGACCAACCCGACGCAAAACGGCTCTGTCGGGGATGGGGGGGTGTACCCGAGCTCCCAAAATAGCCATTTTCCAAATGAAATATTTTACTGAGGGGGCTTGTTTTTCGCGGCTGGGCCTTCCCGCGCAGCGTCGGGAGGTTCCAAATGGATTTTCACCCCGGAACCGTTCCAATATGAAAATCCATCGGGAACCCCGTCCCGATGCAAAACGGCTCTGTCGGGGATGGGGGAGGTGTACCCGAGCTCCCAAAATGGCCATTTTCCAAATGAAATCTCTCGTACTGGGGAGCTCGTTTTTCGCGGCTGGGCCCTCCCGCGCAGCGTCGGGAGGTCCCAGATGGATTTTCACCCCGGAACCGTTCCACGGTGAAAATCCATCTCGGACCCCCTCCCGACGCAAAACGGTTCTGTCGGGGATGGGTGAAGGTGTACCCAAGCTCCCAAAATGGCAATTTTCCTAATAAATCTATCTCTCTTACTGGGGAGCTTGTTTTTCGCGGCTGGGCCCTCCCGCGCAGCGTCGGGAGGTCCCAGATGGATTTTCACTCGGGAACCGCTCCAGGGTGAAAATCCATGTGGAAGCCCCTCCCGATGCAATAAACGGCTCTGTCGGGGACGCAGGGAGCGTGCCCGAGCTCACAAAATGGCCATTTTCCAAATGAAACTGGGGAGCTTGTTTTTCGCGGCTGGGCCCTCCCGCGCAGCGTCGGGAGGTCCCGGATGGATTTTCACACCGGAACCGTTCCAGGGTGAAAATCCATCTGGAACCTCCTCCCGATGCAAAACGGCTGTCGGGGATGGGTGGGGGTGTACCCGAGCTTCCAAAATGGCCATTTCCCACATGAAGTCTCTTATTGTGGGGAGCTTGTTTTTCGCGGCTGGGCCCTCCCGCGCAGCGTCGGGGGATCACAATTGGATTTTCACCCCGGAACCGTTCCAAGGTGGAAATCCATCTGGGACCCTCTCCCGACGCAAAACGGCTCCGTCGGGGACGGGGGGGGGGGGGGGGCGAGCTCCCAAAATGGTCATTTTCCACATGAAATCTCTTATTGGGGAGTTTGTTTTTCGCGGCTGGGCCCTCCCGCGCAGCGTCTGGAGGGCCCAAATGGATTTTCACTTCGACCCGCTCCAAAGGGAAAATCAATCTGGAACCCCCTCCCGACACAAAACGGCTCTGTCGGGGATGGGGGAGGTGTGCCCGAGCTCCCAAAATGGCAATTTTCCAAATATTATCCCGGCAAAGTAACCGAACAGCGATGTGTAGAAGCATATCTGGAAGCATTGCCCTTGAGATTCATGTAAGAGTCCTGGTGTAGAATTCTGGTGTCCTCGCAGTCGCTCGCCCTCCTGCTCGTCCTCGCATGTAGGAGTCCTCGGTCTGAAGTGACTATGGTAAGTCAAATAGCATCCGATTCCATGGGAAGCGGATGGCAAATAGCGTCCGGTATCGTACTGAGGTGGCTCAGTAAGAGAAATGGACGGATAAGATAGGATAAGATCGATGTAATGATCTTTCCAGCACATAGCGAACACAAGCAGTGTCCGGGCAAATAGGGCGCGCGCGCCTTGAGCCGAAGGCAGCGGCGCGCGAGCTATACTCCCGATTCTATATAACATCTCCCAAAGAGCTACCCTTAAAGTCGGGAGGGGAGGAGACGGTGAGTATAGCCGCGCAGCCGTTAGGCTCTACAAAGGCCGCGCGCACGACTGTTTGCAAGAAAAACAGTGCGCACAGTCTGGCCTAACACCAGACTGTAAGGCGAGTTTCCTCGCAAAGCATTTCACGCAAATACGAGATAACCCCTTGGACGTCAAAGGGCGACCGGCCCGGCTAGAGGCAAGCCAAACAGGCTATACCTCTCCGAGCAAACGGGCATTAAGGCAAAGAGCCTGAATCAAACTGCACAGGCTCGTTACCAAGCGAGCCTGAATCAAACTGAACAGGCTCGTTACCAAGCGTGAAACGGAAGGCTCGTTTCCGAGCACCTAGAAGGGCGCCTCTGCATCAGGCGCCCATGCTGGCAAACTGGACCGCGGGTGCAAAAAGGACAAACTTTTCACTGATTAGACTTAGGCTTGTTTCTGTCCTCGGGACCCCGAAAGGAAACAAACTGCTTCACGTCATACTTAAATGACGGATTGCCTGACATCACTTCCAAAAGCAGCTCCCGATCGATACTCCCCTTTGTATGCCCATCTGCGGTCATATCTCTAGTAGCACACCACTGCACATTATGCACTATACCTATATCCATGAGCTCACGTATCCAGCTGATATGTCCCAGCAAAGTCCGTTCCGTCGGTATCTTAAGATCTTTGCTGGATAACGATTCGTATACAGACTCAGCGTCTATGGCAAGGGACACTTTAATAGCTAGGCCCCCAACTTCACGCATATCTCGTAGTTGTCGTGGAGCCAGAGCCCCTGCCTTGAGCTCGTGGAGAGTGATGAGCGTAGGGTAGCACTCATCAAGGTTGTGTGCAGGTGCAAGTGCCTCAGCGGCATAGCTGGACCCCACCTGCAGTCGATGTGATTTACATAGTCCTTCACAAAGGTGAATGACGGGTTTGCCTTGAGGCGAGTTTCCTCGCCGTAGTACGTTGGCCCCGCGTATGCCGTAGCCCTTGGTCTCATCGTCTTCCTCCCCGGTGAGCTTCCGATACCCCGAATCACTGTGTATATCAACTTCGTTCGTCGGTTTCATCCGAGGGAAGGTGATGCGTTTCGGGCCGCTGATCAGCTTTCGCGTCACAGCATTCAGCCGTCTGACTTGTAGGTTGGTGGGCTCTTGAATTTTCTGAAGAGAGACCACATGCACCATAAGCCAGACTTGAGTAAGAAGGGCATAGGCGAGGGCTCCTCGCAGGCTGACGAACATGTCGGCGATGAGTTTGGTGGCTTTGGCGTCAGCCGCCGCTCCTGTGAGTTCGGGGTGTGTGATAGGACGTAATTGTTTAAAGTACTCGTCCTGATCCATGATCACATCCCCCTGGTCATTCTTGGTGTAGCGAACGGCGCAGTTCGTATAGGAATGTTTGTTGAGCTTGCATTTACCAAACACCAATTCGACACGTTGTACATAGTCATCTATATTTTTCTCTAGGCCTGTCATGTTGATGTCGTCGACATGTTTTGCTGTTAACAGATCTTGACAGAATTCAAATTCAGGATCATAACTTGTCGGTGTAAGGCCTATAGCTCGTGTGGTCGTACGAAGCTTGAGGGAGAACGCTCTTGGGGCGCCCTTTGCACCGGCCCCTGGCTTGAGGCACCTGAGGCAGTGTCGGCTTTCATCGTAAGAAGAGAAGCCGGGCAATGTGCGCAGTACCTGGGCGCTTCCTGGTGGAAGAGTGAAGCAAACCATGCGAGTTTCCTCGCCGGTGGCATGAGCAAGTTCCTCATAGGTCAAACCCTTGAGGAACGCTTTATCGATATCCATGGATGCTAAGATCCATTCTGGATGGCATGCCGCCTCACTTGCCAGGAGCCTCTGGGACAGCCTTCGAGCAGTTCCTGAGAAGGTTTCCAAATCGAACGCCACCGTGTCCATAAATCCACGAAGGACAAGTCTGAGACGGATGGTTTTAACGTTCTCGGTACCTACCTTCACAAACTTCCACTTATATACACATCTGGATGTCATGATGTTGGAAGCTTTAGATAGGTCATACATTTCAAAGCACCGGTTATCAAGCCAGATCTTGAGTTCGGTGTACAAAGCTTCACTAACCTCTCTAGGGTGTGCTGCTATGTCGGCTTTGGTGAGTAGGTCGTCTTCCTTAACTACCACAGCACGTTGAGCAGCCGAGGATACGTATACTCTCATCGTTGCGACCATGCCAGCGTCGAGCTGTGCAAGTTGAGTCTGAACCAACACTACCTTTGACAGTTCTGGTGTAAAACATAACTCAACATAAGGACCATGTTCATCACTATCAAGAGAATAACCCTCGTCAGGTGTCGTTGAGCATAGAGAGACAAGACAGGGCTCTTGTGGTTCAGGCTCGTCTCCGAGCATTTCCGACACTACGATGTCTTCTTCGTCCACGGATGCTGAAACCAGAACACATTGGTCGGGCAGCATAGTTGTTGGGACGCAGTAGAGATGATCGTCGGTGATCGTTGTGGGATGAAGGTCCATACGTAACTCATCGTACCACTCCTCCATCATCATGGTTTCTATGTCATGTCCCTCGTTTTCTTCGTAGATTGTAGACAGACGGCCTTCACTTGGTGATGAAGCACCTGGGGTGTCTGGTGGAGGCCTGTCTCCAGGCTGATCGTGTTCACCAGACGTGGTGCCCGAGTGCTGATACTTGGCCAGGTCGTCATGAAATCCCAAGGAAGGAACATGTGACGTCAAGCATTGGATGAGTCTGGAGTGAGTGCCACCAGTGATTTGAGAAATGTTCAGGCCAGTGCCCACGCACTCATAGTAGTGGAAGGCTGGGTTGACGTCATTATCGCAGTGGATCAGCGTAAACCCGGTGGCGTACTTTACCGCAGGTAGATAGGACACACTCTTGGCCAATCTAACTGCTACTACATGTTCAACTCGGAAATAATTTCGCACGAGATACTGTAGTGCCAGATGCACGCGCGGGTGAAACTTGCTGTCGTCTGAAAGATTGAGGTTTCCCTTATAGTCTGGAATGTAGCCGAAGACTTTGGCAGGTTTCCCTGCACCAAGGTGTGCCACATATGTAAGGACGGTTTGCATGGCCATGTTGTCCATGCTAAGTTCCCGTGTAGGGAGGCATTCAATGTATAGCGTGTGACGAGCATCAGGATACATTACAATTACCTCACGAGATCCTGCCTTGACGACGATGTGTCCTCGTTCAGGCACGTTACGGATCACAGGAAATGGACCATTCCAGCTTCCATGATCGTCCTTAGTGGCAGTAGGTCGATGGTAGTCGACCAAGTCCCCTGCTGAGTAAAGGCGAGCACCATCTGGGGCCGTTTTAGCCCTTAGAGCACGATTTGTCTTGGCCACCGCCGAGGCTTGAGTTATTGCTTCCAGGCTAACTTCCCTCACACGACGTTCTCGTTCGTGACCTGACGTCTCGGGCCCCGTAGGGAAGTCAAGGGTGTCGAGGTCAGGAAGAAAGGGGGGCTGTCGCCCAGTGCGTGCTTGGCATGGCGGTACTCCGTTGTAAAACGTGAAGGCGTTGGTGACGAAGATGCATTGAGCCAATACTCTAGTAAATACAACAGGGATGTTGTGTCTGTTCAGCTCTTCCTCAATCATGTGGAGAACACCCCTGAGAATACCGTTACGTGACTCGATCGAGGCCGCGTGTTGGTCAGGCGCTCGGATACGGAGTGTTGCACCCTTGTTCGCCATCATGGCCTTGGCAGTGTCATTGTTCAGGGCGCCTTCTCCATCTGAGTACAAGACTTTGAAGGGTCCATGATAGGCAACCCAGCAATAGTGGTAGGCGTCGAGTAAAGTGTCACGTTCTCTATCGGAAATCTCTTGGCCTGCTGCCAGGCGAATACAACGGTCCATAATATTAAATATGGTTCGTTCCTTGTAAAACCTGAGATCCATTTCACCTTCATCGAGCCAATTTCCAGGAAGGCTTACAGAAGGTAGTGCTGAATTTCCTGGACGTTCCCATGCTCTACATTCCCGACAGGTGTCACAGACTTCTTTGATCATATTTAGTCGAACGCTGTCCAGTCCCACTTTGTCTAGGATAAGCCTCATCTTGGGTTCCTTCGCATGATACCACCGTAGGTGCAGTTTACGGAGTTCCTTTTAAACTACATGAGGTTCGTGACTATGGAGATTTTGCAGACTGCGTTGGATATCAAATCTCGTCCAGTCGGGCAGTCGTGGAGCCCCCGAGCCGGTTGAGTCAAGAGGTTTCCTTGTAGCTCTCCGCAGCCGATCTCCTTCGTCAACTGCATCTGGTGGTGGTGGCGCGCCTTGTAGGCGGCCGCGGCGGGCCGCTACCTGCGGCGGCTCGCCAGAAGACGCGGAAGGCGTGTTTCCACGCTCGGGCGCGTCTCGCAGGACGTCGTAACTGCTGGCGCCAGATGTAGGATCAGTGTTCCCAAAAGGCCGTGGTCGTGGTGGCCTGGCGTGGGCGCCTTGACGGCCACCCGATGCGGAAGCTTGGCCCTCCCCAGGTTTGGGTAAGGGTTCCCACCAAGCTGGCACGTTCTTGCCCTCGGGGCCATGATCATCTGGGAGTTTGAACGGCTCAGCAAAACGACATTTACCGGGTTCAGTGTCGAGGTGGTTCTTAACACCCTTGCTTCTCGCCGCAAGGTCCCTTTGGCATGCAGGACATGGCCAATATACAGAGATGGAGTCATGATACTTACACTGTGTAGGGTCCCTGTTGTGGCTAGGACTGTCCTTTCGGACATTGTCGATGCATGCTGGGCATGTAGCCACTTTTGGGATGATACGATCGCCGATGCGTCTCATACCTTCTCCTGGTTCAGCTTGATCAGGAAGGTCAGCAGGGTAAGCATGCGCAGCGCGTGTAGGCGCGTCTCCGCGCGTGGTGTCAATGGCTTTCGCCAAATAGACGGCTTCCACAAAGGCAGACTGCAGTCGTCGAGTGTATTTTTGTGCCAGTGAAAGCTCTCTGTTGCACGGTTGTGCGTGCATCTGCTGACCGTTACATTTGAGTCGCTCAAAGGGTTTAAGAATCGTCTCGTCGTTGCTGGTGATAGTTGTCGGCTTCTTCATATAGTCACCAGCCGTATCTGTAGGTCCCGTCGCACATTGATCAATGCGTACGGTTGTAATATGTGGTCGGTTGGCAAGTTCTTTCCACGGGGAAATCTCATCCACCCATGTTCCTGTGGGTTGTTCGCGTATAAACCACCTCCGTGCGTTATCTTGAGTAACAGCAATTTTGCCACAATAAGTTATGCGTGGTAAATCTTATTTACGATGCTGTTCCCAAGTGTTGTGATTGACTTTGTAGTTGTAGTAGGATGGTGGTCCTGTGGTGCGGCAACTGGGCTGTAGCATGGCAACACGCACGTAGCATATTGCGAAGAAATGATCTACAGCTCGCTGCACCGAGGGATCTCCCAGGTCGACACATGTAGTCTTGTCTAAGTTGCCTCCTGAGGAGAGACCCCTTGAGAAGGCAAGCTCTGAAATGCCACCCTCACCTCCACAAAGTTCCAACATATCCACGCAGTTATTGTGACCATAGCATAGAGTAGCTACTATGCTATATATGTCGGCGTGTGTGTCGGGCATAGATGTGGGGAGGGTAAGGAACAGGTCATCATCCTCATCGGAGCTTATCAGCTCAACAGGGACGTCAGTGCTCCAGGTCGCCATAAGATCCTGTCCGAGTCCCGACAAGTCGTCACCGCAATCGTCGTTTCCGTCTTCAACGTGTTTTTAATGCGGCGAGGCTTGATGCCTGCTTCCTTTTCGGCTTTGAGCCTTTCCTTCTGTTTGATACGCGACTCCGTAGGTAAGACTTGCTCGTCTTGTTCGCCGGTCTGTGTGCCCATCGTCGTTGTTGAGTGGGTACATGCGTCAATCGCCAGAGTCGGGAGGGGGGAAAGACAGTCATCTATGATGACGCGTTTAGGTTTCTGTGGTGATTGAGTAGGCTCGTTTCCGAGCAAGACCGGTTCCTCGGGTTGCCAGTACAACCGTGTGCTGATGTTGGCAACCCCTGCAGGTAGTGGTGCATGCCAATCATATCCTGTTGGTTGATCGGCTACTGCAATATCCTGAATAACCGTATTGGTATCCAGGTTAATGGTTACACGTCGGATAACATCAGACCATTTCGGTCCTCCTTTGTTGGTCGTCACATAGTGATGGATGTTGTGGTCCGTCCGTGTATAGGTGTTCAGGTATATCGGCACGTTTCCGTGCGTGGTGTTGCTTCCCAGGATTTTGTCGTTGAGGTTGCGGATGAGTGTGGTGCGCGTCTGAGCTCGCCATTCGGCATGTCGCACCGTTTGGCCGTACCAATCCAACAAATGTTGTGGCATCGCCAATTTGCACGTACATGCCCACACCTTCGAGCTGATCGGTATTGATGTTGCTACCTGCATATAGGTACCACTCGATGTATTGTCTTGCATATTAAACCGAATACCGAAATGACACAACCGCATCCGTATCACTGTCAACCTAAGATCTTCCAGAGTGTCACGTGTTGGGGATAACTTCCAAACGTATCCCGGGGGTCCAAACATTATGATTTTCATGCGGAGCTTCCTGGCTTGTATCAAAAAGGTTTTGGATACGAGACCAGTGTGGGGCCACTCTTTTTCCTGGGGTTCGCACATGCCAGTCACCCGGGGTACTAACCCATATTAGAATGTAGTCTCCACTGATCACCGCACCCAGGTAATCTGTGCCCACAGTCGTCATAAGCTCGTTGTGGGCAAATACGATCACAGATATAACCTCGGGCGCGGAGGTCGGCGCAAGCCTCTCTCGTATCTTCAATGACAAAAGCTCTTTTACTAAGGCAGGTTGCCCTGCTGTCCTTGTTACCCCCTGGCCTTTCGGCCATCAGGCAAGACGACGAGGGGGCAGCGTCGCCCTGCCATCTTCAAGATAAAGAAGATGCGCCTGCAACGTCTGCCAGCATCTGGACTTCCCTCAGATGCTGTAGCTCAGCACTGCAGCGCGCCGTGGCCTCAGAGGCGGATTGCTCCGCAAACGTTGCCAGCATAGATGGATTATCCATCAGCTGCTTTAGTAGGCCTTTCGACCTAGCGTCGTTGACCGTCTGCAGCTCATGTTTCGCGTACCCCATCACTATCTTCCGGCGGGACCGCACAGCGTCCATGGGTACACGTCCACCATGCTGGGCCAGTGTCCTGGCTACGAAGCAATCGAACGTCTCCAGATCGTCGATGCTGTCGCCTCTCATCGTCGTTTTGGCGAGCGTCCCCAGCAATCCCTGAGGCAGGTTCCCCTGCAATTGTTGGCGCTCTTGCGCCGGGGTCGGCTCGCCTGCCAGCACCGTCTGGAACGATGTGCTGCTTGCGCTCGAGGCGGGTTGCCCCGCAGCTCCAAATCGATCACACCGGATTGACAGATACCCTGATGGCAACTTCGTCGTCGGCATGATCTTGGAGCCCTCGGGGAATTCCACCTTGACCTGTCCCTTCCCAGGGAATGCCAGCTTCTCCTGGCCTCGTTCGAGCACAATAATAGTGCGCTTGTCCTGCATACTGTCGAGGCCCAGGATGGCTGGCAGGTCCTTGCCACAGCCTGACACAATGTTCGTCTTGTACGAGTCGAGCTGGGTCGAGCCCTGGCACTCGCAGGCAATGCTGAAAGTGCCCACGGTATCAGCTGGGGCCGACCCCTCGCCCACCCCATTGATGTTCAAACGAGAACGGGGTTCAAACGTGCAAGAACGACCATGTGCCTCAGCAGCCTGGACAAACTTGCGGCTCGTGTTTTCTCCCATTATGTTGATCTTCGAGCCTACATCGATGAGGATAGAGTTTCCACCATCCTCCAGAAAGGTCTTACTAGGCTGCTTGATGTGCCAGTTTCTGAAGTGCCAGCTGGGCTGTCTGGCGGGTTCCCCCGCAATTCAGTCGCACTCCCTGGCGGGTTTCCCCGCATTGTGCTGGCACCTGGCCTGCCTTCGGCCATGCGTGCCAGATCGATGTACTGGAAGTACGACACGTTCTGAGCTTGAGCGCCCTGCTCCTCCCGCCAGTTGGCATACTCATCACGTATGCTCGTGTACTGCTCGCGGGTAGTGCGTCTCGTCAGCGTCAAATACGAATGAAGGGCGATGTCCTGCAACCCCTCATTCGTGAGGTGATCTCTGTATTGCAACCACTCGTCGAACTCCCTGTTCGTAGCTGAGAGTTCGACGGCCCTGACTGCTGTTGCCGCTGTCGCCACTGAAGAATCTAAGAGATCAAACGAAGCACTCTCAGTCTCAGGATTGTCGGCGTCCAGCATGAACGTGGCGCGCGCATTGTCCATCTGGGTCTGGAAATGGCGAACACGCAGTTCACGCAGCTGTTCAGGGCCCAGTGCCAACTCGGCCCCGCCCCCACTCTGCGGGGACATTTGAGGAGCCACCTGTCCGACAGGTGGAGTGTTAGGCAGGTTTCCCTGCTGAGGCGCCGTCATCGGGATAAGCTGGTCGAAGTATCCCGTCTCCATCGGCGACACCACTTCCTACGGCAGGTTTCCCTGCTGCTGGGGCTGAGCTGTCTGCCTGTCCAGCATTCTGGCTGTCATCTCCTCCACCATGCCCCTCAACTCCCGCAGCTCCCTCGCTGCTTGTTCGGGAGCCTGAGTGCAGGAGCCGGTCCATGGAAATGACGACGCTATAATGCCAGGTGCTCGGCAGATAGCACATGGTGGTTGCTGAGGATCTCCTTCACGCTGATTAGCAACATGGCCCACCACATTCGAATTCCAGCAATCCTCGTGGAATAGGTGGTTACACCTCAGGCGGTAGACGCTTTCCCTCGGCTGAAACTCGTCGAGGCATACCGCGCAGGTGTCTTCCATCCCACTCTAAACTTCCACATCTGCCGCTCTGGGGCACACCCGCCGCTGCCGCTCCAGGACTGTTTCGGAGTCCACGAAGGCAGCTGGAGGATCTCCTGCGGGAGCCAGTACCTCCGGCGTTACGGCAGCCACTGCTGGAAGAACTGCCGTTGCGGAGGCTGCGGGCGTCACCTAGCGGGCGAGTTTCCTCGCGTGGGTGAGCCTCTGTTCCTCACGACCTCATGTGCAGCTGCACGTGCTTGGTCACGTACGCTCTGCACTGCCTGCCTGCGCCTGAAACACGCCTGTTGCGTGTGGTACGTCTGCCTGATGCAGTCAGGCACTCCCCTACTGCCTGATGATATCGAATGGGCAGTAGGTTGGACGGCCACCTCTGGCGTTGTCGGTGCGGGCATGAAGGCCATGTGCGGATACATGGACTGATCACTGCAGCGCACATTCGTGAGGCTATGAAACTGATCCGCCGTCTCGCGAACAAACCTGTTCGGGACTTTAGACCCATCAGGGTACAGTGGCGGCTCCATGCGTGCTGGCGCAGGCCTCTGGCCCTGGGCCATGCTCGGGTGAGCATTGAAGGCTGGGATGAAGGCTCGTTGCCGAGCAGGGCCCCGTGGGTTCGGACCTTCTGGCTCCCAGGACCAGGCTGGCCTCCACCTCTGACCACTCGGGTGGGGCAGGTTGTGACTCTGCACCTGTCGCACCGCAGCTGCCACCCTTGCGCGATAGTCATCAGGCACTCCAGCAACAATAGTTTGGCCAGCAAAAGGTCGGTGGTTAATTGGAGTGCCGGGCAGGTTACCCTGCTGACTCGTTGGCGTGCCGGGTGGCATCATGTTCAAGAGAGCTGTGCCATGCTCAGCTCTGGCCGCAGCGATCCTCTCCATGAGAGTGCCATTCGTGGCAGAGCGACCAGGAGTCCCAAACGGAGACTGTGCAGGTGGCGTCGCCACTGGGGTCATGCCCCTCGGTGTGTGCATGCTATGCGAGGGACCCCCTGGCATCTGCTCGAATCGAGCAGGCTCTGCGAAGATGCGGCCGAACATCTGCGGGTCTCCCTGCGGTTCGGGCATATCATTTCTGAGTCCATTGATGGGCAGGTTTCCCTGCATGGCCTGACGATTGCGCGTCACCATGGCGGACATGGCTCCCTGGCCAGCGGCCCAGGGGACTTGCTGGTAGAGTCTGTCCGCCAGCTGTTCCACCTGCTCAGGATTTAGAGCGGCCGCGATCTGGTCCTGATCTGAGGTGCTAAGGACCTGCCAAGATATGGCACTAGGCCCTTGGCTTGGAGCACGGCTTGGAGCCGCGCTTCCTGTCTCACTCTCATTGATCATAAAGGTATGATGGACTTCGGGCTGGTTTCCCAGCATGGTGGGGCTGTAATGGTCCCCAGCTTCTCTGTGACCATAAACCGTGGGAGGATCAGTAGCCTCTTGGTCACGAGACCACTGGTACTTAACACTAGCACTGCCCACATTAGTCCACCTGTTCGAGGCCGTCATTATGGCAGTGGGGACGCGTGCCGTGCGATCGCCCAGATATTCTGGGTTACGCCATTGTTTGCCCGTGGAGAGGTCTTCCACGTGTGAAATATAATACGGCTCAATGATACAGTCTTTTCCCTCAGATAGAAGAACGCCATTGTCGGACCAGCAAAATTTGATTCCGTCCTTCAGGGCCTGATGTCAGTCCACAAAGATGGCGATCTCGGACTCTGGGCCCCATCCACTCTTCACGCCGCGACAACGAAGCGTCGGCACAAAGTGGATGTGTGATCGGCCTGACCCTCTCTTCTTAATGTTGTATTCTCGGCAACAAGAGAGGCCATACCACATAATGCCTTCAAAGGCTTCCCATCGAGTGCCACGCATGGCAACCTCGGGGCATGGGGCCGGTCTCCCGGCAGGGTTGTCGTGTAGTACAATATACCTGTACAACGACCAAGGAGCCTTGAGCGTCCACGAGTGCCCTTGAGAGGCACGGATGAAGATGTCGGATTTGCCAGAATCCCGCACTAAGACCTTGAACTGGAGACGTTGTTTCTCCTCACCGTCTGGTTCGCGGACATGAACGATCGCCATCATGATGGCAGCCATCTGGTCTACCGTTCTGCCGTAGAAGTTCTCGGCGATGACGTTGGCCTCGTCCTGTTGGGGATTATACCCGCCCTGTCTCGAACGTCCGCTGTTCCACGGAAACTCACGTACGAGCTCTTCGAGATTAATCCATCCATCATGATCATCGAATGTATTCAGGCTCCACACGGCATTGTGTGGTCTGTCAGGCGCGTGTCTGCATATCCTGCCGAGGCATTTGCTAAGCTGCTTGAGGGTATGATTCCTCTTCGGGATAATATTTTCTTGCCTGCAGCGCTCCATGAATGCCTCATCCACTGAGCGTATCGGTGGAAGCTTCCGCAGGGCAAGTCTGTCATTGATCAAAGCCTGACTCCCACTAGTGAAAGACGTGCCCCCTGGGTGGTGCAGCTCATCCTCGGGCAGGTTTCCCTGCACAGGAGCCTCTGTCACCGAAGAGGCTGCGGCTCCTGAGGAGGAGGAAGCTGCAGCTGCAGCGCCTGGCGGGTTTCCCCGCGGTGTTTCTCGGCTGGCGCTGCCCCTAATCTTGGGCACCCAGGTACCCCTAGACAGAGCACCTTCCTCGGATTTCTTGGAGCGCGCCGCCACAGGTGCGGCCGGCGTAGGGGTAAACCCTGCACGCTCGAAGGCCTTGGCCTTGCCGGCGATAGACCCGCTACGGCTAGGTGGGCGTCTACGTACCTCCACAGAGCCCTGAGGTTGCTGCCTAGGGTCGGGTCTCTGTGCCGGAGTTGCTCTAGTCGGTGATCTCGGCGTTTTAGAACGAGGCACCTCCATCTGCACATCTGACCCAAGATCCTCAGAGCGGTCTTTCCCCCGAAGGCGACCTAGGTGCTGGCGCTTCGCTTTTGGCCTTCGGTTGGAGTGGGGGCGTCTTTGCCCCCTTCATATAGATTTTTTGGGACTCCAGCGGCATTTGGCGAGTTGCCTCGCGGGTGCGTTCCTCTGCTATTCGTTTGCGTTCCTCGTCTGCTGCAGGTCGCTGGGCCCTCTGTTCATCGTCATTCATCATTTCTGGCTGTTGGGCCTGACTGGAGACGCCGGGCGAGTTTCCTCGCATTCCAGGAAGGCGATAGAGCGCGTCTTTTTCTTCCTGGGTCATAGTCATAGGCACCAGTCCTCTCGGAGGCTGAACCTCCTCGGCCTTAGGCCTCATGTGAGTCGTGATTCCGAGACGACGGTTGATCTCTTCGATCTCTGCTTGGGTCATCGGAATCAACGGTGGATGACCCTCCTTGGCAGGAGTGCGGCCTCTATTCGGGCTCAAGCTCTCATTGAGCCCCACAGGGCACCCAGGCCTATGCTCCTGAAATGGCTCTGAGCACGGTCCACAAACTGCGCTGGGTCTGTATAGTTTGCGTGCTGCAACGATATTTCGCAGCTGCGTCCGTACTTCTTCTATTTCAGCACGACGAATATTCGTCGCGAGCTGGTAGCCACCTCGCATGGACTTGCCCTGGGCATCTCTGTAGGCTGGGTTGCCTTTTCCGAAAGCAGAATGTTCACCCTCCCGACGCCTAGGGTCATCGCAGGCGAGCAATTGACCCCCCCGCCGAGCGGCATGCTCCTTCGGGCCTGCTTGCCTCCATTCGCGAGGGAGCCGTGCTTGCGGATGAGGTTCTTCCCTGAGGCGTGGATGAGAGCGAGACCTCCTGGCGCGCTCATCAGATGAAGCCGCTGACGCAGCCTGAGCGGGAGCCGGCGAGGGCTCCTGCGGGACCGCAGGCGGCGCATCTTGAGCGGGCAGGTCTCCCTGCTGACTGGAGCCCGGCGCAATTGGCTCTTGTGTCGGTGGTGGTGCATCGGGTATGTCGGGACTGGAATCCACCTCCTCTTCACCATTGACCTCCATCATGAGGATTGTGGTCTCGTCCTCGCACAACCCACATCCATCACCCTCTTCATCTTCTGACATAGGATTGCCGATGACGACGGTCATCGGTCCAGCCGGGACGGGCAGGTTTGCCTGCGTTGCCGGCGTCTGAGCATCGCTTGGCTGTCCCGGCGTAGGCGGTACGGTAGTCGGCTCAGGCTCGTTACCGAGCGCAGGCTGCCCGGCAATATTCCGCATGGCCGTATGGTTGGGCCGTAATCCCGCCGCCTGGAGACCCCATCCTGGCGGAGGAAGAGCCTGACCACGCATGGAGATGGCCCTTTCAAGGGCCTGGCGCCACCTCCCTCTGGAATACCACACATGCCGCTGCACGTCCTCAGGGTGCACGCTATCAATGAGAGTGAGGGCCGCCAGCACTAACCCCGTGTCGTCACAGGCATCAGTGTCTTGTAGCATCACGTGGCCAGCTTCGATACTCTCTTGACTCTCGGGATATGCTATGACCAATACAGCGTGCATCTTCATGAGGGTCTGCAGTAGCGCGCGCGGTCCGTACTCGCCTGGGGCACGCGAGCCAGGTGGTATAAACGGGTCCCCTGGCACGCCCGTCACGAACGCTTGAGACTCCAGCTCCATCAAATCAGCGTAGTTTGGAGGATATACAGGAGTAGGCCTATTTCCAAGCACAAGGTCGAGTTGAGGTCGAAGGTTGCGATCAACCTCCGAAGGCGAGGCTTGAACAGTATCCTTTTCGTCGCTGCTCTCGTAGGCCATGATGTTGCCTGGGTTACCGAACATCCAGTCAAAGAAGGATACAGGCTGGTTTCCCAGCGTGCCATGTTCCACAGGCGTAAGCTCGTTGTTGCCGACAATGAACCTGTGGAGGTACTCGAGGTAGGACGCGTACAGTCCGTGGCCGCACGCCTCGAGCTCGTCCAATTTGTCCACGCTGCTGGCCCAAGTGAACAATATCTGTTCCATGGCCTCAATATCTTGGAGGCTCAGATATTCAATAACTGGTTCACTTGAGCCGAAATGAACTTCGGTCGATCTGCCCTTTCCATTTCCCTTCGCTGGACAATATTTCGCAAGATGGTCGGTACTAGCACACTCATGGCACTTTAGGATCTGGCCGTCTCTACCTCGCGGGTTTCCCCGCCTACCTTTGCCTTTGCCTGAGGTATCTCTACGGCCTTTACCACGGCCTTTTCCCCCGAAAAATATCTCATCATACTGGTCATCTGAGAGCCTCTGGAGGAAGGCAGCGATGCCTCGTCCATTTAACCTACGGCGACCCCGTTTGCCTTTACCTTTTCCTTTGAAGATCCTCCGTATCCTCCTCCTAACACGACGCACCGGTTTTCATGTGAACCTCCTCCACCTCCTCTTGGCCTGTTGTAACAACCAGGACAGGTGTTCGGCACGCTGATTGTCACCTTCCATGTGCATGATATCTGACCAATCTAAAGGTTCAACACCGTCTGATGATATGGCATCGGTGTCGGTGCCGGAGTCGAAATCGTCGCCTCCCAGGTAAGTGGATACACCGTCGGTTAGGGGGTTTGCTTCACCCCATAACGAGCGGTGTGGCTGTGGTTCTCTAGGAGGAGGGCTGGTTGCCCAGCTTGGTTGTGATCGATCCCCTGTTAAGAGGGCAGTAGACTCTCCAGGATCGTCGGCCCATATGCTTGAGGGCCCGTTGCCAGGCTGAGCTTCAGTGGTTAAGGTAGTGTAGAAATTTCCACTGCCAGTTCCCCTCCCCCTTCCAAATACTGATCCTAGGTTGCCAGGAGACCGTTCTGATAGATGGCCTATCGAACGCATCCCCCCCAGCAGTTCATCATGCTGCTGTTGTGTTCGGGGCATTTGGTGGTTGAGTGGCTGTAAGAGTTGCATGGCTCGCTGGTTGCCAACGCCTAAGGCGCGGAATAGGATAGTAGTGAGCAGTTGGAAGTTGGGAAGGTCAAACCCCACCGACTGTGCCTCAAGACGGGCCATCTCGAACCGAGTGAGGGTGGCATCGATTCGTTCTCCGTGAGGCACATGAAAGTCGATGAGCTGTGTGCCTGAAGTGAGCTGGCGCTCATCTTCCAAGCGTTCGAACTTCATGCTTAGGAAGAACATAATGTAGGTTACTGGGTCGGTGTGGACACCATCGATGTCCGCACCGTAATTTATAATGTCAGGCGGTGCCCTCATGGCGAGTGTCCTCGCTAAGCCGCCCAGGCCTCGTTGTATAGCTGCTGCTTGGGCCTGTGGCGTCATACGTCCGCTTGTGACGTTGAGCCGCGCGCTGACCTCATAAACGCACTCGCGGAAAAGGTACGTTGCCTTGAGGGTCCCAGTATGGGCCATGTGTTTGCCCGTCGGTGTTGTTATCTCCTCGGCGCATGTGTCCGATTGTTGCCCCCAGCGCGAACCATATGATAGCGAAAATAACCAGCCCGAGGCTGTGAAGATATGGGCGGTTATCAGGCGCGTTGCCGCGCTGGGGTAGCGTCTTGTCAAGTCTTCGAGGCGTTTTATCTTGCGGGTCCCCCCGCCTCTGCTTCAAGTACTGCGCTTTTGGTTCGTTGCCTAGCGGTTGGTAGTAGCGCAGTGATGAAGCGTATATGGTACCAATGTTGTTATCTAGACGTCGTACCTCTCGTGTTGCTTCTTGCTTTTGAATTGATCCTCGTAGATGTAGTTGGAGCGGTGGCGCAGGGTGGTAGTTGGTCACGAAGATCGTGCCGGATAGCGCGAGGATAAGAAGAGCAAGAGCTGACCACACGAGAGTGCGGCCAGCTCCGCTACCAAGTCTGAAGTGACTACGGCAAGTCAAATAGCATCCGATTCCATGGGAAGCGGATGGCAAATAGCGTCCGGTATCGTACTGAGGTGGTTCAGTAAGAGAAATGGACGGATAATATAGGATAAGATCGATGTAATGATCTTTCCAGCACATAGCGAACACAAGCAGTGTCCGGGCAAATAGGGCGCGCGTGCCTTGAGCCAAAGGCAGCGGCGCGCGAGCAATACTCCCGATTCTATATAACATCTCCCAACGAGCTACCCTTAAAGTTCCTCGTCCTCCTCCTCCTGCTCGTCCTCCTTTTCCTGCTCCTCCTCCTCCTCCTCGTGCTCGTCCTCGTCCTCCTCGTCTTGCTCGTCCTCCTCCTGCTCGTGCTCGTGCCCCTGCTCCTCCTACAGTTGGCTCCGGGCATCGAAATGGCCAGGGAATGGAGTTCCGGGAACTCGAGGAGCACGAAGTGGCCTACAGCTGGCTCCGGGCATTCAAAATGTGACCCGGGAACGGTGTTCTGGGAACTCGAAGAGCACGAAGTAGCTTACAGTTGGCTCCGGGCATTCAAAATGTGGCCCGGGAGTGGAGTTCTGGGAACTCGAAGAGCACGAAGTGGCCTGCAGTTGGCTCCGGGCATTCAAAATGTAACCCGGGAATGAAGTTCTGGGAACTCGCAAAGCACCAAGTGGCTTACAGTTGGCTCCGGGCATTCAGAATGTGGCCCGGGAATGGAGTTCTGGGACCTCGAAGACCACGAAGTAGCTTACAGTTGGCTCCGGGCATTCAAAATGTGGCCCGGGAGTGGAGTTCTGGGAACTCGAAGAGCACGAAGTGGCCTGCAGTTGGCTCCGGGCATTCAAAATGTAACCCGGGAATGAAGTTCTGGGAACTCGCAAAGCACCAAGTGGCTTACAGTTGGCTCCGGGCATTCAGAATGTGGCCCGGGAATGGAGTTCTGGGACCTCGAAGACCACGAAGTGTGTAACTATTGCCTAAAAAAAATCCCCGGCATCTCCCCGGATCGCGCCCAGACCCCCCTTGGGGCGTCATGACTCTCTTTTAACCCTACTAAAAACATATCAGTCTGCGCTGTTAGGTAACAAAAACACAGGGTTTCGCAACACTGATTTGCTAAAAAAAGCTCCCGCGCGAGCTCTTGCGAAATTTTGAAAAACTGAAGAGCACCGCTGTTCAACGCAGCAGGGTCAGGAGCACCGCCGCCAGACCGAGAACTATCAGCACGTCCTGGCATTAAGGTGCGCAGTAGGCGCTGCGCAGTTCCTGCGAAAGGAAATCTTCGAAAGCAGGGCTGTAGCCAAGAAGGCTACGGGGACGATGATGATGATGATGAAGATGATGAGTCTTGGAAGTCTGGGAAGTGGAAGAGCACGAAGTGGCGTACAGTTGGCTCCGGGCATTCAATATGTGGAACGGGAGTGGAGTTCTGGGAACTCGAAGAGCACAAAGTGGCCTGCAGTTGGCTCCGGGCATGTGAAGTTCTGGGAACTCACAGAGCACGAAGTGGCTTACAGTTGGCTCCGGGCATCCAAATTGTGGCCCGGGAATGGAGTTCTGGGACATCCAAGAGCACGAAGTGGCCTACAGTTGGCTCCGGGCATCCAATATGCGGCCCGGGAATGGAGTTCTGGGAAGACGAAGAGCACGAAGTGGCCTACAGCTGGCTCCGGGCATTCAAAATGTGGCCTGGGAATGGAGTTCTGGGAGGTCGAAGAGCACGAAGTGTGCGACTGTCTATTTAAAAGAAGCCCGGCCCTCGCCTGTCCGGCTCCCGCCCAGACCCCCCTGGGGAGTCATCGGATGCTCTCTTTTGACCCCATTAGAAACCTATCAACCTTCGCTGTTAAGTAAAAATATCTTATTAGGGGGGGCTTGTTTTTCGCGGCTGGGCCTTCCCGCGCAGCGTCGGGAGGTCCCAAATGGATTTTCACATCGGAACCGTTCCAATGCGAAAATCCATTTCGAACCCCCTCCCGACGCAAAACGGCTCTGTCGGGGATGGGGGGGGGGGGGGGGGCGAGCTCCCAAAATGGCCATTTTCGAAATGAAATCTCTTATTAGGGGTGCTTGCTTTTCGCGGCTGGGCCCTCCCGCGCAGCGCCGGGAGGTCCCAGATGGATTTTCACCCCGGAACCGCTCCAGCGTGAAAATCCATCTGGAACCCCCTCCCGATGCAAAACGGCACGGGAGGGGTGTGCCCGAGCTCCCAAACTTGCCATTTTCCAAATGAAACATATTTTTGGAAGGCTTGTGTTTCGCGGCTGGGCCCTCCCGCGCAGCGTCGGGAGGTCCCGGATGGATTTTCACCCCGGAACCGTTCCAAGGTGAAAATCCATTTGGAACCCCCTCCCGACGCAACAGCTCTCTTGGTGGCTTCTGTGAGGAGCCCAATCAGGGCTTCTGTAAAGAGCCCAGTGAGGGCTTCTGCAAGGAGCCCAGTGGGGGCTTCTGTAAGGAGCCCAGTGAGGAGCCCAGTGAGGGCTTCTGTAAGAGCCCACTGAAGGCTTCTGTAAGGATCCCACTGAGGGCCTCTGTAAGGAGCCCGCTAAGGGCCTCTGTATGGAGCCCACTAAGGGCCTCTGCAAGGAGCCCACTAAGGGCCTCTGTAAGGAGCCCACTAAGGGCCTCTGTAAGGAGCCCACTAAGAGCCTCTGTAAGGAGCCCAATAAGGGCTTCTGCAAGGAGCCCAGGAAGGAGCTGAGAGAAGCCTTCTGGGAGGAGCTCAAAATGGGCCCAGATGGGTTTTCACCCCGGAACGGTTCCAGTGTGATTCTGGAACCTGAAACGCTCAGTGTCAAGCTTCCAGAATCACCCCGGAACGGTTCCGGGTGATTCCGGAACCTGAAACGGTGGATTTTGCCCTTCGAGAGTCCCTTCTTGTTCAAGTCTGTCTCTGTCTATCTCTAGGACAGGGTGGTGAAGGAATGGAGGAGCAAGGGTATGGGCTATGAGCTTAAAACGCCGATCCTAGGTAAACACAAACAGATCACACATGCGCTGTTGTCCGAGAACATGTACATTTTTCAACAAAAACTAAGGAGGAACTCGCCTGTATGATGAGGGATCTTACGTTGCCATTGGTTCGGTCAGGCTTGAGCTGGAAACCATCATCACTCATGTGCCTTGCTTGTGGCGTCCCGTGGCGCTATGATGTCCATAATGAAAGTATGCGCGTGCAGTTTTCGGTGGCGGAGGTGGCATTGCTGGAGCCACAGACTCAGTACGATGAACGAATATTGCAGGAGGTCAGTTTGCCGCGGGAAAAGAAAATGTCAACACTGGGGATTATGATACATGATGAGTGGACGGATCACTTTGATTTGATGGACAGCCTCAAGAAGGCGGACAGAGCCTGGTTTCTTGATGCTGCTTATTACAGATGTAGGAATATTCCCTACAGAGAGATGTTTGAGGTACATTAGTAGTGTTCAGAGCATTGTTCTTGATGCGTGCGAAGGAAGAACACTGGATAGGTACACGGTTGAAAAACTACACGTGGTGGAGGGCAGGCTGTTGGCGATATTGACGGGGAGAAGAAAGAAGAAGGAGGAGGAGTGGGCCGTGTACACAAAATCCCGTTTGCTGATGGGGAGGAGGATATTCCATGAAGCAGGTTTTCAGACAGTTGTGCAGAGGTTCGTGAAAAACAATGGGACTGGGCAATGGATGTGGCGCAGTATGCTATGCCAAGATGCCGGCGTGGGCCATCAGATCGACCAATCGCTTCGAGCCAGGAGGAGGAGGCGCCAAACAGAAGAAATCTTATTCAGAGAGCGGTGCAGAGAGCGCAAGGTAAGAGGCTGTGCGTCGAAGTGGGTGGGACGCCCAGTCAAGGGATGGAGATGGGTGGGGATAGGCTTGCGAAGGCCGCGCGGCAGGAGTATCGAGAGAGCCCGAGTGACACACAGGAAAGCGGGATCTGCTGTGAGGGGGTGGCGTATGCCATATCGAGGGCGGCCATGTTGCATGGTCTTGGGGAATGGACGTACCATCGTGACTGTCTTATCGCGTCTGAGAAGAACTGGAGGAAAAGAGCACAAGTCACACGGTGTACATACGGCAGTATGAGCCACGGGTCTGTGCCGTGGGACTCTTGGTTTGCACAGGAGGGAGGGCCGTATTGGTGGCACTATTTCAAGTGGACCTTGCAAGGCTATAAAGAATGTGTGACGGACTGCCTATCGAAGCTGGAGCTGCGTCACATTTTAGATCTATTCATGTTTCCTGAGGAGAAGATGGGCGGAAGGAGAGACGTGGAGGATGAGGGGGGGGGGGGGGGGGGGGGGGGGGGATATTCATATCAACAGTAGGGAAGGGGAGAGGCAAGCCAAACGCCTAGCGGCAAATCGGGAAAACGAAACCGAGTTCGAATATAGGGACGGAGTGGCGGTGGAACTCAAAGGGGACTCGATGACGGTGGTAAGCTGGATGAGGGGAATATGGAACGTGCGGAATTTGGGTTCCAGCAAAGGGTGGCTCAGATCATTGACTGTCTGGACAATGCTTGCGACAGATATGGCTGTATAGCACCAGCATACGGCATGGACGTATGGGAACATTTCTATCGGGAAAGCAACAAACGAGCTGATGATTCGGCGTGGGAGATGCGTGACAAACCAGGCGTTTCGAGAAAACAGGTGGAATGGCAAAATCTTAATCTTTAAGGTGAGACACTCATCGCGGTCCGTGGTTCGACGGCGGCGTTTCCTCTAACGGTGCTGGTGGAGGGTGGTGGCTGGATGGAAAATTTGTGAGATCCAGTGACAGAGAAACGGCCAGAAGAGGTGAAAGCTCGTGGAGGTCACGATGCCGACCGATTGCGGAGGAGGCGTTTGGCCTGGACCCGCGATCGTCAGCGACTGAGTGCGAGCTTGAGGCGGCGGCCAGGCTCGCGATCACGGTCTGTGAGATTCTTCAGTTCGTTGGTGCTGACAGATATTATCCTGTTGTTGTTGGTGTCGCGCATATCAGATACCTATGTCGGCCTGACTCGGTATTCGTGGACAACCTCTCTTTCGATCCTCGTTTGGAGGGTCGACTTTGGATGACTTGCGTGATGGCATATCGCTATGCTGTCGTTCACGACTTAGAGTGAATCTGGACATGCCTAGGCCACGCTGGCTCGGCACTTGTCTTCTTTGATGCCTCGGCCACCCTGGCTCGGCAATCGCGGTGCATTGTTCGGTTTTCGACTTGATATCTTGGGGCTGTGTGTCGCCCACGATCATGCCGGCCTCGTTTGGAGCGCCAATTCGGACATCATTGTCGGTCTTGTGTGTGTTTTCGGCATGCCTAAGCCACACTGGCTCGGCACTTGTTATTCCTGATGCCTTGGCCACCCTGGCTCGGCAGTGTTGAGGCGCAATGATATGTTGCTTGCTTCTTATGTTGGGGCTGTGTGTCGCCCATTCTCTTTTCGGCCTTGTTTGGAGCGCCAGTCAATAACGGTGTTCGACTTAGACATGCCTAACCACTCTGGCTCGGCACGTTTCTTCTTGATGCCTTGCCATCCTGGCTCGGCAGTCTCATTGCACTGTGTTCGGTTTCGGACTTGATATCGTGGGGCTGTGTGTCGCCCATTCTTCCTTATCGGCCTCGTTTGGAGTGCCAGGTACTGTTCTCAATCATGGTTTTGTGTGGATTCGGTATGCCTTAGCCACCCTGGCTCGGCATTTCTCATATATGATGCCTTGGCCACCCTGGCTCGGCAGTCTCGTGTGCGGTGTTACGTTCTACTTGTCTTTACTGGGCTGTGTGTCGCCCTTTCTCTTGTCGGCCTCGTTTGGAGTGCCACTTGAAAGTGTCGCTCGGACTTGCGGTCGCACACTGTGTACTCGGATGCCTTAGCCACCCTGGCTCGGCACGACTGGCATGGTTGTCTTTTTCGGCTTCGTTTGGAGTGTCTGACGTCACGTGCTCTTGTGACGGGGTCCCTGTTAGTGGGGCCGTGCAGGCGTGTGCAGGGGATGGATGTGTGGCGGTCTTGCCGCTGCGGTTCGTCGCTCTCTCGAGTGCTTTCTTTGGTGATGCCTACGCCTGCGGGCTCGGCAGGACCATATTGCAGATGCCTCAGCCATCCTGGCTCGGCAGTGTTGCTGTTTTCCTTGGCTCGTTTGGAGCCCGCTCGCTACCCCGCGAGGGCCCGACCGCGAGACCGCAGACCGCAAAAACCTGGTTGACGGTTTATTGCCGGATCTCAGTGCCTCGTAGAGCTCTTCGGCATCGATGAGCTAGAGGAATTCCGGCGCGGGGTGGAGCTAGTTGGCCGGCCCGGCCCGGGCGGACAATCTGATGATCTCGGGCTGGTTTTTTCCGAAGATTCTGAGAGATTTTAGAATTCGTTTTCGCAGCCGATATTTCTCGCACCTGCAGTGGGGCGTGCTGCGTCTGCCAGTGAAATTCTCAGGTCTGTAGCTGCAGTATTACTATCGAAACACTTGGGGGAACCGATTTTTTTTTTTTTTTTTTTTTTTTTTTTTTTTTTTTTTTTTTTTTTTTTTTTTTTTTTTTTTTTGTTTTTTTTTTTCTCTCTTCTCGAGTTTTTCAGCTCACGCTTGAGAAAGCTTCCTCCATGGGTTCCGAGCAGCGCCGCTCGAGAACAGAGCTCTACGAGGCTCTCGGCGGTGACCTGGTCGACGGTTTACCGCCGGCTCCCAGTGGCCCGTAGAGCTTCCCTAATAGCGTTGCGGTGAAGCCAGAAGAGTAATTCCGGCGCGCTGGGGGGCTAGTTGGCAGAAAATCTCGTTTTTTTTATATACATATATATATATATATATATATATATAGACAAAAAATATTTTTTTGTTATATATATATATATATATATATAATTATTTGCATTGAATTTCTGGAAATTTGAACATTCGTTAGAGTTCTAGTATTTTTCCTCCCATCTTTGATCTTAATTTCGCTCGACATTTTATTTCAGGTCGATCGGGTATCTATCGCTGCCAAAGAGCATCCTGGCGGGATCGGCTGTTCAGTGTTATCTTGCAGGTCCTGCTGGTTTTTTGCACTCAGCTCGAGCTGTAGGTGAGCTACAGAGCTGATAGGCACGCCTAATTCATCTAGAATCGCCAGGCGCGTTAGTCTCAAGTATCTAGATGTCTGAACTCGGTCTGCAACCAGAGCTCGGTTCGCAAAACTGTTCGTATTATGCTGATTGTTTTTTGGAGATGATGATGCGTTTCTGGACTTAGTTCGAGCTGCAGATGAGCTTGAGAGCTGTTCGGCACTATAATCGATCGAACATGATCAGACGCGCTACTGCAAAGTATCCAGATGCCTGGACTCAGTCTGCTACAGAGCTGGGGTCGAAGAACTTTTTGTTTTGTTTTTTTGTAGAGGTGGCGATGGTTTTCTTGACTGAACTGGAGCTGGAGATGAGCTACATATGTGTTTTGTTCACAGCAGTCAGAAGACAATAGTTAGAAGCGCTAGTCGAACGTATCTAGACGCCCGAATTCGGTCCTCCTCCTCCTCCCCCCCCTCCCCTTCCTCCTCCTTCTCCTCCTCGCAGACGCGCGGGCGCGCGCGCAGAACGGCAGACGCAGCCGGGTCCTCCGAGGCTCTCCAACACCCGCCTGCCCACAAACCCGCGACGACGTTGCGGTAACTCCAACCCTTTGTCACCCGCGCACCGACAGCGAAAACATAACATAAACTTGCAGGAATTTCTACACTCAGTGCCCGCCGATGCCCACGCACCTCGGCGCAATGGGCGCGCTCGCATGCCATCCATGTAAAGCCGCAAGTGAGCTCTAGGAGTTCCTGCCGGTATCTATTTCAGGTACACTTGGGATTGTTGCTTGCAGCTGACCTCTTCTGTGTCTTCCTATTCTCTTGTTGGTGCAGGATTACTGCATTCACTGTCACTTGCTGTTGCAGTTCTTGCTTGTGCTGTCACGTGTGTGCTGGTCCACCTTATCCAGTTTTTCCTCTGACGCAGCTGGGTGTGCACTTTGTCGACGCCGCGGCTTTCTCTGAAGGTCGTGGCAACGGCGGGGACTCAGCGTGGAATTCCAGAACGCTCTATATTACCAGGACACCTTGTTGTTTCGCAGGCAATAGTGCCTACATATAGATCTTGACGACATTGATCGTGACATGCCCCTTGAGGAAGCACCTGAGGAGGGCGACTTTCTTCGGGCCCTTCATCTCAGCAGAATGGCAGCAGGAGCAGGTATGGAGGTGGATGATGCGGGTTTCCGTGGGGAGGAAGCTGGAGGAGCAGGAGTAGGAGGTGCAGCAGGTTCTCGTGATGGGGAGGCTTTGCGGGGAGGCCCTGGGGGCTTCCGTCCAGCCCCAGCCCCTGGGGGCCCAAAAGAGAAGGTGCCCATGGACCCCCTTGCAGCTCCCATCGACAGCAGCTAAACCAGGGCCGCCAGTACAGGCCAAGTCATCGGCAGCCTTCGACCCAGGTGTTGGTCGCCCGTCTCCGCCTTCCAGGAAGGCGGCTCCGCCGCCACCGCCGCCAGCGCAGGCGCAGCCGCCAGTGCGGGGTCCTCGAGAAGCTGATCCTGCCGTGGGTGAGGGCCTCAAAGATTTCCGGACAATGATGTTTTCCAATCAAATCAGAACGATGGAATCCAAACTTGAGAGTTTCAAAGAAGAGACCCGCACAGTAGTTCGTGAAGAGGTTGCTCCTGTCAGGGTCTCGTTGAATAACGTCGCCAGGGACATGGAGGAGATGAAACGTAAGCAGTTAGAGCAGGAGAAAGCTATCGCACAACTTTAGAATCATAATCTTGATCCAGCACGTGTTCTTCATGGTGCCAGTGCTCGGGCAGGCACATCTGGGCCGCCCTCCTGATACTGGGAGTCGACGGAGTATTGAGAACGCGGATTGGAACATTGTTCGCCCAGAGCACTCGTCAGGATGGATTATTCTCAAGGGATGGGCTTCAGAAGATCCGAGACAGGTGATTGTACGTGCGGATCGAAACCTGCCTTGCGATAATACAGAGCAGACGGTGCAAGTACGAATCAATGAGGTTTCAGGACATCGTGAGAGTGAGGAGGTTGAGATTTTCGATCGTATCGCGACTTCTGGAGCCAACCATCGACGTGACGGAGTTTACCAGATTAAGATTTTTTTTTACGTCAGGTGTATCGAAAAAAACCACGGTGTTGGAGGTGCGGAAAGAATGGTAGGAAGCGATGCAAAACAAAGACGTGATATTACGCAGTGATGAGTGTCTGGGAACTAGGCTCGGCCAACGACTGACCTTGGAAGTTGTAAGTCCTCCGTGGAAAGAGCCCCAAGTTCGAGCAGGTAAGAAGCTTACGGCGATCTTTCGCAGTATGAAACAAGTATCTACGACGCAGTGCAGGGTTGAGCATGGATGGGGGTACTTTGACTTGGGCATACGCACGCCCGCAGATGCAGAGAGCACACGAAGTATGCTTTGGAGTCTGGGCGCGAGGAGATGGATGGAAGCTCACAGCCTCGGATATTGCGACAGTCGACAGCTCGATTAGCGCACAGGAGCTCCAGGCAACCAGCAACAGGTCGGAGTAGGGGTGCCCAGGCTGCCGTGTGGCAGGCTGGAATGTTAGGCGGCTTGGGACGCGTCAGGCTGCCGCAGTTTTCAAACGTCTCACTGACATGGGGTTGGACGTCATTGGACTCCAATAGTGTCAATCCATGCGTGAAGATGCCGAGGATACAGCTATGCCGTATCAGATTTTCCGTTGTAACACGGTGAAGGCAGGGGTTGCCGTGGGTAAAAAAGCTGTTGTCAATCTTTCGCACACACCAACCTGGAGAACGTTTCGTCATCTGTGTCTTCCAGGGTTTCCTCTTCGTCTCTCTCGACCTCCCACGCAAAGGTACTCTCGATTCTTCTGGAAACTGGGAAAAACAGCGGGAAACCGTAGCATGGTACCAGAAGCTATTACTTAGTATGGCGTTAGCCGTTCAGGGCCTTAAGAAGGAGTTTGGGATCAAGCATGCGACTATCTCGATGGACGCGAATGTGGAGGTTTTCCGTAACTCGGTCAGGGACGTTTTCCAGGTGTCTGGGGAAGCTACCTTGGGCTCTGAGGCTCCTCGACGGGGGGGGCATGAACAGCAAAAGCATGCTATCCGAACATGTATGGCGGACGCTTTGTGTACCACTATGGGCGCCCTGGGGCTCCAGCTCACCAACGCCTTTGGGGATGGAATGGGGCTCTCGGGAGGATGTGAGTGCATGTGCGTGGCGTTCCCAATATGGATATGAACACGTGTACGACTACTTAGCTATCCCTCGTAGTTGGCCTCACCTTGTTGTTGCTAGACATTGGACCTTGCCATGTAACATACCATCGGGCACGCCTGACACGTTCCTGAGTGATCACAAGTTGTTGGAGATGAATGTCCCCCAATTGAGTGCGTTGAGATCTCGAAAGGCGGTGCCAGCTATTTTTTTTGCCAAGTGTGGAGAGTACCGCCAGGGATGGAGAAGGTTGTTGCACGGCGTCTTGATCATGCATTGGCTCTCACATCCCACCCGTTGGCAGGAGGAGAGGAGGAGGGCATGCTTTCCAATGGGGACGAGATTTGATGTCGGGATCCAGGCAAAGGCCATCAGGAAGACTGCCTCAACGTTTCCTGAAGGGCTCCAACATGACCCCCTGAGGCCCCCATCAATGACCAAGGAGGAGGTGGAGGTGAGGAATGAGCACTATCAAAAATTGTATAGTCTGATTGGTTGTAGACTGCAGGTTAAGTGGGAGGGGGTGTGGGCTCAGGTAGCCATTTTGGGTCCGTAGCGTTCGGCTCTGGCCGACGCGCGGGTGTTCCGGGGGGCCGCGGGGCGGCCGCAACCACAGCCGTGCTAGTCCGCGGACTAGGTAGCGCGTCTGTGGTGCCATGGCTGTGGGCTTCCTGGGAGCGCACCTGATGATCTTGGTTATGGGCGGTGCTTTCACGGTCCAAGGGGCACTTGGCTGGCTGCCGTTCGGGCGCGGGGGAAATGAGGTCCCAGCGCCGACGCCGTCAGCCCTGCCCGGGCCGACAGCGCTGCCGACAGGCGGTGGGGGGCAAGGCAAGGGGCGAGGACCGCCCGCCAAGCCCGCGCCTGCAGGGGGAAAGGGGCGAGGGCCGCAGGCCAAGCCCCCGGGGGCGCCGGGCGTCCCCGCGCCGCCGCGGTCAGGGTCGACTACAACGACCACGCCCGCGGGCATCGGGCGCGTAGGCAAGGGCGAGCCCCCGGGCAGCCCAGCTACGCCGGCATACGGAGGGAACGACGAGCCCACGGGCGCGCCTGGGCAGCCGTCCGCCCCGGGAAACCGGACGGGCGATGGCGAGCCTGACCAGCCGCGCGGGCTGGACGGGTATTGGGGGTGGAGTGGTTGGGTCCCGCACCTGCCCCATTGGTGGGCTGGCCGGAACGTACCCCCACCGCCACCGCCGCCACCTACCCCGCCCCCGGAGGCGGGGCCAGGTCCCGGTTGGGGATTCGCAGCCTGGGTCTTCGAGTTCGTGGGCTACGGAGCGTGGGTGAGTTCCCCCGACCACGCTGGCACGATCCGCACGAGCGGCGGATGGATTGGATCCGCCATCGACCGCCTGGGCGTTAAGATGCTCGGGTACTGGTGGGAGACCGCGGTCCTTTGCTTCGCCCTAGGCATCTTCACGTTCGTGTTGGGTGCCCTGGCCTTCATCGTCAACACCGCAGCCCAGCCTATGCTGTGGGCAGCCGGGGGACTCCGCTGGGCGTGATACCAGATTACCCGGTGCTGCCAGCGACGCGGAGGCGATGGGCCCGGCGCCCATCTCCCCCCACCCCCTCCGACTCCCTTGCTGGTGCGCTGGCGCGGGCCGGGCTTGGGCGGCGTGGTGGAAACGGAGTTCTACACAAAGGGGGTCCGCGGCCGGGGAACCAATCGGGCATGCAACCACGTGCTTCTGCGCAAGCACGGGCAGGTGGCCCGCATCAGCTGCAACTTCGCGGACCGGTACCGACTGGACCGCCACGGGCTCAACATCAAGATCGGGCAGGTTCTGGGGTGCACCAGTCGTAAGTGGCGGCTGAACCTCGAGGAGACAGGGAACGTGCATCTATGCCGTGCCGTCGAGTGCGCCTCCTGTCCAGTGGCGCACCCCATGCATGTCGACCAGTACGCGGCCATTGACCACACACAGATCGTGGACTTGGCTGAGCACGGTAAGGCCACAGCCTGCCGGGCAGTCGGCGTGGGACTCCGGAAGGTATTCGGGGTCGTCAAGTGGCTGCTTTGCTCACCCTGGTCGGTACTTGGATGGCTGTGCCGGGGCCGGCCGGAGCCCCGCTACATCACCGACGCCACGGGCTATCGCCGCCTGGACATCGATTCGGAGAGCGAGGTGGAGGCGGAGGAGCGCCCTTGCCAAGCCGCACAAGTTGGGGTGCAGCTCGCAGGTGGTGCACGCCCCCTCCAGCCGGAGGGGTGCGGCGACCGAGGGATGCAGGAGGCGACTGTTCTGCTACAGGAGGACGCAGAGGTGTCGGACGTCCCCCGGCCGGGGCATTGCCTCAACGCGCAGGTGCACCTCTGCGCCCACCATGCGCAGAAGTACCGGTCTACCCTGATCGGCCGCAAATGCAGCCTCCCCACTTGCCTCCGCATGGCGAAGGGTAGCTGTGGGGGGGCCCCGATGTGCGGGGAACATCTCCGACGGGACGAGGGTCGCACCGTGCGCGTCGAAGCGACGGTCCAACCTGGGATCCTCGGGGGCCTGCGCCGTCGCATGCGAGTGCGGGCTCCAAGCCCCGCCAGGGCGCGCGATTGGACCGCGCATGCAGCCGATGGGGTTGGCTTAGCGCCCGGGCCGGTCTACCCCCCGCCCGCTGCACCGCCACCGCCAGCCGTGGCCCCATCCGTCGATGTTGAGCCCTCGGGGGTGCAGGCCCTAGCCTCTGGGCCGCAGCCGCGTCGTTCGCGCTCCGCGGAAGCAAGGGCCAGCGGGCGCTCACGGTCTGCCGACCGCGGAGCCCCGGGCGATCGGATCGCCCATCACGGGTGGCTTCAGGAGCCCTTGCTCGTGAAGGTCTGCCCGATACTCCCGGGCGACCCTCGGGGAGTCGAGGAGGCGTACGGCGCGCCCCCGGCGAGTCCTTGGTATATTCTATTGGGAGAATGCGAGGGGCTCGACGTACGGGGCACTGGCGGGGACGCACGACTTATCATCGGGACTAGCCTCGAGGGCGTCAGGGTGGAGGTCCCAGCCAGCGAGGTCGTACGGCACCCCCCTCCGCTGGAGGACGGGCGCTACCCGATAGATTGGATCAATCGGCTGCTGTACGAGGTCCCCCAAGGCGCGCGGGAAGTGGGGTTGCGTGTCATCGCCCACCGCATCCCGCAGGATCTGCTGGCGATGTTACGCCAGGAGCAGTGGGACGGTGTGGACGTGGAAAGCGCGAGCGGCTGGAGGCGGCGCTACCTGGCGAGCACGGGGCGCCAGCAGCTGCAGCACGACCCGGTGCGCACACTCGGCCACCATCGGCGGGGCGGCGCGCAGGGGGCGCAACCTGCGCCCGGGATGGAGGGCTTGCCCCGCCCAGCCCCCGTGGCGGCACCGTCGCGCTTCACAGCGGCCGCCGCCGGCGTGAGCGAGGATGCTGAGGAGCCCGACCCCCTCGAAATATTCATGGATTCCTTGCGAGCCGAGGATCTCAAGGGACGGGGGGGCCAAGCGGCGGCCCTCAGCGCATTAATAGGTATGACCGCGGACCTGCTCGGGGTTCCGCTTGATCAGGCGGAACGGCAGCTGCGGCGGAGAGTCGCACAGGTGGCAGCGGCGGGCCCACTGGGGGCCGATCTGGAGCGCGCCCTCGCGGATTTGGAGGATGCGCAGCTGGAAGCGCGCGCGCGGGAGCGTGCTGCGGCCGCCGACAAGGTTCCCCTGCAGGGCAGCCTCTCACGCGAGGGGTCGCGGAGCCGCTCGGCGCGGGGACGGGATCCCAGCCCGAGGCAGGGACCCCGACGCGAGCTCTTCGGGGCCATGCCCCCCGTCCAACCCCCGGGCCCACGCCGTGGCTTTCTGGGCGATCGGGACCTACTGGCACGCGATGGACGCGGGGGGCCCGCTCGTGGGGCCAACCCGCTCCTCGACGGAGCCTCGGTCCTTGGGCACCTCACTGGCCAGACGCCCCGCGGGGGTGGCCTGGGTGGGGAGCGAGCCGGGGGTCCAGACGACGCCGGGGCGGCGGGCGCCCTGGGCGGGCTTACAGCCGAGGCCGAAGCCCAGATCATCGAGCGCCTGGATCGCCAGAACCGCCTCACCGAACGCCACGTCCTCGCCGCCGAGCGGCAGGCGCGGGCCACCGAGGGCGACAAGAAGGCCCGGGGCACCAGGGCGGGGATCGGTCGGGACGAGGAACTGGATCTTTACATAGCCAGGGGATGCAACACCTTCGTGGTTGAGGCCTGCGAGGGGATCACGGGGAAGGACTTGTTCGACTCCCTCAAGCGCATGTGTGCGCACTCCAAGAGCACGCTCAAGACGATCGGGTTTCCCTGCCTGGTTACCAACCGTGTGGCGCACGGCTACGCGGCGCTCGCCTTCGGGACGGGTCCACACGACCTGGCAGTGGACGACTGCGTCCCCGCGCGTGACGAGGACTTCGATGGCTACCGGCTCCCTGTGGACGACAAGCTGGAGCCCCGCCAGCGGCCCGCCACCCACATGGCGACCTGGTTCAAGAGGGCCCGGTGCGAGATCCAGATGTTCGAGTCCATCGTAGGGGTCGCACACGGGGCGGAGCGTCGGCGGTCGCTAGGGTTCCTGGAGGCGGCCTTCGAGAGGGACCCCTCGGAGTTCCCCGACCATTGGGTCAAGGATCTGTGGGAAGAGCTCCGAAGCACCTGGGTCGAGGAGCTACGGGAGCTCAGGCGTCGGCTCTGCCGGGAGCTCGACACCGAGAGCCCGAGGAGGGAGGACATCAAGTACATCCTGCTCATGCCGGAGAACGGCTACTACTTGCCCCGAACGTTCGACCTCGGGGACCCGAATGCCTACTACCAGCAGGTAGTCGTGCCCTGGCGTAAGGCCGCACTCACGCGCCTCCTCAATGGGCAGCTGAACGCCCACCTCACGACGCGACCGCCAAAGGCGGGAGGGGGGGAGGAAATGGGCGAGCCCCGGCCCGCGGCGCAGGGTGATGACAGGCCCAAGGCGGGGGCTGGGCCCCAGCCGAAGGCGGGACCCAAGGCGGGCACCGGGGCCCCAGCGGGGACAGCCCCCAAGAGGGCGTACCCAGCGGGCAAGGAACTAACACGCCCGGAGCGTACGCGATCCGTGGCGCATGCGCCCCGCAATAAGGACAACGTCCCTATCTGCTGGGGGGCCACCACGCACATGGGCTGCTCGCGGAAGGCTTGCGACTGCCCTAACTCCCATGACCCCATCAAGTCAACGCGCGGATTGGACTACTCGGTAGTCATGCAGCTCACGAGGCGCGGGGGGCTCCTTGGGACGCCCCGGATCGACCCCAAACAGGTGGATGGGATGATTGCGCAGCTACGCTCGCAAGCCAAGGCAGCCGAGGCCGAGAAGGTTGGCGAGGACACGTCCCCCCCTGCTGCCACTGACTCCCAGAAGGAAAAGGGCCGCGGCCGTGGTAGCGGCTCGCGAGCGGCGGGCGACCCGGGCCCGGGGCAGGCCCCGGACGACTACACTGCGCTCCAGCTTACCGCGATGGAATCCGACCTCGGGGAAGCGGTGAAGGGCCCCGACTTCGGATGGCTCGAGGACCACGACCGCCCGCGCGCGGCGGCCACTTGGGACGCCCAGCCCGCGGGTGATGGGCCGGAGCTTCGCCTCAAGCTCATGCAGGAGCTCGAATCCGAGGGCATCTTCGCGCCTCTGAAGGGGGCCAGCGAGTACTTGCAGAGCCACGTGCGCGGGCGCGTCTTGGGGGCGCGCCTGCGCGGGGAGCGGCTCACCGTGGAGCGGGCCCTCGAGGAAGCCGTGGACCGAGGCCATCGGGGACTCAGCAGTGAGGCAGCCGACCTGCATGAGGCGCTCAGCTGCGCCGCAGGATACGTCACCGAGGGCGGGGCCGAGGTCGGCCCGGTTGCCTGGGACGCCGACGGGCTGATAGGCCGCGGGTCCTATACCTTCTGGGACGGGGACACCCGCATCCAGTGGGACTTCCTCGACTACCGGGACCGCCTCAGCCCTACAGAGGGATGCATCCAATGCGTCGCAGGCCATCCACGGCCGGACCCCAATGTCGGGCTCCACCACCACAGGGTCATCCATAAGCCACTCCGAGTGGAAGTGGGTGGTGTCGTGCCAGTGCGGCTCCCCAGGCCGATAGCTCTCGTGGAGCTCCCTCGCCGCCAGGGCGAGCATCATGTAATTGCCTGGGGCTCCCGTCCACCCAAACACCATGGCTAGGTAAACGACTCTGACGTCCCCCTCGATGCCAGCGTGGGCCCCCGGTAGTGAAGTGCCAAAGTCCCCGACGTCCGCCGGGGCGATGTCCAGCCACTTGAAGGCCCGCGAGACGTCCCGCTTGGCGCAGAGGAGGCGCGCTCCGGGATGGCGCGCGCGATGCCATACCGCCGTCCTCGCCACCTGCCGATGGCGTGGCTGGACGGCAGGCGGGTGGTCGCGCTTGTGTGTGGCGGCGTTGGCCGAGAGCATCGCGTGGATCATACGCCCTTCGGACGATAGGGTTCTGTCCGGTAGCTGCTTTGGGACCCTCCCCAGGGGGGCTTCCACCAGCTCCGTCAAAAAACCCTCTGCCGCCTGGGAAGCCACCAAGACGATCCCCCAGGTCACATCCGCCCATACCTTCTGGTAGGCCTCGTCGATGTGGGCTCGCACGCTGGGGTACGGCTGGGCTCGCTCGCGCCTCCGCGGCGCGCCCCGCCGCGCGGATGCCCCCCCTTCCGCCAGCTCCCGGACGCACTCGAAGTGCTCTCGGCTTAAACGCCGTCGCACCTTGTCCCCCAGGACACCCCGAAGGGGGTTGCCCAGGCGCTCGTGGCGCGCGCGCCTAAGCAGCGCGGCCGCCTCCTTCAGGGACCCCGTCCGTTGGAGGAGCCGATCCCCCAGCCCCACCAGGGTCCGCATGGCTTCGGGGTCGTACTCAGGGTGCTCCGTGCAGAAGGTCAGGTAGACCGTGGCCAGCTCCGCCGGGCTGCACCCGTCGAGGTCCTCCGCGATATCTCTGGCCGGGTCCTCGCAAGGGGGTCGAGGCTTGCCCGCGCTCACCTCCCCCTGCGTCTCGCCCAACGGGGGCTTAGGAAGCCCCGCCAATGCTCGGTGCATGGCTGGGCTAAGCCTACCGCATTTTGAGCCGTCCCCTGAAGCCTGTAGGCGCTCGATTCCAGTGAAGTCAACGCCCTGCAGGCGCCCGGGCGCCTCCGCCCGGGCGATTTTGGGGGACGCCCCCGGGCCATCCTCCCATATAGGCGCCAACTGCCGACGCAGTTGGCTCACCGACCAGCGGTGATAGGCCCCTTTCAACACCTTTGCCCACGCAGCGCAAAGCCGGGGGGCCCAAACCTGCGCCTCCTTGGTGCGCTTAATGCCCGAGCCAGGCACGTGATCTTTCAGCTCGACGTGGTGGTGGTCACGGGGGCAACGTCGCGCCAGCAACAGAGCGTGCAGGTACAGCCGGGGGCTGACGAGCCACCAGCTGCCCTTGCGATAGCGGCTCTCTGGCGCGTCGGACGGGGCCTTACACCAGGCGCACATGTGGATCGGGACGATCATGGCCCCAGTCGCTCGACGCAGCTCGTGCATTGGGGCCTGGTCCCAGATCTTGGGGTAGCGGCCCGAGGGGCAGGAGGACTCGATGAGAAACTCCTTGCCGGCGTCGTGTAGGATGCGGCAGGTGTCGCACGTGAACTGAGTGTGGCTGTTACCAACGAGCTCGAACTCTTTGGAGCCGTCCCTCTCGGGGTGCTCCCACGTGCGGGTTCCCTGCGGGGTCCCGCCAGGCTGGGTCATGAGCCCGAGGTCGGTGTACGAGCCACACGGGGTACCCCAGCACCACACGTTGGCCACATCGGGGCCCATGGGGGTCCGTGCGGCCTCCTGTAGGCGCGCGCGAACTGCTGGGTCGAGGGTGTCGTGATCCGGCCGTGGGCCGGACTCTCGGAGAGGGTCGTCGTAGTATTCGATCGGCTCCAGCACCCGGATGCCCTCGGCGCGAAGCGCAGCCGACCAATTTCCCGAACCGGCGTACACCTCCTGGGCGATCAAACCGTACGCGAACGCGGGGTCGTGTCGAATTGGCATCGCGTTCGCCTCCAGGAGGCGTGCCTGGACGTCGGCTGGATGTTCCCCGAACGAGGCTGGCGCGCGTCCCACTGCGCGGCCCGCCCGACCTTCCGCTGCCTTGCAGTGGGTGCAGGGCGCGCTCTTGCCCGGGACGGTGGGTTCAACGTCTGGGCCTTCATCGAGCATCTCACGCCAGCCGACACTCACGATCTCGCGGGACAGGCGTCCTGCCTGCCCCCAGCGCTGGCCTAGGGCCGCCGCCTCCGTGTGGGAGCGTGGGCGCAGGACGCGCATATGGCCAAGCCAGATCAGGAGCGGAATAACTTGATCCTCCGCGCCGACACCCGTCCCCATTAGGTGGTCCACGCATAGGCGCCCACTGCCGTTGACACGGTGCACCTGGAGCGTGACGGCGTCGAGGTCGGTGACGGGGCATGCTGCCAGGCAGCGATAGTCCTTGTCGTGGTGCGGGTGCACCGCATCATGGACGTAGGAACGGACATCGGCCTCCAGGGCCGTGATCCACGGTGGGGAGTCGCCCAGGGCACGAAGGGCCTCGTGGGCCTCCTCCCATAGTGCATGGCGATACGTCGCGGCCAGCTGCTGCACCGCGTCCGAGCTGGGCTCGCCCGCGCCCTCGCCCGCGCGCAGCAGGAGCACCCCAGCAGCTACGTGCAGTAGCAGGCACTGCCGCTCCTCGGCGTCGCCCACCTCCAGGCCCATCGCCTGGCCCATCGTGAGGTATTCGGGTCCGAAGCAGTGAACGTCAGCAAGAGGGACGCCGAGGGGGAGCCCTCCACCACTCAGATTATCTGGGGTCTCAGCATGGGCTTCGAGCGCGAGCGAGTTGGACCCCCGGAGCCCAAGGCCATGAAGATGCGCTTCCTACTGGCGGAGCCGGAGCTGAGCTTCGGCTGCCGCATGGTACGGCTGCGAACCGCGAGGGAGCTAAGTGGGCTCGGCCAGTTCTGCGCCTGCGCAGCTCCAGCCCTGAGCCTGGAGCTCCCAGCGGTCCACCGGATGCTGTCGGGTGACCCAGGCCAGGCCTACGTCCACCCGCCGGGCGACCCCGAGATGGTAGAGGCTGCGTGGGACGATTGGCACCAGACCCTGGATTGGCTGCGCGTCTGCTTTGAGATGCCTGTCGAGGGTAACTTCGAGACCTCCTTCGAGGGCCTGCTAGGCCTTCGCGAGGCCCTCGCACTCCCGGGGGCGCTCGGCAAGCTGCGCTGGCTGGGAGGCGATGCCACCCTGGATCGGATCGGTGCGCTGGACTGGTCCTCGCGCGAGTACATCGTGGCGGAGGCGGCTCCCTACCTGGAGACGCTCCGCTCCGCCCCCGGGGTCACCTGGCAGGGGGAGGGGGAGATCATCGCGGTGGTCGAACTCCTCTGCCTGATAGCCTTGGCGGCCGAGAAGGGCCCGGACTGGTTCCAGCTTCTATTGCCGTACGTCACTGACAACAGTAATGTCAGCCGCTGGCTGCGACGCCGCCGGGCACGGAACGCGGTGGCGCGCCACCTGCTTCGAGTCCTGGCCATGCTGGAGCTACGGTACAAGTTCCGGGTCCTGGACGGACTTTACTTACGGACTTACCACAACGAGCTGGCCGACTTCGTGACTCGAGCCACGGTGGAGGAGGTACGCCAGCGGATGGCGGAGGCCGGATGGACCGAGCTGTCGCCGGCAGCACCGTGGGGCGAGCTGGTGGAGGAGGCCGCCCAGCGCGAGCTGCGGATGCCGGGAGACGATGGGCCCTGGCGCGCGGCTGCACTCCAAGTCAAGGGAGCCCGGGAGGCCCTACCACGCTACGCCCCCCCGCAGGTCGAGGGGGCGCGGCTGCTGGAGGTGGGAACCGCGTGGCCCCCCTTCGGGGAGGCATGGGAGAGCCTCGGCGGGTCGGCGCTGCTAGCGCCGTGGGATGTCGGCGACCGATGGGACCCGGACGACGGCGACCACCCCAAGGACCCCACTGGGGCCCCGCGGATCCGTTGGCTGTGCGCGTCACTATCGGAGGACCCCGGTGGACGCGAGGCGACGGGCCTGGAGCGGCTACTGATCACCACTCGACCACTGGCCGTGTTGCTCGACGCCCCCGTCAACTACGCCGCAGTGCGGCTAGGTGCGCGCTTGCGGCGCCTCGGCTATGTGGCACTCTCCCCGGAGACGCGCCTTCTGTGCACACACTTCGGCGACGTCACGGCACGCGCGCGGACGGTCCAGGTTTGGGGTTGCGGAGAACGGGTTCGGGCGCCGAGCCTCATACCCCCCCTGGGGCAGCCCTGCGTGGAGCCACGCGGCCTTTGCCAGCTCTGGAAGGAGGCAGGGCGGCCACCGCTGGATGAGCTCCGCCTGGACCTCACCAACGGCACCTTGCTCGTGGACCCTCGGATCTCGACGACGGGGGATCGCATGATGCCCTGGCCGCGCGGCGCATGGCAACCCGCGGGAGGCGGGCGGGCCCAGCGCGTGGTGATTCATGATCCGCGCGGGCCCTGCCATACGGCACGGGCGAAGCCCGACCCGTTGAAGGGCTATGCGAACACCCTGATCCCGGAAGGGTCCGAGGGCGGCTGGACCGTGCGAGCCCTGCACCCGAAAGAAGTCTGGTGCGCCCAGGGGGGCACGGCGGAGCTGTGGGATGTCCTGGGCCTTGGAGGTATGCCGATCGCCGAGCGCATGCGGCAGGCCGCCCGTGCACTCCCGCGCCGCACGGCCCGCTGGGTGCTCCAGTGGGCGGAGCGTCTGCTGAGGCAGGCCGTAGAGGCAGCAAGCGCAGGCGAGGCACCCGGGGCGCGCGCTGGCGTCGGACCCGACCACGACCGACTCGCTAACGACGAGATGGTTTAGCTGTGGCTAAAGGCCTGGCTTCAGGCCCCCGACCGCCCAAGCGGGCCATTCGAGGCTGCGCTGGAGGCGGGGAAGACGACGGACGACGCCGCTCGGTTGGCGGACCAGCTCGACCCCCCTGCTACCGCGCGGTCTACCGCAGCAGGGGAGGACGGGGCAGGCGGGGAGCGGGTCGGGGCGGTGACCTTCGCTGCTCCGGAAGGCGCGGGGATGCCCAGGCCAAGCGCCACGGACGGCGCGGGCGGCGAGGCACGCCCCCCGCGCAAGACCCGCCGGCGTACCCGCAGTGCCCCTGCCCCCGCGCTGGTGAAGCCCGCCGCCTGGCGGTACGCCGGCGGGGGCGCCCCGAAAGGGGTTCAGGGTGAACTCACCGACCCTCGCGAGCTGGATGCGACCGCCACCGAGGCGATGCTGGCCAAGCTTGCCGAAGGGACGCGGGCCAACTACAGCGCCGGGTGGCGTAACTGGGTACTCTGGCGGAGGCTCCGAGGCCGGAGCCCATACCTGCAGGGGGAGACTCGGGACGCCCGCCTTACGGATGAGGATGACCTCATCCGGTATGTCGTGTACCTGTACAAGGTGATGAAGAGGCGGGCCACGACCATCCGCCAGCGCCTGTTCGCCATTCGATATGCCCACACCCTGGCAGGGTTTGGGGATGTGACCTCCGATCGGCGCCGGCTCTGGACCACGATCGAGGGACTCCGCCGCTGGGACGGAAAGGCGAAACGGAAGCTGCCGGCCACGCCCCGGATGTTGCGCTGGCTCCGCGAGTACTTGTTCGCCCACGGAACGGCCGCGCGCCGAGAGGCGACCATCCTATGGGCGGCGCTTATGACGGGGTACTTCTTCATGCTCCGCGCGTCGGAGTATTTGGTCCAAGAGGACCGCTCCTGGAGCATGGGACGGGTGGTGCGTGGGCAGGACGTGCAGGGGCTGCGCGGGGGTACACCCAGCGCATGGCTCAGCGACTGCGACGAGGTTGTGCTGACGATCACGTCGTCCAAGACGGACCACTTTAACGCAGGTTGCGTACGCAACCATTACCGTTCGGGGGTGGAGTTGTGTGTCGTGGACGCACTTGCCGACCTCCAGAGGGAGCTGCCGGACCGGTTTGGACGAGGAACCGAGGCGGGGCTCCCCCTGTTCCGCCGGCCCGATGGCCACCCGATTATGCGGGAGGAGGTGCAGGGGCTCCTCCAACTCGCGGCTGCCGCCTGCGGCGTGGACGCAGGCCAGATGGGATCCCACTCCCTGCGCATCGGGGGCGCGACGGCGTTGTACCACGCCTGTCGCGACCTGGAAGCGGTCAAGAGGTTCGGGAGGTGGTCCACGGACGCCTTCCACGGATACCTCTGGGAGGACCATCGGCGTCAGGCTCCATTCGCCCGAGGCATGGCGGAGGGCCACGCCTTACTGGCCCCGGACGCCCGCGGTGATGACGGCGTCGCGGCCGGCGCCCGCCCCGACCGGTTGGCCGGGAGCGACCCGCCCCCGTTTGGGAGCGACCTGAGGCCCTCGGAGCGCCCGGCCTGGGCGCCCGGGCGCCCCCCCTGGGCGCGCCCTTCGGCGCGAGCAGGGTCAAATATGGAAGGGGAAGGAGAGGAGGGGCCGGTGAGATACGAGCCAGGGCGAGGAGTTAACGGGCGTGTTGGGAAGCAGCAGGCGGGTCCTACAGGTGTTCATTTCGGGGCGGGGGCTTCGCGTTGCGGGGGTGTCCCGGTGGACCTCTCGCCCTCGACCCCCTTTTCCCTACCGCCCCCGATCGCCCCAGGCACGCCCACCTCCTCTTGGTCCTCTCATCCGCAGCCATCTCCCACTCCAGAGCGAGGCGCGCGAGCAGCGCGCGCACCCCAGCCTCGCGCGCCAGCCGCGCCTCCGCCCCGCGCTCCGGCAGCGTGCATCATGGGATTCCTGGTGGGCCTGGTGGCCCCGGACCAGAGCAAGGCGCGCGGCCATGACTACAGCATCATGGCGGTGAACCCCCTCGGCGTCGTCGTCTCGGGGGCCGCACTGTCGGACGAGCTCCGGAGTGCCGCCCGCAACATCCTGTACACGGTGGTGGACGAGCTGGACAGCGAGGACCTCGTCGAGGTGGTCAACCACGACCACGAAGCAGCCCCGTGCATCGCGGCGGCTTGCCTGGCCGCGGGGGCGAGCGAGGACCGCGGCCAGCTGGTGATCGTCGACGGCAAGCGGGGCGCGTGGGGAGTGGGCGCGGGGCCGAATATTAAGGTCCAGCGCCAGGCGGCCAAGCTGGCGCTCGCCCTGGCCCAGTTCCAGGGGCAGCCCATGCCGGAGCTCCGCGAGCTCTGCAAGAACAACAGGGGGCTGCTCGACATGATGCGCACGGTGGACGCGGAGGCGGTCGTGGAGCTCACCGACGTGGACGACGCCTCGAGCAGGGGCGAGGGGAGGTCGACCCCAGCCCCGGTCCTCGAGCCGGGCGAGGACGCCGTGACCGCGGCGCTGGCGCGTGCGGCCATCCAGGCTGCAGCGCGGCGCCAGAGCAAAGGCGCTCCAGTGGAGCGCCCGCGGCCCCCGCGGTCCCCGGGGCAGGAGCGCCTCGCCGAGGAGGTCCGCAAGCGTGAGAGGCGCCCTGCGCCCTTGCGCTCGCCCTCGCGCGCGAGGCGCCGCGATCGCGAGCGCGATGAGCCTCGCGATCGCGGGCGCAGGGGACGGGAGGAGGAGGCCGTCTTGAAGCCCAAGACGGGGGGCGCCCCCCCGAAGGCCGACATCGTGAAGCGTGAGGCCGTCCTGAAGCCCAAGAGCGGGGGGGCGCCGCCGCGGTCCTTCGAGGTAAAGACTGAGGTGGAGGAGACGGCGGCGCCAGGCGCGGGGGGCGGTCCGCCCCAGCGCCAGCCGCGCTCGAGGAGCCGCCGTAGGCGCAAAGAGGAGCAGCGCCAGGGCGCCCAGCAGCAGCCCAGTGACCAGCACGACGAGGGCGAGTCCATCATCCGCATCGAGCGGGTACCGCACCACGTCGACGCCGAGGTGGTCAGGCAGGTGGTCGTGCCCTTTGGGGTCGTCAAACACATCGCCTTCCTGTACGACCACCGCCACAAGCGGGAGCCGTGTGTGCTCGTGGAGTTCCAGCGCCGCGCTGATGCAAAGCGCGCGCGGGAGTGCATGAGGTCGAACTATCGGTTCTACAAGACGGACCCGTGCACAGTGGTCACGGAGTGGGCGAGTCGACCTCGCGGCCCTGACCCAGGCAGCGACGGGGAGGATGGCCCGACCATCCAGCCGCCTGCCTGCCCGACGTGCGCTCTCAAGATGCGCTGGAGCTCCTTTGACCCGGGAGACGGTTGGGGTTGCGAAATGTGCCCCGCGGGCGGAGCTAACAGCGGAGCCCTGCGGTGGCACTGTAAGGGGTGCGACGTGAGCTACTGCGAGGCTTGCCGCGTCGCCTTCGGCAAACCCAAGACGGTGGTGGAGAAGGCCCGGCAGAGCGGCCACACCGTGCGGGAGGCGCCGGGCCCCAGTGCCGGCCACGGAGAGCGCCCCAGCACGGGTGCCACGGGTGCGGGGGCTGAGGGGGACCGCCCGCCAGGCGACCTCAGCTGGCCCAAGCGTGAGAGGTCGCCCAGCCGCAACCGGCCCAAGCGCGAGAGGTCGCCCAGCCGCAGTCTGGCGCGGGACCCAGCGTGGGCGCGGCGCGGCGACACCCCTCCCGGCCGCACGCGGCGTAAGACCGGGAAGCACGCTGGGCAGCTTCGCGCTCCTCGCGGCGGCTGGTACGAGCAGGAGAAAAAGCGGCGGCGTGCTGCCGCTGCGGAGGCTGCCGCGGGCGGGGGTGGGATCCCAGCCTGGCGTGGCAAGGGCGCGGGCGACAAGGGCGGCAAGGGCGGCAAGGTCAAGGGCAAGCACTCCGGCAAGGCCGCCAAGGGCACCAAGAGCGGCGGCAAGGGCGACAAGAGCGGCAAGGGCGGCCACTCCAAGGGCGACCAGGGCAGCCGCGGCCGGAGTGAGCGTGACAGGCCCAGCGCGGGCGGTCGCGCGTCGAGGGGCGGCGATGGCGGCAGCCCCCGGGACCACAGTGAGCGCGGCGGAGACCGCAGCGGCGACGAGAGCCGCGATCGCCAGGGGAACACGCCATCCATCTAGGCGTGGAGCACCCTATATCCCGACGCCAGCGCCCGCGGCATCGCGGGCTGCGGGCTGAAGACGGCGGCCCATTGAGGCGGACCGCTACTCGGGACAATCCCGTGAGTGAGCCGGCTTTCCTCTCAGCCTACGGTGCGCAGGTGGCGCCTGCGATCCTTTCAGCCTACGGTGCGCAGGTGGCGCCTGCGATCCTCTTTCTTTTAGCCTACCGTACGCAGGTGGCGCCTGCGATCCTCTTTCTTTTGAGGATTTTGAACGTTGCGCGCACGTCGCGCGCTTCCTGGACCCGGCCGCGCTGCGCGTCCTGCGCGCCGTGCGGTCGGGGCCACACTTGCGCTCTGCGCCCGGCGCATCATGCGCCGCTCTTTTCTTGTTCTTTTGCGCGCTCGCGCACGCGCCGCGCCCGCGCTCTGGGTGCGCGGGGCGCGGAAGGCCTCAAGGTTGCAGGCAAGTGGCCGCGCGCGCGAGGCTCTTGCGGCCTCAGGATCCGCCCTCGCACTTCGGGCTGGGCGTCCCCGCGCGCGCGGCTGCGCTCTCTCTTCTCATGGCCAAGCGGCCGCAGGCGTGCCAGAGCGCGAGCGCGCGGTCCGTAGGGGCCCACGCGCTCGCGTCGGGCGTGGGCCGTCAGGGCCCACGCCCAGGTGGAGATGCGCGTCGCCACGCTGCCATGAAAATACCATCGCCCTGTCCTGGTCCCTCTCTCGTCCCCTCCTCTCCTCCTCTCCCTCCGTTGAGTGCACGCGTATCTCACTTAACTTGTATAGTCTGATTGGTTGTAGACTGCAGGTTAAGTGGGAGGGGGTGTGGGCTCAGGTAGCCATTTTGGGTCCGTAGCGTTCGGCTCTGGCCGACGCGCGGGTGCCCACCCACCCCGCTTTGCTCCCAGACGCCTGCGCGGGCCAAGCGGCCGCAGGCGTGCCAGAGCGCGAGCGCGCGGTCCGTGGGGGCCCACGCGCTCGCGTCGGGCGTGGGCCGTCAGGGCCCGCGCCCAGGTGGAGATGCGCGTCGCCACGCTGCCATGAAAATGCCATCGCCCTGTCCTGGTCCCTCTCTCGTCCCCTCCTCTCCTCCTCTCCCTCCGTTGAGTGCGCGCGTATCTCACTTAACCACAAACAATGGAAGAGGGGGGAGATCACGATTGAGGCGTTTCGGCAGAGCCGGCGGGTTTGGAACAAAGTACGACGACAGTTTCGTAGTCGCCAGGTTCAGTTCAAATTTCGGGACGGAAAGAAGACACCGACAGATGGCGGGTCGGCCCGACGTCTTGCAGTTATTAATGAACAAACTACGAAATGGGACCCTGGGATGGAAGGGATCGCTGTTGAAATGTGCGGTGACAGTAAAACGGTCGTACAATGGTTGAGGGGAGTCTGGGCTTGTGACAACAGTGGGTATGCCAAACGGATCGCCAGGATGCAACATATCATGTATGACGTGAGTGAACAACACAACATACGATGCCCGACGTACGGAAGGGATTTCTGGAAACATATCTATAGGGAAGCCAATGCCTATGCTGATGAGCTTACACACCATGCGAGAGAAGGAAACTGTTACATAATTTACAAGCACGACTATATCAAACATAATAGGACAAACATCAAATACATCAGAGGATGCTGGGATGGTGGAGTGAGCAGTGAGGGTGCCGCAGGAGGTCACTGGATTGAAGTTGCTCCAGAGAATGGCCCGTGGACGCTCGTGAGCTCAGAAGCCTACATGTTTGATGTAGGAGCCACCGTGACGGAGGCAGAATTATCTGCTGCCGAGCGCCTGTGCACAGGTGTGGAGCACATGGTTAAATAAATTTCCTCTGCAAAGCGGAGGGGGCGGATTTAACTGGCTCTAGCCCTTAGGCTTGGGCGCGCGCGCCCCGTGTAGCCTGACCAAACACCAAAAGAAGACACGTAAGCACATCACGCACGTCACGATTGAAGGTGTCAAAACAGATAGGATAGCTTGGGAAAGGGCACTCCGACTGCATGGGCTTAACCGATATGCCGACGGCTCCCAGAAGACTGCCAATGACGAATGTGTTCGGAAGTTATTCCAGGAGGCCGAGGCTACACCTCTCTGTGGGAATCCGATTACCATGGGGCTATTGCTTCGGGCTAGGGCGAGACTGAATATGGGGAGGGCAGTGGGGGCGGACGGGATCGGGGCATCTCTGCTCAAAGCTTTACCTTGGACATCTATGTATGATATTGCAGGCCTTCCAGAAGCTCTATGCCAGGAGTTCTGTCACTTCCCAAAAATGGAGAATGCTTTGTGTCACGTTACTTCCTGAAACAATGGGGCCCTATGTTTCACGGAAACACGAGCCATTGTACTTCTAAGTGTCTTTAGTAAGTGGTACAGCAGCTGTCTAGCACAGCTTGTGGAAAGGCATGTCAGATCGATTGATAGCCACAAGCACTGTCAATTATATGGATTCATGCCTGGACGGAGAAACCATGAGGTGACGAGTGGCCTCAAGAACCTTGTGAGGCACGCGGCCATGTGGGGCAAATCGTATTCGCTGTCTTGGGCGTCGCTCGATGTCGCCAGAGCTTTTGATATTTTTTCCATACCCTGCGCGGCTGAGGCTATGAAGTATTCCAACATCGACCCCAACTTGGCCTATGCAGTTCTCGAAGGATATACGAATAACATGGCCACACTTCGATGTCAAGAGATCGAGGCGTCCGATATTCCCTGGGACAGTTGCATCAGAACTGGATCGATGGAAGCCCCAATGTTGTGGGTCCTCGTCAGTTTCATGAGTTTTGAACCGGTGTGTGCTGGATGGTATGAGCGTGAACTTGGGTACCCCCTGGGAACAGTAGGCGCGCCAAACGACTGGAAAATTACTAACATCTTGTGGGCTGACAATGTATTTCTATTCGCCGACTCGGATGACCAGCCCTCGATAATGATTACAGAGATGACGATGGCGTTGAGGCGCCACGGCTTTCAATGGAAAAAGGAACCACTCATGTATATGAACACCGTATCGCCAGAAGCGGAGGGCAGTTTGATTATCGACAAACTGGATCCAGCTATTGAATTACCGCACGTGTAAGTCATGGACGTCTTGGGGGTCAGGATGGACAAGCGATTTCGTGAACAAGATGACATGCATCACAGGTGGGAGCTTGCTGGGAAAACTTTCTGGTGTGATAAAGGCTACTATTAGGACAGGTCCCTGCCACTTAGCAAAAATATTGCTCGGTTCTGTAGTCGTGTGCAAGCTTGCTTCCTATGCGGCGTCGAGGGGGCCACGATAGACTCCAACAGCCTCAAGTTCATTCACGCTCGGGAGGGGGGCCTGTTGGCCAAATTGTTGTGGCGATCGAAACGGCGGGATGAGAGCTGGGCGCTTTTCCTCGCGCAGAGGATCCGAGCAGGGAGAGCGCTGCTTCATCGGGCAGGGCGTGAGAGTCTTAGTCAAGGAGTGCTTCGCAAACAGTGGGAGTGGGCGAAGGGTATCTCTGATACTCTATGTCATGTACTTCCACCACCTCCACCGCTCATACCTTGCCCTTCTACTGCTTCCACGTCCCCAAACATCAACAACATGCAGGAGGAGATGGAGGAGGAGGCTTCAATGCCAGAGAATCGACGACAACAACATGCGTTAATGATGAAGGAGGCGGATGGGGGAGGGAAGACAGGGCACCAAAAGGAGACGTCAAGATGAGGAGAACCCAACCCAAAGTGCCAGCCAGAAGAAAATGAGGACCCCACTATCGGGCAACACTCAGAGGCTAAAAGGAAACCTGGGTCACAAGCCTGCTGCGCGAGCCCTGGAGACGGAGAAGTCGGACATCCTCAATGCACCTCTGCAGGCTCGCACTTTGATGCTCGTGGGGAATGTGACGTGGACGCAGCAGATGGATACTTTTATCGAGTGCCTTGGAACTAAGCAAGCTCGTGAGATCAGCCGCAGTGGAGGTCGATCGAACGGTGCACATCGTCTGGCGTTCCACTCCCGGGCTAGCATCTTCGAATCTGTGGGAGGTGAGTTCTGGTGGAGAGGCCATCTTCAGTGGTCGGAGAAAGGATGGGCAGATTTCTGCCGCCAGTCACTCCGAGAACTTGAATGCTACGAGCAGGTGTTCCCCTATTTTGTGCTCAAAAACAACCAGCCACATGTAGGGAAGGAGGAGGACCAGGAGACGTCCACGGACCGCCTGCACCCCACTGGTATCGAGACATCCAGGAGATTGGCAAACATATATGAAAGGCAGTCCACTTGGGAATTCTATCCAGGTTATGTTTCCATGGAGCTAAGTGGGGACTCTCAGGTGGTCGTGAATTGGCTGACGGGCATGTGTAGTACTAGCAATCTTACATATATGAATGAGGTTGCGGATGTATCTAACTTGTTATATCTTCTCACAACGACATCGGGAATCATTCCACCGAGCGGAGGCCGTGATATCTGGAAATGGGTGTACAGAGAGGGCAGCGAAAGGGCGGATCGGATGACTTGGAACGCGAGGAGAGGACTACAGGTGCGAGTTTTCGATTGGAGGTTTATCAAAGAATGTCAGCATACTACTATCACAACATCGGGGATTCGAGGTGCCCTTGACGGGGGCGTCTCGACTGACAGAGTTGGTGCAGGATGGGTATGTGACGTGTACGTGAGTAGTGTCCTCCCTGGTTCATCTTATCCTCCATCTCGTGCCCAGCAGTGGTATGAAGATGTTGCTTTCCATTCCTTCTCCCTCCCCCTCCACGCCTCTATCACGTCCGCGGAACTCTGTGCAGCGACTCAGCTTCTAAGAGGAATCCACGACATAGTCAAGCTGTGCCTGTAATGCCTCCCTCTCGGAGCTCCTGGGATTGCGAAACTTCAATGCGCCAGTTGTGGCGGGACATCGAGCGGCGTTGACCTCAGCGCTGCTAGCTCTGACCGCACACCGCAAACAAAAACCAAGGTTGATGGGTCACCGCCGGCTTCCAGTTCATGGTTCATCACCACTTCGTGGTTTCTGTTGCGCATCTGTGAAGATGTGTAGGGCAATCTACCGCAATGGTATATTCGTGTAGTATTTGAACGACTGAAGTTATTAATTGCATACGTATGTGCGGATGGATTAGTGTATGCATGGATGTGTATGTATGTATGTAAGTATGTATGTATGTATGTATGTATGTGTGTATATATATGCATACATCGGCATGCGCTCCTATTGTGGACTTTTGAGATTCGTCTGCGTCTTTTGGTGAACATCCAGCTGCCTGCCTGCGGCCAGTTTCACCACCTCCAACAATTCGTTCGAGAGTGAGGGTTATTGGCCGCGAGAGTCCAAGGACCGATTTTGCTAGGAAGGTCGGGGGATTGGAAGGAGGAGGGGGAGGGGGGGGAGGAGGAGGAAGAGCAGGAGGAGCAGGAGGGGGAGGGGGCGGAGGAGGAGGGAGGAGGAGGAGGGGGAGGGAGGAGGAGGAGGGGGAGGAGGAGGGGGGCATGCACTTAGAGGAAGAGGATGGGGGGGGGGAGGAAGAGGAGCAGGAGGATGAGGGGGAATATAACGAGAAAAAGGAAGAGGATGATGATGAGGAGGAGGGCGCGAAGGAGGAGCGTGATTCTGCTCGTAGGAAGTCACAGCATTTTCTCGTGATGGGGGCACTCTGCGCTTGGAACACAAACGACGTATCTGGGTTTCAGAGACCTTGGTCCAGTGTGCCTTCGGCCGAGGGGGCGAGCCCATGATGTAATGGTTGCATTTTCTACATCGCGCCGTGACCTTCCTCTCCTACCGTTCTGTCCTTCTTAACTTTCCCACTCCTGCAGTACGCTCATGATCTTCCTCCTTGTGCCATGCGCCCGAGGTTGTAGCCGGGCCTTGCGGCCGCGCGGTGGAAGATGTCTGGCTACCTGCGGCGAGCTCCGTTCCAGTGCTGGTGCACTACTGCGGTGGCGACGCCCTGAACACTTCCCAGCCGCGGCGCGTGACGCCCCCCGCCTCCATTTTTGCAGTTGCTCTCGTGGGGCCTGCCCAGGCCGTCTTCGGGCTGCCTGTGGGGCCGTCTCGGGGCCCTCTCTGGTCGTTTGGTGCTGTCTCGGGCCTCTCTCGGCTGTCTCGGGAGTCTCTTGGGCTTGTCTTCGGGGCCGCTTGGGGCCCCCCTGGGAGGCGTGGGCCCCTTTTCGGCCGTCGTGGATCCGTCGTGGGCCGTCGTCGGGCCCTCCTGGGGCTGTCCTGGGCCGTCAGGGGGGCTTCTTGGGGCTTTCATCGGGTTCTTTAGGCTTCTGTCTGCTTCTTCCCAGGCCCTGTTGGGATCATCGCGACGAGACACTCTTGGGGGGCGCAACGTATTACAGAACTTGTCGAGTTTTTCCTTTGGCATTTGTAATGGCTTTGGCAATCTTGGGGGACTCCTTGTCCTTGTCCGGTGCCTTGACTCCAAAGTGAGCTGAGTGTTGCATGTGAGTGGGGACGAACGTGCATCCGCGGCTGCTTGGCTCAAAGCGGCCGGCCGCCGAGATCTGACTACACCTCAGCGCGAGGTATGCCATTTGCCATCGACACCAGAATGGCTTGAGATGGCTCGCCTCCTACTACTGGGATTATCGTTACTGCGGTACAACAGAGCTGGAGCTGGGCTTCGCCCGAGGCGAAGCTGCTGGTTGGGCCTCCCAACCTCTTTCAAACTTGGTAGCGGAGCTTGCCTATGGTGGTCAGCTCTAGCTCTACTCTTCGCCATCCACGGCACTATCTGGTGGACTACTGACGCGGTGGAACATCAGAGTGCAGTGGGCCTGCGCGGAGGAATGTATACAACTACGCAACGTTGCAAGGGCGCTTGCAGTGGCACCTCTGCCTACGCGGAGGCCTCGTACCTGCGTCCTACATCCCTGTGCTACTACATTCCTGAAGTCCACCCACTCACTCCACTTGGGAACTTCTTCGACGACATGATGCATGGAAACGTGCGATGCGACATTGTGCCGCCTCGACCCCCATGCAGGCTTACGACCACATCTCGCAAACCCCAACCGGGTACAGCCGACTACGACCTGCGAGACAGTGGATTGGTATTACTATCTTTGGGCTCACATGGGTCGCTATCGGGTGCGTGGTAGGACATATGCGTGGCGGAGACGACGCAAGAACGACCAGCCCCCTCTGGGGCCCTTCCGGTCAAGTACCTTTCCGCCAATTCGTCCGCGAGGTGCATGCCTGGATCTACGTGGCCACAGGCAACATGACGCCCTCCCAGCAAGCTGCAGCCTTGCAGCGAGGCCTGGGGGGCCTCGCACGGACCATCGCCATGAGAGTTCCCCCAGCAGTTATCAATTTCGGCGTTAACCTAGGTGCCCGCCATGCCGATGGCGCCGCCAAGTTCCTCCTAAGTACGAAGTTCGAGAACCTAGAAGAGTAGCGCCAATTCAACTCCCGGTGCAGCTCTCATTGACTTCCGAGTCCATGCGGGAGAACGGGTCGACCAGACTTTGGCACGCTTCGAGGTAGCCCGCTATGAAGCTGAAACGGCAGGCTTTGACATCCCCAACTTCCAAATTCTAACAGTCATTTTATTCAGAGCCCTTGGAGTGGGGACATCGCGTGCGCAGCAACTCCTGCAGCCATTCGACCACCGCATGCCGAGGGGCCAGGGACAGTTTGACTCTCTACTTGAACGCATGAGGTCATATGCTCACATTGCTGAGAGAACCCCCGGCAATATTGGTGGTATTTTCAGTTGCGGTCACCGAACCGAGACCTTCCACGTTGAGGCAAACGCAGGGCAACCTGCTAATGCCGTCTGGAATGGCGATCCGCAACCAACAGAGACCACTGCGCTACTGGCTCAGAATGGTGGTCCGGCTTCGGGGTTGCAAGACTCCTGGGCCAGGCTTCGGGGGCCGCCCGACGCGGTGTTCCCTGCGCAAGCCGCAACCCTAATGTGCTCAGCGGGGCAACTTGCTGAGTCCGACTTCAACTCCGGTACTGACGCCGACGCGTCTTCGGGCGACGAGGCTGCTGCCCTTGACTACTCCGATATGCCTACGTACCTCACTGATGAACAACAGGCGCAATGGTTATTCTTTGGATACCAGGCACATAAACGCAGGTGGAGGCGACTTATGAAGAAGCCAGTTCGTAAAGTACGGCGTATCGTCCGACGGGCGCTCAAGGAAAAATGCAAGGGTTGAGGTAAGGGTAATGATAAGCGGCGGCGATTGCGTGGCAGGGGCATTTTAGCATTCCTAGCATCCCTTACCTGGCCACGGTATGAGGAGATATTCCCAGGTGCAGGCAGGAACCGTAGGCATACATCAGGAAAAGGTAAGGGACGTCGGGGAAACCCGAAGGATGCCAACGGTAAAGCTATGGAGTGCGACGTGTGCCATAGCACACAGCACTTTTGCCGCGAACGCCTGCAGGGCGATGGGAGAGGCAGAGTTCCGTCGATATATCTGGCTCGAGCTGATGTGGATATACAGTGTTTTGGCTCGGGGTCACTTTTGGCCGACCCTGCCGATAGCTCAGTTGCAGTTGTTAATTTCATGGCGGCCAGATATTTGAGTGCCGGTCTGTTCCTCGAGAATGATGCCGACGGGCTGTTCGAGGAGGTATTCACTGGCCACAATGATGTCGATATGGCAGACTGGCTGGGCATGCCCGTCGCGGAGCAACGTGCTGATATTGAATTTGTCGGTTTTTCCACATGCCCGCCGAAAGATGACGAAATGGCGGGGGCACCCGCGGATTCAGAAGCCACTATTCCTGCAACGGAGGAGGAAACACAGTGGATGCTGCATCCTCGGGTTATTGGCAATCCAGCAAACATGGAATTGAGTGATGATAACCCTTTGCGGGGAAACCCGCGAGATGTTAGCGATCTGTCTGAGCGCATTCAGTATGAGCTCGGCCACAACGAAGAATGTCAACATGCATTCGTATCTTCGGACCGCTCCATCAGCCGCCAGGAGCGATCGGCAAGCCGCCAGTCCTGGAGACGCAAGTATCGCGCCGACGACGATGGCGAATAATGGGAAGATGATGCACGTCTGGTGCGTGGCGGTCGGGTCCGCCGTGGCTCACCCGACCGTGCGCGTGCGCGCTCCAGTGGCGCTCGCTTTGGCGGCCTTTTGGCGCCCTCATCCTCCTGATGCGAGGAAGCCAAGGACCCCTCCATGGAAGGCCAATCGACCTGACGCTCCCCCGAGGAGGGAGCGTCTGCGGGGACACCCGCCTCAAGGGGAAGAACCTCGCGAATAATATCGAGAAGACGAAATGCAGCGCCGTGTTCGCTACTCGGATGCTGGATTGGCTTGTCAGTACATAGACCCAGATACAATGCAACAGTGGTTGGACAAGGGTTGGGCTGAGCACCATATTCGTCACTGGTATTCTCTTCGCAAGGTTGTTCGGAAGGAAAACGGCAAGGTCATTCGCTCAAAATGGACAGGGGTTGTCAATCCACAAGCAGCCTGATAAAGCGCGACCTCAAGAGGACCATCATCGAGGAACGGAAGCTTTACAGAGGCGTTGTTTGCAAATGCTTCGAGTATGCCGACCGCTGGCTCGGCTGCCCCATGAGACGCCCATCAAGGAGCCCCAACTCCCGCAAGACACCGTGGGTCTGTTCTCACGATTACGGTCGGGGTTATTGTACCGATCCAAATGCAATTCCATACAACGAGCAGGTGACGGAAGACGACTACGAACCAGCTACAGCCCAAGAAATATTTTAATTTATCAAGACATGGATGAATATTCCATTCACCTGTTCCTTATTTTAAGATATCAAACCGTGATTACAATGCGGGGAAACCTGCTTCGCCCAAACCAGAAGAAGACGACCAGCAATAATATGATGAAGCTGAAGATATGTCCGAAGCGGTAGACCCCGCGGCAGCAGCTCCTGCAGGGTACGCCTCGGATTACTCCGACGCCCTCGCCGCAGTCACGGACGTCACTTACGATGCGGACACCCCCATTGACCCTAGGTGCATCGTCACTAAAAGACATGGATCTTTTCCCCCAAAAAATGGTCGCTTACCGCGCTGGATCTGTAGGTTGGGTAAAGACTACGATTGATTAGAAGGCTTAGCGCTAGTGAATATAACCTGTCCATGAGGGGAAAGGCCACTATCGGGAATATGGCATTCAGGAAGCCTGATGGTGTGGACCTCGACCGTGGATACCCGCAGGGGCATAGCCGAAAGCACCTTCTCCCAAGCCGAAGACAGATCCGCCTATTGATATTTCTCCATCTTCGGATGCGTCGAGTCAGTCTAAGTCACTCGGACCTGATTAGCTCAGACCACCGCCTTAACAGAAGAAGAGGAAAAGCCCAGATGACCCCAATCCTGGAGATAGCAAGCAACAGCGACCTGCGGGGCAACCGGCTGATCGATGTCGATCCAGAGGACCAGCAGTGGCCGCCGTAGCAGCTGCATTTCAAGGCGCCAGCACTCCTGCTCCGAAGGGGTACCACGTCGCGGACCTACACCTGGCCGGACACACAGGACTGGCTGGACGCCGACACTTGGGGATCATCAACGGGTGCTTCTTTACGCAGCGTGGTGCCGGTTACAGGCCATTGGAAACTGCATCGCAGGCATCAGGGGCAGCTCCCAAAGACAAGAAGTGCGAGTTGTACAACATCAATGAGAAGAAACGCCAGGATTTCGACATCAGTACCCCGCCAAGGACCCCTCGGGCGCCCAGAGGATCCGCAGGCGCTGCCTCGTCATCGGCAGGTGCCCGCGCACCTGCAGCATCGGCAGCAGATCAGAGTTCTGCGGGGCAACCTGTTCTTAGTTAAGAAATGCCAGTTGCATGCCGACAGTATTGGGACTGTATACGCACCGCCCGGCTTACGAGGATCAACCCTGTATATCGCCCGCGTAATGATGACGGGACTGATCGATGCATCGTGGTGGAATGCGACATCCAGGATGCCGCCGTCACGGCCGATCTGGACGCTCATGCGCGCCAGGTTGTACGTAATATCCTGCGTGGGCGCCCGGCGCTCACGTATCTGTCCGAGAAGATCGACTTGGCGGGGATCCTTAAAGCAGACAGAGGGCTTGGTCCAAATTTGACCTATGAGGAGCAGCGCTGCTGCTCATAATGGCTTACTACTGCCACTCATCACGAACCATTTCACAACAACTACCTTTCGGATAGGTTTCTGAGAGCAGTACCGTCTTTCGACGAACTCGATGGATGGGTGGAGCTCTCAGAGATGCTTAACAAGAGGCCACCTGAGGGATGTGATCGTTACCGCCCCAAACACCTGGAGACTGTCCTGCGTTATCTCAGCAACCGCCAGTGGGCATATCAAGCAGTAACTGTGCTGAACCTCATTGGCATGGTCGACGACGCAGGGATGCAGAAAAACAGGCTCCAGATCAAGAAGTGCAATTTCGCCACTGAGATGTACCAGACATAATTTCATACACACAAGTAATGGACACAGCAGTCCTGGGATATAATGCCCTGAGTCACTGTACATGAGGATAACGGATGTGGTTTCTTCACGTGCACCTTGTCATTTCATGCATGGTGCTCAATGGGGAAATATCCCGAATATAATTCGCATAGGGCTGTCATGCCGTGCCGACGACACCATCAAGAGAAAAGGCAGGCCGTTTGTTCATGCGTGCCCATGTTTACCGGTTGACAACATAATCCACTTCGGCCTGCGCGTCGACTCCGAAGTATTGATTATAATAAATATGGAAAGCTTGCTTGGTGAAAATATGGCTATTTGAAGCTCAACAAATGAAACGATTAGGTCGGCAGGTCGGAACGGCAGAATTCCTCCGACATACACGTCCAGCTTGTAGGCATTCTGCCCAACGATATGTTCAGGTATAATCGCGTGGGACATGTTGGGATCAATCCCTTGTACCTGTGGGACAACATCAGAAATATGCGAGAAGTGATCTTTCCATCGACGATATGTACGAATTTCAAAGTGATGCATCATCGTTGAAAGATTGGTTGGTTCCAGAACTCCCTGACATTTTTGAAGTGTCCCGAACCGGCGCCCATCCAGAAGGTCGAGATCTCTACGGTATTTATGCTGCAGGAAGGGCATCAAGCGGGGACACCTGCAGGGGGATCTGACGGATCATGGATTCAGGCCCAGAGTGCGGACGTGACTGGTATGACATAGTGGAATTTCTCCCACCGACATGCTGTGCACCAAGGATCCGTGGCGTGCCCAGACGCAGGAGCTGCCAGTACCTGCAGGGCAACCTGCGTCGTTTGCACCTATGAGTAGGGCCAGAAGTCCATGGGGCTCCACAGAGTGCTGGGAGCACCAACAGCATACAGGCAAGGCTCCAAATCATTCGGATGGACCCGCAGCTCTACCAGGCTTTGCAGGCGACATCGCCGTTCGCATCGCCGCGTCCACATGCAGGGCAACCTGCCTTCCCTGACCACCACGCTGGACAGAGGACCGAGAGTTTGGTTGGTCAGCAAGAGTGGATGTACCGGCAAATGCGCGAAGCCGCACAGAGCATGCGTAGGGGCGGCATCGACCTGCCTAACGCTAGCTGGACGACGCCTTGGGAGTATGTCCCGGACCCAAATCCATCACCAGACAACCCCAATAGGTACGGATACGTGCCAGCATGTTTGAGTCATCCCACATACGATCCGACAGCTGCAGAGCGCCCTACAGCACCACCGATGGACTTCCCATTATATCATGACTACCATCCTCAGGTGAGGGGTAACTCTCGTGTGGGAACGCAGCCGGAGAATCCGTATGTACGGGCGACAGCCGACGACTTCTGTCAGTCTCAGTTGACACGCGGCTCTGGTTACACGTCAGGTGTGCCGGGCCAGATTCATCAGTAAGGATATTTGGCTACCCCTATGGACTCAGATGTGACCCAACAGGCCCCTGGCCTGGTAGTGCCATCATCCATGGGGGAGTTGCGCCCAGAGATTCTGGCCATTCACGAGGCGCAGTAGGCCAATCTCTCAATGCAATTGGCCCGCCAGCGTCGCAATCATGAGCGTCAGGCGAACAGGATGCTGGGTCGCGCGGGGCAACCTGCTACTCCAATCGCGGCAGGGACACCTGCATTCAACCTGGCAGCACGTGCAGCCATGCAGGCACCGTCGGTTCCACCGATCCAATATGAGGTTGGTGAAACTATTCTGGAGCGCCAGACGCGTATCAGGCCATCGGCAACACCACTGGGCATCAGCGACGGTGACTTTAACAAGTGTGCCATATGCTTGGACCACTCCATGCATCACGACACGGTCTGGAGGCTTCAGTGTGGTCACACATTCCATGCGCAGTTCTGGGGCCGAGTTGCGCGCGCTCGTGTAGACAGACAGTTGGCTGGCATTAAGGAAGGTACTGCAATTGAGGCACGTGCTCTATTTGCAGGGGCGTTGGGTCTAATCACTTGAGGCACCCTGTGCTGGAGATCCGGATGCAGCAAAACGTCATGGAGAGTACTCCGAGGGGCTAACGCACTCAGTGACCTTCGCGAAGAGCTTAGCCGCATAACGGCGATGATGATGAACAACACGGCAGCTTCCACAACCACCCCTGCTGGGCAACCCGCTTCATCAGCCAATGCGGTGCAGGCGACGGAAGCTACCCTGCCTGCTCTGGATATGCCTATGCCATTAATAGCGGAATCAGCCCACAATGCAGAGACACCTGCTACTACTGCACCTGCCGCGTTGCCAGCCAACGACATGTGGCTCAGGCGTATGGAGAGAGCCACCGAGAGGAGCGCGCAGTGGCTTCAAGCTCTACCATGCCATATGGGCGAGACACCCGCCCGCGCAGCCAGCGCAGGACGGAGAGCCCGGTGAGCGTACGCAGCGGCATCAGTGCGATATCCGAGCGCGACATGCTACACCCTGTGTTGATGGTGAGCACAGATGGCCAGATAGGCATGCGCGCCGGCGAGGATACGTTCATTAACATGCCGCTCGCATCTGCACCACGCCCGCAAAATCATGACGAGTATCCTGCGGCCTGGGTTTTCGAGAAGATCTCCATTACGGAGGAGGAGGCTCGCGGATACATGAACGTCTTCACGTCTCTGGCAAGGAACGAGTGGGTGTTGGAGCTGAGGCGCCGCAAGGGTATGTATGATACGACGCTGTCTGAGGTGCCAGGAATATTCCATGAACTGGCCCTGGCCGCGAGCAGTGGGACCATGGTGGATGGAATGCTAACAATCCTTCTGGACATTGGCAGCAACGCCACAATCATTGGTCTAAAAACGGCACAGGCATTTGAACGGGTATCCCGTTCCCATGGACACGACATCAAGAAGCTGAACCTGACGAAAAGGCTCTACTTGTCGGGACTGGGACATGGTGCCGCTGTATGCGACAAGTCCTTGCGCTGCAAAATTGCGTGCAAGGAGAAAGGAGTTCTGGCAGGGGCACCTGCTGTGCCGAGACTTGATGCCAACTCAGCTAACGTGGCTGAGGTTTCAGGGGAAAACCTCCCTGCTATCCTGGGTCCGAGGAGTATGTCTAACATGGGGATTATCCTGATCCTGGAGCAGGGGCGCGAGGAGATAATCATTTCCAGTTCTGATGTGTACGAGCTCCTCCTCGGGAAGGGTGCCAGAGTACTTGATTTGATGAAGACGCCTTCTGGGCACTTGGCGCTCAAGGTCGACGAGTGCGGGGCCGCAGCTGAGTACAAAAGGTCGATGTCGTTTTGTCTTACGGCCAACCCTCACTGGGAGGATGCCCCGCTGCTCGTCAAGGAGGCAGCCGGCGCAGAGCCAGCTGCGGGGCAAGCTGCTTTGTGTAATGCGGGGACACCTGCTCTGAGCGATGCCCATACGTATATGGTGTCACAGGATGCCAAGGGGCTATCCCCACACCGGCCGACCAGGACTTCGCCTTGCGAAACTTGCAGGCGAAGGTCTATCAGGCCATCTACGACGAGGGCAATAAGTAGATGCTGCCCGACGCGAAGGCAGGGGCACCTGCGGAAGGGGATGATGCCGCTGAGAAGTTTGATATTTTTTATTCGGGGCAGCGGCTCTGCAGCGCAGCTTGGCGCGGGCATTTGGACGCCCCCACCGTTTGAAAATGAGTGGCGGGGGCAGGCGCGTGCCACGGCCACCCGTGCTTGCTCCGACAGGCCGAACACTCAGGTTCTGTCATCTAGCGCGGGGAAACCTGCATTCTTTTCTCAGGCGCCAGCTGTGCGCGCCAGGGACATTGGCAAGCCCGGCTGTGCGGCTGCCAAGGACAGCAGTGGACCCGGCTGTGTGGCCGCTGCAGCAAATGAGCGCTCATCGCATAATTATCATTCTCGTGCACTTGTCATGGGGGACATGCGGACAGCTTGCGCTGTACTCCGGGCGCGTGGTTACATGTGTCACCGCATCACACATACAGAGGTTCTGACGTCTACTGGTACACAGTATTCGGGTGTTCTACTCTCGGGGGATTATCAATTGCTGTGGGTGGCAACGCCCGCTGACTGGTACGTTCGATTACTTGGAAAACGGGCAGGGCCGCATTATCAACGCATTCAGAATTTGATGACTAAGGCTTGGGCCCTGCGTATGTCTATTGTACTTGTGGGACCGCCAGGTTATTTCTGGAAAGAGGATCCCATGAGAGATGCCGTTGAAGATCTCGACTTGCAGGTCATGCGTATGCGATGCTGCGATTCTGGTTTGAAATACGGCCGTTCAAGTAAATTGCCTAGCGGAGCATATCTGCAAGTGGCAACTGCCTTCACGCGCATCTCAGACAACTTGTGGAGGAGTACGTGTCAAACTGCAGGGGAACCTGCCCAACTTCCCGAGCTTCAATTGGACTGGCGTGGCCAAGGCGCTCAGAAGGCAGAATGGCGCAACAAAACATTGGCTATCATGACCGCGAGATTGATTGATCAAATGGATTCACACACAACAAAGAGACACCACACGAGTGCTGTGCTCCGTAGCATTCACACGCGAGTGGATACAGGAGCTCGAACTTACGCTCAGTCTCCGAAGGATGCCTCTCAATGGGACCATGTCGTAAGACGGGTAACGAAGAACCTGGGCGACAATCAGATTATACAAGACATCGAGATCCAGGACCAGCCTGCTGGGTACAATTTCAATGCACCGTTACCGAATGGTGTAACAAACATTCGTATTCGGTTGTACTGGGAGCCGCCACAACCGGCTCTCATCGGACAGGAGGACCCACGTCCACGCCCAAGGCGAGTTGCGTTCGTCGACGACGATCGTCTCCCGCCCCCTTCGTTGGAGCGTGGCCGCGTGCTCCCCTCTATTCCCGAATTTCCGACGTTAGGTCCACCTGGCACTTCTTGAACAACAGAGAGCACTTCCGACCGATGCCCGAAACAAGCAAAAAGAAAAATAGAAGGCCGACAAAGAATCGGGCATCAAGCCACGCAAGATACCCAAGGTAGTCGAAGAAGGCAACGACGACTGCGGGGATGACTTCGAAGCTCTCGGATGTAGTACGTACTACACCGACGTCCCCCTTGCCTCCGACACGGAAAGTGATGATGAAGAGGAACCCTTCATCGCATTACTTGCGGGGCTACCTGCTGAATCCTACGCAGATGTATTCTCCATGATCCCAACGCTGTGCTTTGGACGACGCAGCAACTTTGAAGTGTTAAGATTGTGTGGAGGAAGTGGAGGTGTATCCCAGCTAGCCTGCAGCCGGGGTGTGTCTTCCGGGGGAAACTTAGACAATCGCTCATATGTTGACCTCGGAACAAAGGATGTCCAGGATGCAGTGATGCACTACCTGGGCGTGTTTTTCGTCAATGTTGTCATGCTGCAACCGAACGGCAGAACGACTGGACTACCTTCATATTTCAACCCCCAAGTCAACTTTGATTCTTTGCATGAACACCACAATGAAGATCTTCCACACATCCAGTTCTGTGGCAAGGATGCCATACTTCAGAACGACGTTAGACAGTTTTACTTACAAGAACAACCAGTGGGTATCTGGGTGGATCAGATACCACTTTGGACCACTTTGGCCAAACGCAAGGGCACTTGCAAGGTGAATCTGGACCAATATACTACCCGCTTACGGGACTCCCATGGGGTATTACTATGAAAACCGACCGAGATCTTTGCCAACCACCGCCTTCTACTTACACCTTTTGAACGAAGACGATGCTCTTGTCATCATCAACATGCGTCGCTATGTAACAAAGATCTGTCCACAGCTCTACATTATACTGCAAAGATGCAGTCTCTTTTCGTCGACGCAGTTCAGATCGCGCACGATCTGTTCCAGTCAAGCCGTGATCCCTTTCATGGTCACCCTTATCCTTTCACCGTGCTAGTCACCAACGTGAGGGGATATAATCTGGACGATCCAACTATTCCTCGACAGCCCGACGGTTCGATCGCGACACCGCCCGCAGGAGGGCTAGGATGTCCTGCGTGCGCGGATAATGTTAACATGCGCTCTTCCTCACATGACAGACCGCAAGCATTGCAGGTGGTATGAGAAGGAAGACTACCATTGGGAATGTCCGAGCTGTAAGAAGAACTAAGGCCAGAACGAGCTTGGACGTGTACGAACGCCTGGCAAATGCAAGTTTGCCAAACCTTGGAAGCTGCCCCACAATCACGGACAGGTACCACCGGCTGCTGCCGCAGCAGCAGCTCCACCACCCGAGGCACAAGCCGCACCACCACTTGTGCGTTTATGAGCACCAAGACCCGGCTCTAGAGCCAGACCCACAGCGGGTGCCAGCAGCCACGACATTACAGTTGGCAGACATGCTGCTGAACCTGCTGCAGGGCAACCTGCCTCGAGTGGAGCTGGGAGAACGGATGGCCACATCCGATTGCCCCAGGTCAGAGTCAGACGTCTCCGACAGCAAGGAGGATATTCACCTCCACCGCCACCTGCGGGTAACCCTGCTGCACGACCACGACTTCCAGACTGGTCAAGGTGAGATGTACAAATCAGTTTACAAAAACTTACGAAGCCTTGACCCAAGCGTGGTAACACGCGAGCTGCGGAAGGTACACTTGCGTTGGTTCCATGCGAAAGAGCCTAATATGAGACTCATCTTAACCAAGATACGTCTGGACAATGTCAGACTCAACCTGATTAGAGGTGTCTGCAACACATGTCGGGAGTGCAAGGCTTGGGGCAAGCCTGGGCATACGGTATGCCGTCTACTGCACTGCCTGGCAAGTTCCTCGAAGCAGTTGCATGTGACCTTATGTCTTAGAAGCCAGAACATAAGATATTTCATATCATCGATCTGTATTCGCTATGCCACTGGGTTGGAGATACGAGACAAAACGATGACCAGTATCCCGGATGCGTACCATCAGTGCTGGATGCAGTTTGGACCTGCAGAGGTACGCTACTCCGATGGAGAGGGTACCCTCAACAACGACACTGCGAAAGCAGTCCTTAAGGCAAAGGGCATTGAACTAAGGATACGTGCGAGTGGACAACGCGCTACGCCGATCGAGGCCAGAAATGGCATACTGCGCCATCTACGTCATGTCATTCATGGAAGCTGCACTCAGCAGGTTAGACATACCTCTTGTGTTCATACGACTACTGCATGAAGCCTTGTTTGCCGCCAACGCGTTCACCTTTTATAATGAGGTGTCTCCATGCAACGCCTTGTTTTGAACGCATCTGGCAATGCTCCCTGACATGCCTATCCTGGATCACGAACAGCCGACGGAAACGTCGGATCATTCTCGTGAACAGATGATACGCGCAGTATGCATTGCTTCTATCACACAGGCCACTGCAGTGGCCAAGACCAATCGTGCATTACGCACTAAGACAACTATCACCGGTCAGTATTATTACGATAAGGGGATTTAGTTGATTACCATCGCCCCACAACCACGAAGTACGACCGGGGAGGATGGAGTGGCCCATTCCCAGTCGTAAGAAACGATCCCGACAGGGGTCAAGTCATCATTCGAGTGGGAAGCCGCGACGTTCAGGTACAATACGCCGATGCACGACATTCACTCGATATTGAAGCTGTGATAGCAAGAGAGATCGGCTCCGACAACACTGCACTGTGGACAGTGTTGACGTTCGTGGCCAGTTTACCTGCGGGGAGACCTGCTACGACATTTGGCTATGTCCCGACCATAAGGGGGATGCTTCAGATGACAAGTGCAAGCCGACTATCTCCTAAGGTACATCTGGCTTTACTGTACCTTGCCAGGGACTTCTTCCGCATTGAGAACGTAGTTTCGGTTAGGTTAGCCAAGGGTATCCACAAACTACCTCCGGTGGCTTACGCTGACAATTGCACGTTGCTCCATTGTGACAACGATGTGAATCCAGGGTTTCAGTATGATGAAGCAGATGGCACCTCTCTTAACATTTACGATATAACTGGATTAGCACATTCAAGAATCATCCAGTGCCTGAAGTCCACCAAACCTCAAGCGGGCTTTGACCAGGATGTGGCAAAGTTTGAGGAATTGGCGGATGTACCGGCACCGGACAGAACCGCAAGAGAAGCCCCAGCCGAACCACCACAGGAGGATGGACGGCTTCCCACGATGTACGAGGAATCGGAGGCTGACCTCGAGGCTGCACATTATGGAAGTGTGGTATGCAGAACTACAAGATCCAAGGGAACTGCTGAAGGCAACTCCATTAGGGGATCTTTTCACAGTACCCACACACATGATTCCAGACAACAGTGTGCTGAGCACTGCAGCGGAAGAACAGCGGGGACGCCTGCCTAAGTGGGGACACCCTCACGACTCCGACATCTTGGAGACCTATCATGTCCCACTGTGTTCCACGGTCGAAGATTGCAGTTAGGGGCTGGATTCAGACGAAAATGAACAATATGTAGAACTCTGCTTTACGGCAGAAATGTCAAAGGTAGTCCTGTCCGAACAACAGCACAGGCGATTAGATGCCGACCGTGTGACCGCCATGCGAGTATATGTTGCCACCGCTGCAATGCGAGCTGTGGTCGTTAAGGGAGACGACCTCCTCGCGAAGGCTGACATCCAGGCGAATCCCAAGACAGTATCGAAAGCCCTATGCACTGAACGCAAGACATGGTTTGACAACGAGTACTTCAACATGCAATATACATCTGAAGCGTCAAACATCACGACTTCGAGGTTTGTGTGCACATTGAAGTTTGTGAAGGACGAGAAGGGCGACATGGAACGTACCATCAGATTACGCCTGGTGCTTCGAGGCATCATGGACCTTGAAGCCTTCGATGTGGAAACCTATTTGGGAACAGCACGGCGGTCAAGCCAGAAACTACTCGCGAGCACGGCAGCGTGCAAGAAACAATGGATCATTGCTTCCCTCGACATCAACATGGCCGTCCTGGAAGGGTTGGCCTACCAGGAACTTGCTGAGGCAACTGGTGAAAAAACACGTGTTGTGTGCTTTACTCTGCTGCATGGGTCGGCTACGGTGTTTCGAGCTCTCCCAGGATTCGAACACTACGACGAGTCGAAGCACTGCTTGCAGTGCCTTAAGCCAGGCACTGGCACCAAGGGCGCACCCCGAACTTTCTCACTCAAGCTCAGAGGGGCCGCACGAGGTTTCGGTTTCAGACCCACGTCCTACGGCGAGGAGTTCGAGACGAGCAGTGATTTGCTCGCGGCCAAACATGTTGATGGCATCATTATGGCCCGCGCAGAGGACACCATTGACAAGTGCGTCAAGTGCGTAGAATACACCTTTGGTGAGTGTAAATCAACAAGCACACATGCACCAATTCTGATGTGATATATACCAAGGATGAGGACGTCAGTGTCACTTTGTGCCAAGACGAATGCATGACACAGCTCCGTCTTATACAACATCCTGAACTTACAGGCGCCGACGTTGACGCCCAAGCATCCAAGATTTTTGCAGACGTGTTCGTCAGCCTTAGAGGCGCATTGGCGTATGCATTAATCACCCTGCTGTGGTTGATGGTGTATGGTGTCTCTCTACAACGTGTCCAAGAACCGACCAACATACAAGGGCGACGACTGAGCGGGATTACCAGGGAACTGGAGGCCTGCCCTAATAAGATCGTCTACCCGGCGATGACCCCCACGGGCGAGGTTGACCTGCACAGCGACTCAGGTTATCGACGCCTGAGTGGAGCTGCCGGTGACGAGGTCAAAGGCCATGGTATTCGCGGGGCAAGCCTGCTACGGCGTGGAAGCACGCCATCCGGTAAGCCTGTCGTTCACTTGATCGATGCGTACTGCAAGTCTCACCGCTTGCAGGTCCGCTCGAGCTATTCAACAGAGACACTAGTAGCAACCCGCAACTTGGAGGACTGCTATCCCACGATCGTGACTCTGCACGAGCTCCACGCCGGGCCGCTATTTCCATTCAGTTGAAAGACATACTTGAGTTGGGTAGCCTGAGCATCAAGGTCACTTTGACCATAGATGCTGAGTCTGTTTTTAAGTCCTTGTCAAGCGAAGACTTGAAGAAGCCGTCTGAGTGTACCCTTCTAGGACACATCAGCTGGATACGACAGTTGATGGAGCGAGGAATCGTGCACAGTATTCAGTGGTGTGACACCCGCGATATGACCGAGGACGGTCGCACCAAGGGGAGCATCGACAGAGAAATGCTCTTACAGGTCATGGGAGGTACACAATCCTTCAAATATCATTTAGAGCGTCATACTATCGGGCTGGCCAGACATCGCGTTCTGTAGCCGCCTGAGGAGTGCTCGTTTGCACAGTATAGTGCAGGCAAGGCAACTTGCGTGCGGGTCCACCTTCCTTACGGCCCCGCCTTTTTTGCTGCGTTTTTGTAAATGGTAGCTGGTGTACCTGCTGTATAGACGCGACGGGTTCACGCTTCGTCTCCCTCCCCCTCCGACTCTAGAGCTGGGTGTTGCATGTGAGTGGGAACGAGCGTGCGTCCGCGGCTGCTTGGCTCAAAGCGGCCGGGCGCCCAGATCTGACGACACCTCAGCGCGATGTGTACTATTTGCCATCGATACCAAAATTGCTTGAGATGGCTCGCCTCGTACGACTGGGACTATCGTAACTACGGTACAACAGAGCTGGAGCTGGCATTCGCCGAAGGCGAAGCTGCTGGTTGGGCCTCCCAGCCCCCTTCGAACTCCTTGGTAGCCTCCCGGGGCCTTATTGGAACGTTTTGGGGTCTGTCTTCTTGTGGGCTGTCGAGTGCCTCTTGGGCCCAGGTTGCGCCATCTTGGCGGCGTTCGTCGCCTTATTGTGTCGTCGTGGAAGCCTTTAAACCCTTAGGAAGACGTGGGGCCGCCGAGAGAGCATAGAGAAGGGGGATGCACGCACCTGGGCGTCATGAGACGGGGGGTGCCATTCGGCAGAAGTTGGCATTCTACCGCGCCGCAAGGTGCCAAGGGGCGCAGCGGCGGACATGTGATCGTGGAAAGGGATCGGCGAGTTTTCTGCTTGTGTTGGTTTTGGGGTTCATGATTCGGATGCGTGTGCCCAGGTGCACGGGTTTACTTTTAACGTGGCGCAGTATGATCTTTGCGAGAGGGTGTACGATTGAGTGCTATTTGTTCAGGGCGGTCGACATTTTGGTTGTCGGCCAAGCAGAGCATAGTTTGCGACGTTGTCACGATGGCCGTTGTTTTGACGGGTTTGCCGTGCAAGATCGGGCATATGTGTGGCATTCCGCGTGCGGCGCAGATTTTTTTCTTCGGAATCCGGATGTAGGAGGACGTGCCCGACCTAAGTCTGGTCTTGTCTGTGCTCGCCATGCTATGATCGACAGTATGTCTGGTCTTGCTAGTGCTGGATATTCATATCAACAGTAGGGAAGGGGAGAGGCAAGCCAAACGCCTAGCGGCAAATCGGGAAAACGAAACCGAGTTCGAATCTAGGGACGGAGTGGCGGTGGAACTCAAAGGGGACTCGATGACGGTGGTACGCTGGATGAGGGGAATATGGAACGTGCGAAATTTGGGTTCCAGCAAAGGGTGGCTCAGATCATTGACTGTCTGGAAAATGCTTGCGACAGATATGGCTGTATAGCACCAGCATACGGCATGGACATATGGAAACACTTCTATCGGGAAAGCAACAAACGAGCTGATGATTCGGCGTGGGAGATGCGTGACAAACCAGGCGTTTCGAGAAAACATGTGGAATGGCAAAATCTTAATCTTGAAGGTGAGACACTCATCGCGGTCCGTGGTTCGACGGCGGCGTTTCCTCTAACGGTGCTGGTGGAGGGTGGTGGCTGGATGGAGAATTTGTGAGATCCAGTGACAGAGAAAAGACCAGGAGAGGTGAAAGCTCGTGGAGGTCACGATGCCGACCGATTGCGGAGGAGGCGTTTGGCCTGGACCCGCGATCGTCAGCGACTGAGTGCGAGCTTGGGGCGGCGGCCAGGCTCGCGATCACGGTCTGTGAGATTCTTCAGTTCGTTGGTGCTGACTGATATTATCCTGTTGTTGTTGGTGTCGCACATATCAGATACCTATGTCGGCCTGACTCGGTATTCGTGGACAACCTCTCTTTCGATCTTCGTTTGTAGGGTCGACTTTGGATGACTTGCGAGATGAAATATCGCTATGCTGTCCTTCACGACTTAGAGTGAATCTGGACATGCCTAAGCCACGCTGGCTCGGCACTTGTCTTCTTTGATGCCTCGGCCACCCTGGCTCGGCAATCGCGGTGCATTGTGTTCGGTTTTCGACTTGATATCTTGGGGCTGTGTGTCGCCCACGATCTTGTCGGCCTCGTTCGGAGCGCCAATTCGGACATCATTGTCGGTCTTGTGTGTTTTCGGCATGCCTAAGCCACACTGGCTCGGCACTTGTTATTCCTGATGCCTTGGCCACCCTGGCTCGGCAGTGTTGAGGCGCAATGATATGTTGCTTGCTTCTTATGTTGGGGCTGTGTGTCGCCCATTCTCTTTTCGGCCTTGTTTGGAGCGCCAGTCAATAACGGTGTTCGGCTTAGACATGCCTAAGCCACTCTGGCTCGGCGCGTTTCTTCTTGATGCCTTGCCATCCTGGCTCGGCAGTCTCATTGCACTGTGTTCGGTTTCGGACTTGATATCGTGGGGCTGTGTGTCGCCCATTCTTCCTTATCGGCCTCGTTTGGAGTGCCAAGTACTGTTCTCAATCATGGTTTTGTGTGGATTCGGTATGCCTTAGCCACCCTGGCTCGGCATTTCTCATATATGATGCCTTGGCCACCCTGGCTCGGCAGTCTCGTGTGCGGTGTTACGTTCTACTTGTCTTTACTGGGCTGTGTGTCGCCCTTTCTCTTGTCGGCCTCGTTTGGAGTGCCACTTGAAAGTGTCGCTCGGACTTGCGGTCGCACACTGTGTTCTCGGATGCCTTAGCCACCCTGGCTCGGCACGACTGGCATGGTTGTCTTTTTCGGCTTCGTTTGGAGTGTCTGACGTCACGTGCTCTTATGACGGGGTCCCTGTTAATGGGGCCGTGCAGGCGTGTGCAGGGGGTGGATGTGTGGCGGTCTTGCCGCTGCGGTTCGTCACTCTCTCGAGTGCTTTCTTTGGTGATGCCTACGCCTGCGGGCTCGGCAGGACCATATTGCAGATGCCTCAGCCATCCTGGCTCGGCAGTGTTGCTGTTTTCCTTGGCTCGTTTGGGGCCCGCTCGCTACCCCGCGAGGGCCCGACCGCGAGACCGCAGACCGCAAAAACCTGGTTGACGGTTTATTGCCGGATCTCAGTACCTCGTAGAGCTCTTCGGCATCGATGAGCTAGAGGAATTCCGGCGCGGGGTGGAGCTAGTTGGCCGGCCCGGCCCGGGCGGGCAATCTGATGATCTCGGGTCGGTTTTTTCCGAAGATTCTGAGAGATTTTAGAATTCGTTTTCACAGCCGATATTTCTCGCACCTGCAGTGGAGCGTGCTGCGTCTGCCAGCGAAATTCTCAGGTCCGTAGCTGCAGTATTACTATCGAAACACTTGGGGGAACCGACTTTGGATAAAACCTTTTGTTTTATTATTTTCTCGAGTTTTTCAGCTCACGCTTGAGAAAGCTTCCTCCATGTGTTCCGAGCAGCGCCGCGCGAGAACAGAGCTCTACGAGGCTCTCGGCGGTGACCTGGTCGACGGCTTACCGCCGGCTCCCAGTGACCCGTAGAGCTTCCTTAATAGCGTTGCGGTGAAGCCAGAAGAATAATTCCAATTCCGGCGCGCTGGGGGGCTAGTTGGCAGAAAATCTCGACGACAGTTTTTTTTTTTTTTTTTTTTTTTTTTTTTTTTTTTTTTTATATATATATATATATATATATATATATAATATATATATATATATATATATACATATATATATATAAAAAATATAATATATATATATATATGATTCGAATTTCTGGAAATTTGCACATTCGTTAGAGTTCTAGTATTTTTCCTCCCATCTTCGATCTTAATTTCGCTCGACATTTTATTTCATGTCGATCGGGTATCTATCGCTGCCACAGAGCATCCTGGCGGGATCGGCTGTTCAGTGTTATCTTGCAGGTCCTGATGGTTTTTTTGCACTCAACTCGAGCTGTAGGTGAGCTACAGAGCTGATAGGCGCGCCTAATTCATCTAGAATCGCCAGGCGCGTTAGTCTCAAGTATCTAGATGTCTGAACTCGGTCTGCAACCAGAGCTCGGTTCGCAAAACTGTTCGTATTATGCTGATTGTTTTTTGGAGATGATGATGCGTTTCTGGACTTAGTTCGAGCTGCAGATGAGCTTGAGAGCTGTTCGGCATTATAATCGATCGAACATGATCAGACGCGCTACTGCAAAGTATCCAGATGCCTGGACTCTGTCTGCTACAGAGCTGGGGTCGAAGAACATTTTTTTTTTTTTTTTTTTTTTTTTTGTAGAGGTGGCGATGGTTTTCTTGACTGAACTGGAGCTGGAGATGAGCTACATATGTGTTTTGTTCACAGCAGTCAGAAGACAATAGTTAGAAGCGCTAGTCGAACGTATCTAGACGCCCGGATTCGGTCCTCCTCCTCCCCCCCCCCTCCCCTTCCTCCTCCTTCTCCTCCTCGCAGACGCGCGGGCGCGCGCGCAGAACGGCAGACGCAGCCGGGTCCTCCGAGGCTCTCCGACACCCGCCTGCCCACAAACCCGCGACGACGTTGCGGTAACTCCAACCCTTTGTCACCCGCGCACCGACAGCGAAAACATAACATAAACTTGCAGGAATTTCTACACTCAGTGCCCGCCGATGCCCACGCACCTCGGCGCAATGGGCGCGCTCGCATGCCATCCATGTAAAGCCGCAAGTGAGCTCTAGGAGTTCCTGCAGGTATCTATTTCAGGTACACTTGGGATTGTTGCTTGCAGCTGACCTCTTCTGTGTCTTCCTATTCTCTTGTTGGTGCAGGATTACTGCATTCACTGTCACTTGCTGTTGCAGTTCTTGCTTGTGCTGTCACGTGTGTGCTGGTCCACCTTATCCAGTTTTTCCTCTGACGCAGCTGGGTGCGCACTTTGTCGACGCCACGGCTTTCTCTGAAGGTCTTGACAACGGCGGGGACTCAGCGTGGAATTCCAGAACGCTTTATATTACCAGGAAACCTTGTTGCTTCGCAGGCAATAGTGCCTACATATAGATCTTGACGACATTGATCGTGACATGCCCCTTGAGGAAGCACCTGAGGAGGGCGACTTTCTTCGGGCTCTTCATCTCAGCAGAATGGCAGCAGGAGCAGGTATGGAGGTGGATGATGCGGGTTTCCGTGGGGAGGAAGCTGGGGGAGCAGGAGTAGGAGGTGCAGCAGGTTCTCGTGATGGGGAGGCTTTGCGGGCAGGCCCTGGGGGCTTCCGTCCAGCCCCAGCCCCTGGGGGCCCAAAAGAGAAGGTGCCCATGGACCCCCTTGCAGCTCCCTCGACAGCAGCTAGACCAGGGCCGCCAGTGCAGGCCAAGTCATCGGCAGCCTTCGACCCAGGTGTTGGTCGCCCGTCTCCGCCTTCCAGGAAGGCGGCTCCGCCGCCACCGCCGCCAGCGCAGGCGCAGCCGCCAGTGCAGGGTCCTCGAGAAGCTGATCCTGCCGCGGGTGAGGGCCTCGAAGATTTCCGGACAATGCTGTTTTCCAATCAAATCAGAACGATGGAATCCAAACTTGAGAGTTTCAAAGAAGAGACCCGCACAGTTGTTCGTGAAGAGGTTGCTCCTGTCAGGGTCTCGTTGAATAACGTCGCCAGGGATATGGAGGAGATGAAACGTAAGCAGTTAGAGCAGGAGAAAGCTATCACACAACTTCAGAATCATAATCTTGATCCAGAACGTGTTCTTCATGGTGCCAGTACTCGGGCAGGCACATCTGGGCCGCCCTCTGATACTGGGAGTCGACGGAGTATTGACAACGCGGATTGGAACATTGTTCGCCCAGAGCACTCGTCAGGATGGATTATTCTCAAGGGATGGGCTTCAGAAGATCCGAGACAGGTGATTGTACGTGCGGATCGAAACCTGCCTTGCGATAATACAGAGCAGACGGTGAAAGTACGAATCAATGAGGTTTCAGGGCATCGTGAGAGTGAGGAGGTTGAGATTTTCGATCGTATCGCGACTTCTGGAGCCAACCATCGACGTGACGGAGTTTACCAGATGAAGACTTTTTTTTACGTCAGGTGTATCGAAAAAACCACGGTGTTGGAGGTGCGGAAAGAATGGTAGGAAGCGATGCAAAACAAAGACGTGATATTACGCAGTGATGGGTGTCTGGGAACTAGGCTCGGCCAACGACTGACCTTGGAAGTTGTAAGTCCTCCGTGGAAAGAGCCCCAAGTTCGAGCAGGTAAGAAGCTTACGGCGATCTTTCGCAGTATGAAACAAGCATCTACGACGCAGTGCAGGGTTGAGCATGGATGGGGGTACTTTGACTTGGGCAAACGCACGCCCGCAGATGCAGAGAGCACACGAAGTATGCTTTGGAGTCTGGGCGCGAGGAGATGGATGGAAGCTCGCAGCCTCGGATATTGCGACAGTCGACAGCTCGATTAGCGCGCGGGAGCTCCAGGCAAAGAGCAACAGGTCGGAGCGGGGGTGCCCAGGCTGCCGTGTGGCAGGCTGGAATGTTAGGCGGCTTGGGGCGCGTCAGGCTGCCGCAGTTTTCACACGTCTCACTGACGTGGGGTTGGGCGTCATTGGACTCCAAGAGTGTCAATCCATGCATGAAGATGCCGAGGATACAGATATGCCGTATCAGACCTTCCGTTGTAACACGGTGAAGGCAGGGGTTGCCGTGGGTAAAAAGCTGTTGTCAATCTTTCGCAAACACCAACCTGGAGAACGTTTCGTCATCTGTGTCTTCCAGGGTTTCCTCTTCGTCTCTCTCGACCTCCCACGCAGAGGTACTCTCGATTCTTCTGGAAACTGGGAAAAACAGCGGGACATCGTAGCATGGTACCAGAAGCTTTTACTTAGTATGGCGTTAGCCGTTCAGGGCCTTAATAAGGAGTTTGGGATCAAGCATGTGATTATCTCGATGGACGCGAATGTGGAGGTTTTCCGTAACTCGGTCAGGGGCGGTTTCCAAGTGTCTGGGGAAGCTACCTTGGGCTCTGAGGCTCCTCGACGGGGGGGACATGAACAGCAAAAGCATGCGATCCGAACATGTATGGCGGACGCTTTGTGTACCACTATGGGCGCCCTGGGGCTCCAGCGCACCAACGCCTTTTGGGATCGAATGGGGCTCTCGGGAGGATGTGAGTGCATGTGCGTGGCGTTCCCAATATGGATATGAACGCGTGTACGACTACTTAGCTATCCCTCGTAGTTGGCCTCATCTTGTTGTTGCTAGACATTGGACCTTACCATGTAACATGCCATCGGGCACGCCTGACACGTTCCTGAGTGATCACAAGTTGTTGGAGATGAATGTCCCCCAATTGAGTGCGATGAGATCTCGAAAGGCGGTGCCGGCTATTTTTTTGCCAAGTGTGGAGAGTACCGCCAGGAATGGAGAAGGTTGTTGCGCGGCGTCTTGATCATGCATTGGCTCTCACATCCCACCCGTTGGCAGGAGGAGTGGAGGAGGGCATGCTTTCCAATGGGGACGATATTTGATGTCGGGATCCAGGCAAAGGCCATCAGGAAGACTGCCTCAACGTTTCCTGAAGGGCTCCAACATGACCCCCTGAGGCCCCCATCAATGACCAAGGAGGAGGTGGGGGTGAGGAATGAGCATTATCAAAAACACAAGCAATGGAAGAGGGGGGAGATCACGATTGAGGCGTTTCGGCAGAGCCGGCGGGTTTGGAACAAAGTACGACGACAGTTTCGTAGTCGCCAGGTTCAGTTCAAATTTCGGGACGGAAAGAAGACACGTAAGCACATCACGCACGTCACGATTGAAGGTGTCAAAACAGATAGGATAGCTTGGGAAAGGGCACTCCGACTGCATGGGCTTAACCGATATGCCGACGGCTCCCAGAAGACTGCCAATGACGAATGTGTTCGGAAGTTATTCCAGGAGGCCGAGGCTACACCTCTCTGTGGGAATCCGATTACCATGGGGCTATTGCTTCGGGCTAGGGCGAGACTGAATATGGGGAGGGCAGTGGGGGCGGACGGGATCGGGGCATCTCTGCTCAAAGCTTTACCTTGGACATCTATGTATGATATTGCAGGCCTTCCAGAAGCTCTATGCCAGGAGTTCTGTCACTTCCCAAAAATGGAGAATGCTTTGTGTCACGTTACTTCCTGAAACAATGGGGCCCTATGTTTCACGGAAACACGAGCCATTGTACTTCTAAGTGTCTTTAGTAAGTGGTACAGCAGCTGTCTAGCACAGCTTGTGGAAAGGCATGTCAGATCGATTGATAGCCACAAGCACTGTCAATTATATGGATTCATGCCTGGACGGAGAAACCATGAGGTGACGAGTGGCCTCAAGAACCTTGTGAGGCACGCGGCCATGTGGGGCAAATCGTATTCGCTGTCTTGGGCGTCGCTCGATGTCGCCAGAGCTTTTGATATTTTTTCCATACCCTGCGCGGCTGAGGCTATGAAGTATTCCAACATCGACCCCAACTTGGCCTATGCAGTTCTCGAAGGATATACGAATAACATGGCCACACTTCGATGTCAAGAGATCGAGGCGTCCGATATTCCCTGGGACAGTTGCATCAGAACTGGATCGATGGAAGCCCCAATGTTGTGGGTCCTCGTCAGTTTCATGAGTTTTGAACCGGTGTGTGCTGGATGGTATGAGCGTGAACTTGGGTACCCCCTGGGAACAGTAGGCGCGCCAAACGACTGGAAAATTACTAACATCTTGTGGGCTGACAATGTATTTCTATTCGCCGACTCGGATGACCAGCCCTCGATAATGATTACAGAGATGACGATGGCGTTGAGGCGCCACGGCTTTCAATGGAAAAAGGAACCACTCATGTATATGAACACCGTATCGCCAGAAGCGGAGGGCAGTTTGATTATCGACAAACTGGATCCAGCTATTGAATTACCGCACGTGTAAGTCATGGACGTCTTGGGGGTCAGGATGGACAAGCGATTTCGTGAACAAGATGACATGCATCACAGGTGGGAGCTTGCTGGGAAAACTTTCTGGTGTGATAAAGGCTACTATTAGGACAGGTCCCTGCCACTTAGCAAAAATATTGCTCGGTTCTGTAGTCGTGTGCAAGCTTGCTTCCTATGCGGCGTCGAGGGGGCCACGATAGACTCCAACAGCCTCAAGTTCATTCACGCTCGGGAGGGGGGCCTGTTGGCCAAATTGTTGTGGCGATCGAAACGGCGGGATGAGAGCTGGGCGCTTTTCCTCGCGCAGAGGATCCGAGCAGGGAGAGCGCTGCTTCATCGGGCAGGGCGTGAGAGTCTTAGTCAAGGAGTGCTTCGCAAACAGTGGGAGTGGGCGAAGGGTATCTCTGATACTCTATGTCATGTACTTCCACCACCTCCACCGCTCATACCTTGCCCTTCTACTGCTTCCACGTCCCCAAACATCAACAACATGCAGGAGGAGATGGAGGAGGAGGCTTCAATGCCAGAGAATCGACGACAACAACATGCGTTAATGATGAAGGAGGCGGATGGGGGAGGGAAGACAGGGCACCAAAAGGAGACGTCAAGATGAGGAGAACCCAACCCAAAGTGCCAGCCAGAAGAAAATGAGGACCCCACTATCGGGCAACACTCAGAGGCTAAAAGGAAACCTGGGTCACAAGCCTGCTGCGCGAGCCCTGGAGACGGAGAAGTCGGACATCCTCAATGCACCTCTGCAGGCTCGCACTTTGATGCTCGTGGGGAATGTGACGTGGACGCAGCAGATGGATACTTTTATCGAGTGCCTTGGAACTAAGCAAGCTCGTGAGATCAGCCGCAGTGGAGGTCGATCGAACGGTGCACATCGTCTGGCGTTCCACTCCCGGGCTAGCATCTTCGAATCTGTGGGAGGTGAGTTCTGGTGGAGAGGCCATCTTCAGTGGTCGGAGAAAGGATGGGCAGATTTCTGCCGCCAGTCACTCCGAGAACTTGAATGCTACGAGCAGGTGTTCCCCTATTTTGTGCTCAAAAACAACCAGCCACATGTAGGGAAGGAGGAGGACCAGGAGACGTCCACGGACCGCCTGCACCCCACTGGTATCGAGACATCCAGGAGATTGGCAAACATATATGAAAGGCAGTCCACTTGGGAATTCTATCCAGGTTATGTTTCCATGGAGCTAAGTGGGGACTCTCAGGTGGTCGTGAATTGGCTGACGGGCATGTGTAGTACTAGCAATCTTACATATATGAATGAGGTTGCGGATGTATCTAACTTGTTATATCTTCTCACAACGACATCGGGAATCATTCCACCGAGCGGAGGCCGTGATATCTGGAAATGGGTGTACAGAGAGGGCAGCGAAAGGGCGGATCGGATGACTTGGAACGCGAGGAGAGGACTACAGGTGCGAGTTTTCGATTGGAGGTTTATCAAAGAATGTCAGCATACTACTATCACAACATCGGGGATTCGAGGTGCCCTTGACGGGGGCGTCTCGACTGACAGAGTTGGTGCAGGATGGGTATGTGACGTGTACGTGAGTAGTGTCCTCCCTGGTTCATCTTATCCTCCATCTCGTGCCCAGCAGTGGTATGAAGATGTTGCTTTCCATTCCTTCTCCCTCCCCCTCCACGCCTCTATCACGTCCGCGGAACTCTGTGCAGCGACTCAGCTTCTAAGAGGAATCCACGACATAGTCAAGCTGTGCCTGTAATGCCTCCCTCTCGGAGCTCCTGGGATTGCGAAACTTCAATGCGCCAGTTGTGGCGGGACATCGAGCGGCGTTGACCTCAGCGCTGCTAGCTCTGACCGCACACCGCAAACAAAAACCAAGGTTGATGGGTCACCGCCGGCTTCCAGTTCATGGTTCATCACCACTTCGTGGTTTCTGTTGCGCATCTGTGAAGATGTGTAGGGCAATCTACCGCAATGGTATATTCGTGTAGTATTTGAACGACTGAAGTTATTAATTGCATACGTATGTGCGGATGGATTAGTGTATGCATGGATGTGTATGTATGTATGTAAGTATGTATGTATGTATGTATGTATGTGTGTATATATATGCATACATCGGCATGCGCTCCTATTGTGGACTTTTGAGATTCGTCTGCGTCTTTTGGTGAACATCCAGCTGCCTGCCTGCGGCCAGTTTCACCACCTCCAACAATTCGTTCGAGAGTGAGGGTTATTGGCCGCGAGAGTCCAAGGACCGATTTTGCTAGGAAGGTCGGGGGATTGGAAGGAGGAGGGGGAGGGGGGGGAGGAGGAGGAAGAGCAGGAGGAGCAGGAGGGGGAGGGGGCGGAGGAGGAGGGAGGAGGAGGAGGGGGAGGGAGGAGGAGGAGGGGGAGGAGGAGGGGGGCATGCACTTAGAGGAAGAGGATGGGGAGGAGGAGGAAGAGGAGCAGGAGGATGAGGGGGAAGATAACGAGAAAGAGGAAGAGGATGATGATGAGGAGGAGGGCGCGAAGGAGGAGCGTGATTCTGCTCGTAGGAAGTCACAGCATTTTCTCGTGATGGGGGCACTCTGCGTTTGGAACACAAACGACGTATCTGGGTTTCAGAGACCTTGGTCCAGTGTGCCTTCGGCCGAGGGGGCGAGCGCATGATGTAATGGTTGCATTTTCTACATCGCGCCGTGACCTTCCTCTCCTACCGTTCTGTCCTTCTTGACTTTCCCACTCCTGCAGTGCGCTCATGATCTTCCTCCTTGTGCCATGCGCCCGAGGTTGTAGCCGGGCCTTGCGGCCGCGCGGTGGAAGATGTCTGGCTACCTGCGGCGAGCTCCGTTCCAGTGCTGGTGCACTACTGCGGTGGCTTCGCCCTGAACACTTCGCAGCCGCGGCGCGTGACGTCCCCCGCCTCCATTTTTGCAGTTGCTCTCGTGGGGCCTGCCCAGGCCGTCTTCGGGCTGCCTGTGGGGCCGTCTCGGGGCCCTCTCTGGTCGTTTGGTGTTGTCTCGGGCCTCTCTCGGCTGTCTCGGGAGTCTCTTGGGCTTGTCTTCGGGGCCGCTTGGGGCCCCCTTGGGAGGCGTGGGCCCCTTTTCGGCCGTCGTGGGTCCGTCGTGGGCCGTCGTCGGGCCCTCCTGGGGCTGTCCTGGGCCGTCAGGGGGGCTTCTTGGGGCTTTCATTGGTTTCTGAAGGCTTCTGTCTGCTTCTTCCCAGGCCCTGTTGGGATCATCGCGACGAGACACTCTTGGGGGGCGCAACGTATTACAGAACTTGTCGAGTTTTTCCTTTGGCATTTGTAATGGCTTTGGCAATCTTGGGGGACTCCTTGTCCTTGTCCGGTGCCTTGACTCCAAAGTGAGCTGAGTGTTGCATGTGAGTGGGGGCGAGCGTGCATCCGCGGCTGCTTGGCTCAAGGCGGCCGGCCGCCGAGATCTGACTACACCTCAGCGCGAGGTATGCTATTTGCCATCGACACCAGAATGGCTTGAGATGGCTCGCCTCCTACTACTGGGACTATCGTTACTGCGGTACAACAGAGCTGGAGCTGGGCTTCGCCCGAGGCGAAGCTGCTGGTTGGGCCTCCCAACCTCTTTCAAACTTGGTAGCGGAGCTTGCCTATGGTGGTCAGCTCTAGCTCTACTCTTCGCCATCCACGGCACTATCTGGTGGACTACTGACGTGGTGGAACATCAGAGTGCAGTGGGCCTGCGCGGAGGAATGTATATAACTACGCAACGTTGCAAGGGCGCTTGCAGTGGCACCTCCGCCTACGCGGAGGCCTCGTACCTGCGTCCTACATCCCTGTGCTACTACATTCCTGAAGTCCACCCACTCACTCCACTTGGGAACTTCTTCGACGACATGATGCATGGAAACGTGCGATGCGACATTGTGCCGCCTCGACCCCCATGCAGGCTTACGACCACATCTCGCAAACCCCAACCGGGTGCAGCCGACTACGGCCTGCGAGACAGTGGATTGGTATTACTATCTTTGGGCTCACATGGGTCGCTATCGGGTGCGTGGTAGGACATATGCGTGGCGGAGACGACGCAAGAACGACCAGCCCCCTCTGGGGCCCTTCCGGTCAAGTACCTTTCCGCCAATTCGTCCGCGAGGTGCATGCCTGGATCTACGTGACCACAGGCAACATGACGCCCTCCCAGCAAGCTGCGGCCTTGCAGCGAGGCCTGGGGGGCCTCGCACGGACCATCGCCATGGGAGTTCCCCCAGCAGTTATCAATTTCGGCGTTAACCTAGGTGGCCGCCATGCCGATGGCACCACCAAGTTCCTCCTAAGTACGAAGTTCGAGAACCTAGAAGAGTAGCGCCAATTCAACTCCCGGTGCAGCTCTCATTGACTTCCGAGTCCATGCGGGAGAACGGATCGACCAGACTTTGGCACGCTTCGAGGTAGCCCGCTATGAAGCTGAACCGGCAGGCTTTGACATCCCCAACTTCCAAATTCTAGCAGTCATTTTATTCAGAGCCCTTGGAGTGGGGACATCGCGTGCGCAGCAACTCCTGCAGCCATTCGACCACCGCATGCCGAGGGGCCAGGAACAGTTTGACTCTCTACTTGAGCGCGCGAGGTCATATGCTCACATTGCTGAGAGAACCCCCGGCAATATTGGTGGTATTTTCAGTTGCGGTCACCGAACCGAGACCTTCCACGTTGAGGCAAACGCAGGGCAACCTGCTAATGCCGTCTGGAATGGCGATCCGCAACCAACAGAGACCACTGCGCTACTGGCTCAGAATGGTGGTCCGGCTTCGGGGTTGCAAGACTCCTGGGCCAGGCTTCGGGGGCCGCCCGACGCGGTGTTCCCTGCGCAAGCCGCAACCCTAATGTGCTCAGCGGGGCAACTTGCTGAGTCCGACTTCAACTCCGGTACTGACGCCGACGCGTCTTCGGGCGACGAGGCTGCTGCCCTTGACTACTCCGATATGCCTACGTACCTCACTGATGAACAACAGGCGCAATGATTATTCTTTGGATACCAGGCACATAAACGCAGGTGGAGGCGACTTATGAAGAAGCCAGTTCGTAAAGTACGGCGTATCGTCCGACGGGCGCTCAAGGAAAAATGCAAGGGTTGAGGTAAGGGTAAAGATAAGCGGCGGCGATTGCGTGGCAGGGGCATGTTAGCATTCCTAGCATCCCTTACCTGGCCACGGTATGAGGAGATATTCCCAGGTGCAGGCAGGAACCGTAGGCATACATCAAGAAAAGGTAAGGGACGTCGGGGAAACCCGAAGGATGCCAACGGTAAAACTATGGAGTGCGACGTGTGCCATAGCACACAGCACTTTTGCCGCGAACGCCTGCAGGGCGATGGGAGAGGCAGAGCTCCGTCGATATATCTGGCTCGAGCTGATGTGGATATACAGTGTGTTGGCTGGGGGTCACTTTTGGCCGACCCTGCCGATAGCTCAGTTGCAGTTGTTAATTTCATGGCGGCCAGATATTTGAGTGCCGGTCTGTCCCTCGAGAATGATGCCGACGGGCTGTTCGAGGAGGTATTCACTGGCCACAATGATGTCGATATGGCAGACTGGCTGGGCATGCCCGTCGCGGAGCAACGTGCTGACATTGAATTTGTCGTTTTTTTCCACATGCCCGCCGAAAGATGACGAAATGGCGGGGGCACCCGCGGATTCAGAAGCCATTATTCCTGCAGCGGAGGAGGAAACACAGTGGATGCTGCATCCTCGGGTTATTGGCAATCCAGCAAACATGGAATTGAGTGATGATAACCCTTTGCGGGGAAACCCGCGAGATGTTAGCGATCTGTCTGAGCGCATTCAGTATGAGCTCGGCCACAACGAAGAATGTCAACATGCATTCGTATCTTCGGACCGCTCCATCAGCCGCCAGGAGCGATCGGCAAGCCGCCAGTCCTGGAGACGCAAGTATCGCGCCGACGACGATGACGAATAATGGGAAGATGATGCACGTCTGGTGCGTGGCGGTCGGGTCCGCCGTGGCTCACCCGACCGTGCGCGTGCGCGCTCCAGTGGCGCTCGCTTTGGCGGCCTTTTGGCGCCCTCATCCTCCTGATGCGAGGAAGCCAAGGACCCCTCCATGGAAGGCCAATCGACCTGGCGCTCCCCCGAGGAGGGAGCGTCTGCGGGGACACCCGCCTCAAGGGGAATAACCTCGCGAATAATATCGAGAAGACGAAATGCAGCGCCGTGTTCGCTACTCGGATGCTGGATTGGCTTGTCAGTACATAGACCCAGATACAATGCAACAGTGGTTGGACAAGGGTTGGGCTGAGCACCATATTCGTCACTGGTATTCTCTTCGCAAGGTTGATCGGAAGGAAAACGGCAAGGTCATTCGCTCAAAATGGACAGGGGTTGTCAAACCACAAGCAGCCACGGAAGCTTTACAGAGGCGTTGTTTGCAAATGCTTCGAGTATGCCGACCGCTGGCTCGGCTGCCCCATGAGACGCCCATCAAGGAGCCCCAACTCCCGCAAGACACCGTGGGTCTGTTCTCACGATTACGGTCGGGGTTATTGTACCGATCCAAATGCAATTCCATACAACGAGCAGGTGACGGAAGACGACTACGAACCAGCTACAGCCCAAGACATATTTTAATGTATCAAGATATGGAAGAATATTCCATTCACCGGTTCCTTATTTTAAGATATCCAACCGTGATTACAATGCGGGGAAACCTGCTTCGCCCAAACCAGAAGAAGACGACCAGCAATAATATGATGAAGCTGAAGATCTGTCCGAAGCGGTAGACCCCGCGGCAGCAGCTCCTGCAGGGTACGCCTCGGATTACTCCGACGCCCTCGCCACAGTCACGGACGTCACTTACGATGCGGACACCCCCATTGACCCTAGGTGCATCGTCACTAAAAGACATGGATCTTTTCCCCCAAAAAATGGTCGCTTACCGCGCTGGATCTGTAGGTTGGGTAAAGACTACGATTGATTAGAAGGCTTAGCGCTAGTGAATATAACCTGTCCATGAGGGGAAAGGCCACTATCGGGAATATGGCATTCAGGAAGCCTGATGGTGTGGACCTCGACCGTGGATGCCCGCAGGGGCATAGCCGAAAGCACCTTCTCCCAAGCCGAAGACAGATCCGCCTATTGATATTTCTCCATCTTCGGATGCGTCGATTCAGTCTAAGTCACTCGGACCTGATTAGCTCAGACCACCGCCTTAACAGAAGAAGAGGAAAAGCCCAGATGACCCCAATCCTGGAGATAGCAAGCAACAGCGACCTGCGGGGCAACCGGCTGATCGATGTCGATCCAGAGGACCAGCAGTGGCCGCCGTAGCAGCTGCATTTCAAGGCGCCAGCACTCCTGCTCCGAAGGGGTACCACGTCGCGGACCTACACCTGGCCGGACACACAGGACTGGCTGGACGCCGACACTGGGGGATCATCAACGGGTGCTTCTTTACGCAGCGTGGTGCCGGTTACAGGCCATTGGAAACTGCATCGCAGGCATCAGGGGCAGCTCCCAAAGACAAGAAGTGCGAGTTGTACAACATCAATGAGAAGAAACGCCAGGATTTCGACATCAGTACCCCGCCAAGGACCCCTCGGGCGCCCAGAGGATCCGCAGGCGCTGCCTCGTCATCGGCAGGTGCCCGCGCACCTGCAGCATCGGCAGCAGATCAGAGTTCTGCGGGGCAACCTGTTCTTAGTTCAGAAATGCCAGTTGCATGCCGACAGTATTGGGACTGTATACGCACCGCCTGGCTTACGAGGATCAACCCTGTATATCGCCCGCGTAATGATGACGGGACTGATCGATGCATCGTGGTGGAATGCGACATCCAGGATGCCGCCGTCACGGCCGATCTGGACGCTCATGCGCGCCAGGTTGTACGTAATATCCTGCGTGGGCGCCCGGCGCTCACGTATCTGTCCGAGAAGATCGACTTGGCGGGGATCCTTAAAGCAGACAGAGTGCTTGGTCCAAATTTGACCTATGAGGAGCAGCGCTGCTGCTCATAATGGCTTACTACTGCCACTCATCACGAACCATTTCACAACAACTACCTTTCGGATAGGTTTCTGAGAGCAGTACCGTTTTTCTACGAACTCGATGGATGGGTGGAGCTCTCAGAGCTGCTTAACAAGAGGCCACCTGAGGGATGTGATCGTTACCGCCCCAAATACCTGGAGACTGTTCTGCGTTATCTCAGTGACCGCCAGTGGGCATATCAAGCAGTAGCTGTGCTGAACCTCATTGGCATGGTCGACGACGCAGGGATGCAGAAAAACAGGCTCCAGATCAATAAGTGCAATTTCGCCACTGAGATGTACCAGACAGAATTTCATACACACAAGTAATGGACACAGCAGTCCTGGGATACAATGCCCTGAGTCACTGTACATGAGGATAACGGATGTGGTTTCTTCACGTGCACCTTGTCATTTCATGCGTGGTGCTCAATGGGGAAATATCCCGAATATAATTCGCATAGGGCTGTCATGCCGTGCCGACGACACCATCAAGAGAAAAGGCAGGCCGTTTGTTCATGCGTGCCCATGTTTACCGGTTGACAACATAATCCACTTCGGCCTGCGCGTCGACTCCGAAGTATTGATGATAATAAATATGAAAAGCTTGCTTGGTGAAAATATGGCTATTTGAAGCTCAACAAATGAAACGATTAGGTCGGCAGGTCGGAACGGCAGAATTCCTCCGACATAAACGTCCAGCTTGTAGGCATTCTGCCCGAAAATATGTGCAGGTATAATCGCGTGGGACATGTTTGGATCAATCCCTTGTACCTGTGGGACAACATCAGAAATATGCGAGAAGTGGTCTTTCCATCGACGATATGTACGAATTTCAAAGTGATGCATCATCGTTGAAAGATGGGTTGATTCCAGAACTCCCTGACATTTTTGAAGTGTCCCGAACCGACGCCCATCCAGAAGGTCGAGATCTCTACGGTATTTACGCTGCAGGAAGGGCATCAAGCGGGGACACCTGCAGGGGGATCTGACGGATCATGGATTCAGGCCCAGAGTGCGGACGTGACTGGTATGACATAGTGGAATTTCTCCCACCGACATGCTGTGCGCCAAGGATCCGTGGCGTGCCCAGACGCAGCAGCTGCCAGTACCTGCAGGGCAACCTGCGTCGTTTGCACCTATGAGTAGGGCCAGAAGTCCATGGGACTCCACAGAGTGCTGGGAGCACCAACAGCATACAGGCAAGGCTCCAAAGCATTCGGATGGACCCGCAGCTCTACCAGGCTTTGCAGGCGACATCGCCGTTCGCATCGCCGCGTCCACATGCAGGGCAACCTGCTTTCCCTGACCACCACGCTGGACAGAGGACCGAGAGTTTGGTTGGTCAGCAAGAGTGGATGTACCGGCAAATGCGCGAAGCCGCACAGAGCATGCGTAGGGGCGGCATCGACCTGCCTAACGCTAGCTGGACGCCGCCTTGGGAGTATGTCCCGGACCCAAATCCATCACCAGACAACCCCAATAGGTACGGATACGTGCCAGCATGTTTGAGTCATCCCACATACGATCCGACAGCTGCAGAGCGCCCTACAGCACCACCGATGGACTTCCCATTATATCGTGACTACCATCCTCAGGTGAGGGGTAGCTCTCGTGTGGGAACGCAGCCGGAGAATCGGTATGTACGGGCGACAGCCGACGACTTCTGTCAGTCTCAGTTGACACGCGGCTCTGGTTACATGTCAGGTGTGCCGGGCCAGATTCATCAGTAAGGATATTTGGCTACCCCTATGGACTCAGATGTGACCCAACAGGCCCCTGGCCTGGTAGTGCCATCATCCATGGGGGAGTTGCGCCCAGAGATTCTGGCCATTCACGAGGCGCAGTAGGCCAATCTCTCAATGCAATTGGCCCGCCAGCGTCGCAATCATGAGCGTCAGGCGAACAGGATGCTGGGTCGCGCGGGGCAACCTGCTACTCCAATCACGGCAGGGACACCTGCATTCAACCTGGCAGCACGTGCAGCCATGCAGCCACCGTCGGTTCCACCGATCCAATATGAGGTTGGTGAAACTATTCTGGAGCGCCAGACGCGTATCAGGCCATCGGCAACACCACTGGGCATCAGCGACGGTGACTTTAACAAGTGTGCCATATGCTTGGACCACTTCATGCATCACGACACGGTCTGGAGGCTTCAGTGTGGTCACACATTCCATGCGCAGTTCTGGGACCGAGTTGCGCGCGCTCGTGTAGACAGACAGTTGGCTGGCATTAAGGAAGGTACTGCAATTGAGGCACGTGCTCTATTTGCAGGGGCGTTGGGTCTAATCACTTGAGGCACCCTTTGCTGGAGATCCGGATGCAGCAAGACGTCATGGAGAGTACTCCGAGGGGCTAACGCACTCAGTGACCTTCGCGAAGAGCTTAACCGCATAACGGCGATGATGAACGACACGGCAGCTTCCACAACCACCCCTGCTGGGCAACCCGCTTCATCAGCCAATGCGGTGCAGGCGACGGAAGCTACCCTGCCTGCTCTGGATATGCCTATGCCATTAATAGCGGAATCAGCCCACAATGCAGAGACACCTGCTACTACTGCACCTGCCGCGTTGCCGGCCAACGACATGTGGCTGAGGCGTATGGAGAGAGCCACCGAGAGGAGCGCGCAGTGGCTTCAAGCTCTACCATGCCATATGGGCGAGACACCCGCCCGCGCAGCCAGCGCAGGACGGAGAGCCCGGTGAGCGTACGCAGCGGCATCAGTGCGATATCCGAGCGCGACATGCTACACCCTGTGTTGATGGTGAGCACAGATGGCCAGATAGGCATGCGCGCCGGCGAGGATACGTTCATTAACATGCCGCTCGCATCTGCACCACGCCCGCAAAATCATGACGAGTATCCTGCGGCCTGGGTTTTCGAGAAGAACTCCATTACGGAGGAGGAGGCTCGCGGATACATGAACGTCTTCACGTCTCTGGCAAGGAACGAGTGGGTGTTGGAGCAGAGGCGCCGCAAGGGTATGTATGATACGACGCTGTCTGAGGTGCCAGGAATATTCCATGAACTGGCCCTGGCCGCGAGCAGTGGGACCATGGTGGATGGAATGCTAACAATCCTTCTGGACATTGGCAGCAACGCCAACATCATTGGTCTAAAAACGGCATAGGCATTTGACCGGGTATCCCGTTCCCATGGGCACGACATCAAGAAGCTGAACCTGACGAAAAGCCTCTACTTGTCGGGACTGGGACATGGTGCCGCTGTATGCGACAAGTCCCTGCGCTGCAAAATTGCGTGCAAGGAGAAAGGAGTTCTGGCAGGGGCACCTGCTGTGCCGAGACTTGATGCCAACTCAGCTAACGTGGCTGAGGCTTCAGGGGAAAACCTCCCTGCTATCCTGGGTCCGAGGAGCATGTCTAACATGGGGATTATCCGGATCCTGGAGCAGGGGCGCGAGGAGATAATCATTTCCAGTTCTGATGTGTACGAGCTCCTCCTCGGGAAGGGTGCCAGAGTACTTGATTTGATGAAGACGCCTTCTGGGCACTTGGCGCTCAAGGTCGACGAGTGCGGGGCCGCAGCTGAGTACAAAAGGTCGATGTCGTTTTGTCTTACGGCCAACCCTCGCTGGGAGGATGCCCCGCTGCTCGTCAAGGAGGCAGCCGGCACAGAGCCAGCTGCGGGGCAAGCTGCTTTGTGTAATGCGGGGGCACCTGCTCTGAGCGATGCCCATGCGTATATGGTGTCACAGGGTGCCAAGGGGCTATCCCAACACCAGCCGACCAGGACTTCGCCTTGCGAAACTTGCAGGCGAAGGTCTATCAGGCCGTCTACGACGAGGGCAATATGTAGATGCTGCCCGACGCGAAGGCAGGGGCACCTGCGGAAGGGGATGATGCCGCTGAGAAGTTTGATATTTTTCATTTCGGGCAGCGGCTCTGCAGCGCAGCTTGGCGCGGGCATTTGGACGCCCCCACCGTTTGAAAATGAGTGGCGGGGGCAGGCGCGTGCAACGGCCACCCGTGCTTGCTCCGACAGGCCGAACACTCAGGTTCTGTCATCTAGCGCGGGGAAACCTGCATTCTTTTCTCAGGCGCCAGCTGTGCGCGCCAGGGACATTGGCAAGCCCGGCTGTGCGGCTGCCAAGGACAGCAGTGGACCCGGCTGTGTGGCCGCTGCAGCAAATGAGCGCTCATCGCATAATTATCATTCTCGTGCACTTGTCATGGAGGACATGCGGACAGCTCGCGCTGAACTCCGGGCGCGTGGTTACATGTGTGACCGCATCGCACATACAGAGGTTATGACGTCTACTGGTACACAGTATTCGGGTGTTCTGCTCTCGGGGGATTATCAAGTGCTGTGGGTGGCAACGCCCGCTGACTGGTACGTTCGATTACTTGGAAAACGGGCAGGGCCACATTATCAACGCATTCAGAATTTGATGACTAAGGCTTGGGCCCTGCGTATGTTTATTGTACTTGTGGGACCGCCAGGTTATTTCTGGAAAGAGGGTCCCATAAGAGATGCCGTTGAAGATCTCGACTTGCAGGTCATGCGTATGCGATGCTGCGATTCTGGTTTGAAATACGGCCGTTCAAGTAAATTGCCTAGCGGATCATATCTGCAAGTGGCAACTGCCTTCACGCGCATCTCAGACAACTTGTGGAGGAGTACGTGTCAAACTGCAGGGGAACCTGCCCAACTTCCCGAGCATCAATTGGACTGGCGTGGCCAAGGCGCTCAGAAGGCAGGATGGCGCAACAAAACATTGGCTATCATGACCGCGAGATTGATGGATCAAATGGATTCACACACAACAAAGAGACACCACACGAGTGCTGTACTCCGTAGCATTCACACGCGAGTGGATACAGGAGCTCGAACTTACGCTCAGTCTCCGAAGGATGCCTCTCAATGGGACCATGTCGTAAGACGGGTAACGAAGAACCTGGGCGACAATCAGATTATACAAGACATCAAGATCCAGGGCCAGCCTGCTGGGTACAATTACAACGCACCGTTACGGAATGGTGTAACAAACATTCGTATTCGGTTGTACTGGGAGCCGCCACAACCGGCTCTCATCGGACAGGAGGACCCACGTCCACGCCCAAGGCGAGTTGCGTTCGTCGATGACGATCGTCTCCCGCCCCCTTCGATGGAGCGTGGCCGCGTGCTCCCCTCTATTCCCGAATTTCCGACGTTAGGTCCACCTGGCACTTCCTGAACAACAGACAGCACTTCCGACCGATGCCCGAAACAAACAAAAAGAAAAATAGAAGGCCGACAAAGAATCGGGCATCAAGCCACGCAGGATACCCAAGGTAGTCGAAGAAGGCAACGACGACTGCGGGGATGACTTCGAAGGTCTCGGATGTAGTACGTACTACACCGACGTCCCCCTTGCCTCCGACACGGAAAGTGATGATGAAGAGGAACCCTTCATCGCATTACTTGCGGGGCTACCTGCTGAATTCTACGCAGATGTATTCTCCATGATCCCAACGCTGTGCTTTGGACGACGCAGCAAGTTTGAAGTGTTAAGATTGTGTGGAGGAAGTGGAGGTGTATCCCAGCTAGCCTGCAGCCGGGGTGTGTCTTCCGGGGGAAACTTAGACAATCGCTCATATGTTGACCTCAGAACAAAGGATGTCCAGGATGCAGTGATGCACTACCTGGGCGTGTTCTTCGTCAATGTTGTCATGCTGCAACCGAACGGCAGAACGACTGGACTACCTTCATATTTCAAACCCCAAGTCAACTTTGATTCTTTGCATGAACACCACAATGAAGATCTTCCACACATCCAGTTCTGTGGCAAGGATGCCATACTTCAGAACGACGTTAGACAGTTTTACTTACAAGAACAACTAGTGGGTATCTGGGTGGATCAGATACCACCATGGACCACTTTGGCCAAACGCAAGGGCACTTGCAAGGTGAATATGGACCAATATACTACCCGCTTACGGGACTCCCATGGGGTATTACTATGAAAACCGACCGAGATCATGGCCAACCACCGCCTTCTACTTACACCTTTTGAACGAAGACGATGCTCTTGTCATCATCAACATGCGTCGCTATGTAACAAAGATCTGTCCACAGCTGCACATTATACTGCAAAGATGCAGTCTCTTTTCGTCGACGCAGTTCGGATCGCGCACGATCTGTTCCAGTCAAGCCGTGATCCCTTTCATGGTCACCCTTATTCTTTCACCGTGCTAGTCACCAACGTGAGGGGATATAATCTGGACGATCCAACTATTCCTCGACAGCCCGACGGTTCGATCACGACACCGCCCGCAGGAGGGCTAGGATGTCCTGTGTGCGCGGATAATGTTAACATGCGCTCTTCCTCACATGACAGACCGCAAGCATTGCAGGTGGTATGAGAAGGAAGACTACCATTGGGAATGTCCGAGCTGTAAGAAGAACTAAGGCCAGAACGAGCTTGGACGTGTACGAACGCCTGGCAAATGCAAGTTTGCCAAACCTTGGAAGCTGCCCCACAATCACGGACAGGTACCACCGGCTGCTGCCGCAGCAGCAGCGCCACCACCCGAGGCACAAGCCGCACCACCACTTGTGCGTTTATGAGCACCAAGACCCGGCTCTAGAGCCAGACCCACAGCGGGTGCCAGCAGCCACGACATTACAGTTGGCAGACATGCTGCTGAACCTGCTGCAGGGCAACCTGCCTCGAGTGGAGCTGGGAGAACGGATGGCCACATCCGATTGCCCCAGGTCAGAGTCAGACGTCTCCGACAGCAAGGAGGGTATCCACCTCCACCGCCACCTGCGGGTAACCCTGCTGCACGACCACGACTTCCAGACTGGTCGAGGTGAGATGTACAAATCAGTTTACAAAAACTTACGAAGCCTTGACCCAAGCGTGGTAACACGCGAGCTGCGGAAGGTACACTTGCGTTGGTTCCATGCGAAAGAGCCTAATATGAGACTCATCTTAACCAAGATACGTCTGGACAATGTCAGACTCAACCTGGTTAGAGGTGTCTGCAACACATGTCGGGAGTGCAAGGCTTGGGGCAAGCCTGGGCATACGGTATGCCGTCTACTGCACTGCCTGGCAAGTTCCTCGAAGCAGTTGCATGTGACCTTATGTTCTAGAAGCCAGAACATAAGATATTTCATATCTTCGATCTGTATTCGCTATGCCACTGGGTTGGAGATACGAGACAAAACGATGACCAGTATCCTGGATGCGTACCATCAGTGCTGGATGCAGTTTGGACCTGCAAAGGTACGCTACTCCGATGGAGAGGGTACCCTCAACAACGACACTACGAAAGCAGTCCTTAAGGCAAAGGGCATTGAACTAAGGATACGTGCGAGTGGACAACGCGCTACGGCGATCGAGGCCAGAAATGGCATACTGCGCCATCTACTTCATGTCATTCATGGAAGCTGCACTCAGCAGGTTAGACATACCTCTTGTGTTCATACGACTACTGCATGAAGCCTTGTTTGCCGCCAACGCGTTCACCTTTTATAATGAGGTGTCTCCATGCAACGCCTTGTTTTGAACGCATCTGGCAATGCTCCCTGACATGCCTATCCTGGATCACGAACAGCCGACGGAAACGTCGGATCATTCTCGTGAACAGATGATACGCGCAGTATGCATTGCTTCTATCACACAGGCCACTGTAGTGGCCAAGACCAATCGTGCATTACGCACTAAGACAACTATCACCGGTCAGTATTATTACGATGAAGGGGATTCAGTTGATTACCATCGCCCCACAACCACGACGTACAACTGGGGAGGATGGAGTGGCCCATTCCCAGTCGTAAGAAACGATCCCGACAGGGGTCAAGTCATCATTCGAGTGGGAAGCCGCGACGTTCAGGTACAATACGCCGATGCACGACATTCACTCGATGTTGAAGCTGTGATAGCAAGAGAGATCGGCTCCGACAACACTGCACTGTGGACAGTGTTGACGTTCGTGGCCAGTTTACCTGCGGGGAGACCTGCTACGACATTTGGCTATGTCCCGACCAAAAAGGGGATGCTTCAGATGACAAGTGCAAGCCGACTATCTCCTAAGGTACATCTGGCTTTACTGTACCTTGCCAGGGACTTCTTCCGCATTGAGAACGTAGTTTCGGTTAGGTTAGCCAAGGGTATCCACAAACTACCTCCGGTGGCTTACGCTGACAATTGCACGTTGCTCCATTGTGACAACGATGTGAATCCAGGGTTTCAGTATGATGAAGCAGAAGGCACCTCTCTTAACATTTACGATATAACTGGATTAGCACATTCAAGAATCATCCAGTGCCTGAAGTCCACCAAACCTCAAGCGGGCTTTGACCAGGATATGGCAAAGTTTGAGGAATTGGCGGATGAACCGGCACCGGACAGGACCGCAAGAGAAGCCCCGGAAGCCGAACCACCACAGGAGGATGGACGGCTTCCCACGATGTACGAGGAATCGGAGGCTGACCTCGAGGCTGCACATTATGGAAGTGTGGTATGCAGAACTACGAGATCCAAGGGAACTGCTGAAGGCAACTCCATTAGGGGATCTTTTCACAGTACCCACACATATGATTCCAGACAACAGTGTGCTGATCACTGCAGCTGAAGAACAGCGGGGGCGCCTGCCTAAGTGGGGGCACCCATACGACTCCGACATCTTGGAGACGTATCATGTCCCACTGTGTTCCACGGTCGAAGATTGCAGTTAGGGGCTGGATTCAGACGAAAATGAACAATATGTAGAACTCTGCTTTACGGCAGAAATGTCAAAGGTAGTCCTGTCCGAACGACAGCACAGGCGATTAGATGCCGACCGTGTGACCGCCATGCGAGTATATGTTGCCACCGCTGCAATGCGAGCTGTGGTCGTTAAGGAAGACGACCTCCTCGCGAAGGCTGACATCCAGGCGAATCCCAAGACAGTATCGAAAGCCCTATGCACTGAACGCAAGACATGGTTTGACAACGAGTACTTCAACATGCAATCTACATCTGAAGCGTCAAACATCACGACTTCGAGGTTTGTGTGCACATTGAAGTTTGTGAAGGACGAGAAGGGCGACATGGAACGTACCATCAGATTACGCCTGGTGCTTCGAGGCATCATGGACCTTGAAGCCTTCGATGTGGAAACCTATTCGGGAACAGCACGGCGGTCAAGCCAGAAACTACTCGCGAGCACGGCAGCGTGCAGTAAACAATGGATCATTGCTTCCCTCGACATCAACATGGCCGTCCTGGAAGGGTTGGCCTACCAGGAACTTGCTGAGGCAACTGGTGAAACAAAAAAACACGTGTTGTGTGCTTTACTCTGCTGCATGGGTCGGCTACGGTGTTTCGAGCTCTCCCAGGATTCGAACACTACGACGAGTCGAAGCACTGCTTGCAGTGCCTTAAGCCAGGCACTGGCACCAAGGGCGCACCCCGAACTTTTTCACTCAAGCTCAGAGGGGCCGCAAGAGGTTTCGGTTTCAGACCCGCGTCCTACGGCGAGGAGTTCGAGACGAGCAGTGATTTGCTCGCGGCCAAACATGTTGATGGCATCATTATGGCCCGCGCAGAGGACACCATTGACAAGTGCGTCAAGTGCGTAGAATACACCTTTGGTGAGTGTAAATCAACAAGCACACATGCACCAATTCTGATGTGATATATACCAAGGATGAGGACGTCAGTGTCACTTTGTGCCAAGACGAATGCATGACACAGCTCCGTCTTATACAACATCCTGAACTTACAGGCGCCGACGTTGACGCCCAAGCATCCAAGATGGTTGCAGACGTGTTCGTCAGCCTTAGAGGCGCATTGGCGTATGCATTAATCACCCTGCTGTGGTTGATGGTGTATGGTGTCTCTCTACAACGTGTCCAAGAACCGACCAACATACAAGGGCGACGACTGAGCGGGATTACCAGGGAACTGGAGGCCTGCCCTAATAAGATCGTCTACCCGGCGATGACCCCCACGGGCGAGGTTGACCTGCACAGCGACTCAGGTTATCGACGCCTGAGTGGAGCTGCCGGTGACGAGGTCAAAGGCCATGGTATTCGCGGGGCAAGCCTGCTACGGCGTGGAAGCACGCCATCCGGTAAGCCTGTCGTTCACTTGATCGATGCGTACTGCAAGTCTCACCGCTTGCAGGTCCGCTCGAGCTATTCAACAGAGACACTAGTAGCAGCCCGCAACTTGGAGGACTGTTATCCCACGATCGTGACTCTGCGCGAGCTCCACGCCGGGCCGCTATTTCCATTCAGTTGAAAGACATACTTGAGTTGGGTCGCCTGAGCATCAAGGTCACTTTGACCATAGATGCTGAGTCTGTTTTTAAGTCCTTGTCAAGCGAAGACTTGAAGAAGCCGTCTGAGTGTACCCTTCTAGGACACATCAGCTGGATACGACAGTTGATGGAGCGAGGAATCGTGCACAGTATTCAGTGGTGTGACACCCGCGATATGACCGAGGACGGTCACACCAAGGGGAGCATCGACCGAGAAATGCTCTTACAGGTCATGGGAGGTACACAATCCTTCAAATATCATTTAGAGCGTCATACTATCGGGCTGGCCAGACATCGCGTTCTGTAGCCGCCTGAGGAGTGCTCGTTTGCACAGTATAGTGCAGGCAAGGCAACTTGCGTGCGGGTCCACCTTCCTTACGGCCCCGCCTTTTTTGCTGCGTTTTTATAAATGGTAGCTGGTGTACCTGCTGTATAGACGCGACGGGTTCACGCTTCGTCTCCCTCCCCCCCCGACTCTAAAGTGAGCTGGGTGTTGCATGTGAGTGGGAACGAGCGTGCGTCCGCGACTGCTTGGCTCAAAGCGGCCGGACGCCCAGATCTGACGACACCTCAGCGCGATGTGTACTATTTGCCATCGATACCAAAATTGCTTGAGATGGCTCGCCTCGTACGACTGGGACTACCGTAACTACGGTACAACAGAGCTGGAGCTGGCATTCGCCGAAGGCGAAGCTGCTGGTTGGGCCTCCCAGCCCCCTTCGAACTCCTTGGAAGCCTCCCGGGGCCTTATTGGAACGTTTTGGGGTCTGTCTTCTTGAGGGCTGTCGAGTGCCTCTTGGGCCCAGGTTGCGCCATCTTGGCGGCGTTCGTCGCCTTATTGTGTCGTCGTGGAAGCCTTTAAACCCTTAGGAAGACGTGGGGCCGCCGAGAGAGCATAGAGAAGGGGGATGCACGCACCTGGGCGTCATGAGGCGGGGGGGGCCATTCGGCAGAAGTTGGCATTCTACCGCGCCGCAAGGTGCCAAGGGGCGCAGCGGCGGACATGTGATCGTGGAAGGGGATCGGCGAGTTTTTTGCTTGTGTTGGTTTTGGGGTTCATGATTCGGATGCGTGTGCCCAGGTGCACGGGTTTACTTTTAACGTGGCGCAGTATGATCTTTGCGAGAGAGTGTACGATTGAGTACTATTTGTTCAGGGCGGTCGACATTTTGGTTGTCGGCCAAGCAGAGCATAGTTTGCGACGTTGTCACGATGGCCGTTGTTTTGACGGGTTTGCCGTGCAAGATCGGGCATATGTGTGGCATTCCGCGTGCGGCGCAGGTCCTTTTTTTTTTTTTTTTTTTTTTTTTTTTTTTTTTTTTTTTTTTTTTTTTTTTTTTTTTTTTTTTTTTTTTTTTCTTTTTATTTCCCCCTTCTTCTTCTTCTTCTTTCTTTTTGTAGGAGGACGTGCCCGACATAAGTCTGGTCTTGTCTGTGCTCGCCATGCTATGATGCCTTCGCGGCGTTGGATGCCAGGTGTGGTGCAGCATGAAACTGTCCAAGGTGGGCAGTGTGCTGCCACCCTGGCGGCGACGGCCTGGGCACGCTCGTGGCGCAAACAATATATATATATATATATATATATATAGATGTATGCATACATAATTATATATACATATATGTTTCCGGTGTTCTCTCGGTCCGGCCGTTCCCGAACTGCCGTGCGTGCCGTCGCTGGGCGGCCGACTGGATCGTGCTCTTGCGTGGCCGAGCGGGTGCGCTTGCTGGTGGTGCCCGTGTGCCCACGTGCGCCTGTTGAGCGCACGGCTCGCCGCGCCGAGCGGCGGGGCAGGGATGCTGCCCGTTCTCTTGGGGCTTCGCTGTATCTCCGTGCTCCCGAGGCCGCTCCACGGGGTGCCGCTGTGGCTTGGTTTGTGTACCGGGTCCTTGTCTTGTGGCTTCCTTGCTTGTTGAATTCTAAGGATCTCGTCCCGCTCAGTTGAGGAGATTCTTTGCCTGCTGGCGCGGTCTTAGGCCTGCAGGGTCTTGCTCTCAGCACTTCGAGTGTCCTCCTTGCCAGTTCATCCATCGACCAGTGTCTCCCTCACCCTTTGGAGGTCTCGGGCCCACTAGGTCGAATCCGATTGGGCCGGGCGAAGAGGCAGGTGTCCCGCGCGTGCGCCCGCATAGTTGAGAAGAGATGTGCGTCTTGGGGCGTCTCGAGGCGTCTGGAAAGCTGTCGTGATGATCTCTCTTGAAATACCTTCCCAGCTTCTTGGGCCGTCCATGCTGAGACCCTCGTGGGCTGTCTTGGGGCTCTACCGGGGATCGTTTTGGAGTAGTCGTCTGGGTCTCGTTGGGCCGTTTCGGGCACCGCTTGAGGATCTCTTGGGCCCTCTTTGGTCGTCTTGAGCTTTTCTGGGCCTCTTCTTGAGGCGTCTTTGGCCCCCCTTCCAGCGTCTTGAGCTTATCTTGGGCCGTCTTCGGCCGTCTTCGGTCTTTCCAGGGCCCTTTTTGGGCGTCTTGGGCCTTCTTGGGCCGTGTTGGGCCCATTTCGGGGCCCCACTGGGGGAAGGTACCCTCTAATGCTCTTTAGTTTGGCCAGCGGAGGGTTTCATTGTTTTGAAGGGTGTCCTTGTGTCCTAGCTCTGGCCGTACTCTTGGCCATTGCGCCGACGCCTCGTGGGAAGGCGAGAGACTTCGGCGTCTGCCGCATTGTTGTTGCTGGGGCAAAAGTGGTGCAACGGTAGGGCCGCAAAGGACATGTACTCGAGTGGCTTGTGCCACTCCGCCGACCGAGGGGTGGAGAAAAGACGTCCAGAGCGTTCGGTAGACCGTGTTGGAGCTGAAGTGGCTGGGCGTTTTTTCACGCCGGCGAGGACGTATGGGGGCATCTGGTTGGCTTTTCGGGGCCTCGTGCTTGCCTTTTGGGAGCCTCTTGTGGGCCTCTTGAACCAGTACGGGCACCATGAAGACGTATCCGCTTCTCCCGCTTCTCGCTTTCCCTCCGCCGCCCACCCGCGCGGCTCCCTGGTCCGCGGCTCGTGGTCCTGCCAGAGGCGCTGCTCCGAGGCCCCTTGTGTTTCCGCAACGCTCCGGGTACGCGGCGGCCCGTGGCTTGCTGCTCCCTTTGATTGTTTTGGGACGTGTCTTTCCACGCATTTGTTTTGGTTGTTGTGTGTCTGTGTGTGTGTGTGTGTGTGTTTTTGGCTAGTGACGTGACAAGCAAGCGGACATCACGTATGTTCCGCCATGGTCCGTCTTATGGGTTTCGTCATCGCGCCCCCTCGTCCTTCTCGTTCTCCTCGGTTCTCCGTGCTCCCCCTTGCGTCCTTGCGGCCGGGGGGTCCATGCTCCGCCAGCCCTGCGTTCCTGGCGGGTGGGGTGAAGTTGTAATGGGCCAGCGCGCGCCCTAGGTTGCGCGTGTATTGTTGCCCAGATTAGCCGCTCGCCGCGCGCTCAGCGTGCCCCATGTCGATCTACACTCGTTGCATGAATGCGTGACCCGCGATTGGCGTACATTGGGACACGCCCACCCTCTTGGCTAAGTGAACTGGCTCGCCAAAAGGGAATTCATTTTACGCTTTCGCCGTGCGAGCGATCAGCACGATGGGATTGTGAGCGCTCGCTTTTTTCTTCTGGTGAGCCGTGGGCTGGCGTGACGTTCCCTCTGCCCCTGCTTGGAGATCCGCCAGCAAAAACCAACGCAGGACAATTAGAACCATAATGTTCACGGGCAGTCCTGTCGATCATTCGGCGGCGAGCGAGGGGGGGAAGTGAGAAGGAGGAGGCCCTCTCAGAAGGCGGCGGGATTTCACAGAAGGTCTCTCGCCTTTCAGAAGTTTTCTGTGTCTTTGGGGAAGGCTTAGACAACTTCTGAGAAGGCCGGGGGACTTCCGAGCCTTCTCAGAAGGCCCATCCCTTCTCACTCCCCCCCCGCGCTCGCCGTCAATTCATGGTTTTCGCTGGCTCCAGATGTTCTCGCGCTACGCAGACGCGGCGAAGTGCACGTCCTCCACGTCGACGACCATGCCGTGCCAACACCCTTCCTCTCTGCACCCGTTGGCCGCGGGGCTTCCCATCCCTGGTGCGACCGCCGGCACGCGATGCCCTGCGCGCTTGTCTGCCGGGACCCTCCTGCGTTTGGCCGACCGGGTCGTTCGCCTCGATGAGCGGGGCTGCCGCCGCTACTGCTCGCTGCCACGTTTTTGCTGTTGTTTCGTTTTGTTTAGTGGTTGTTTTGCTTGCTTGCTTGCTTGCTTGCTTGCTGGCTTGCTGGCTTGCTGGCTGGCCTGCTGGCTTGCTGGCTGGATTGCTTGCCTGCTTGCTTGCTTGCTTGCTTGCTAGCTTGTTGGTTTGTCGGTTGGCTTGTTGCTTGGCTTGTTGCCTGCTTGCTTGCTTGCCTGCCTGCTTGCCCGCCTGCCTGCTTGCTTGCCTACTTCTCTTTTTTTGTTTTTATGTTTTTTTTTCGCTGCTGCTCCCTGTCCTCTTCGACCTGGAGGCTTGCTGTCCGACGAAGGCATCTATACACCACCACCGTGTCAGGCCAGGGCCATCCTGGGCCCCTGGATGGTGTACGGACCCTCCTTGCCTCGGCCAGAGTGACGTAGACACCATGCCAGGGCCAGGGTAGCCCTGGCCTGGCACAGCGGTGGTGTATAGAGGCCTACTGCGTATGCTGGCCCGGCGTCGCGGCCCCGTCTCGCGAGCTGGCCCCTGCGCGGCTCCAGCTGCCCTTGTTGCCCCCCCCCCGGGCGCGCTCCCGGGAGCGGCGCGGGCACGGCGAGGCTGGGGGGACCTCCTGTCCAGGGTCGGCTCCCTGCCCTGGCCGCGTTCACCACGAGGGGGGGGGGGGACAGACGCACCTGATCGCCGACCCCCCTAGAAAATGTAGGAAGATTGACGGAAGTAGGGGGGAAACGGAGACCCAGAAAGTGTGGGAACATGTGGGACTTTAGTTCTTTTTGTGCGTATTCATTTGTGTGTCCTCGGGCCCCTTCAGTTCAGGGCGCCCTGTGCTGACAGTGGGGCCCCCTGCCACGAAACATCCTGCTTGCCTCCTGAATGTCTAGGTGTCTCGCGGGTTTCGACGGTGTCGCCCTGTTCCACGTGTGTCGCGGTTTTGACGTCCCACGTTCCCGCATCAAAAAAAATCCTGGGCGTCTTGGGGTCTCAGGGTTGGGTTTTTCTGGTGGGAGGTTCCTATGGTCGGGCCTTCTTTGGAGCAGGCCCACATACCATCCCGATCGACCGCCGCGCCACTGGACGACGGCGCCCTGTCCCTGGACCACGGCGCCTTCAAGCAGTACAGGGCGCCCCCCTTCTCCCGACTGGGCACGCCGCACGTACGTGGCTAGTTCTCCTGCGGGCGCGCCCGCGCGCAGCTACCGTAGTTTAGGTTGGCGCGGGTTTCTGTGCGTCTATAGTTTTCCTTGCCGTGGGCATTCGTGGTATCGGTGTCGCAAAAAAAGCCAAGCCTGTGTGCGGGCGCGGCTTGTGGCCGAAGTGTGCGCGAGGAGGAGAACAGTAAAGGCGCAGCGCAAGCGAAGTCAGGGTTGTCATTTTTAGGGGTCCAGCACGAGTGCGTCGTGCAGGTTTAGTGGTTCTTTTGTGTGCCGGCTTTGTTTCTGGAGTGTGACGGTCGGAGGAGCGCCTTGGCGAGGAGGCACAGGCGGCGGCGTTCGCCCGCGTGTCTTGTCGCTGCGCCTCGTTTTTTTCTACGAACACAAGTTCACCAGAGGGCGCACGAAGAGCGGCTCTCACCCGGAGGTTTCGTTTCCCGACCTCCGGGAGGGGAGGGGCTCGTTGCCAGCCTGGGGGGAGGGCGCAGGCGGCAGCCTGCGGGCGGCAGACGTCCTCTACCGAGGCAAGTTGACCGTTTCCGATGTGGGGGTCGTCGTTTCTGTCGCTGTGGGCGCGGAGAACTCTCAGTTTCAAGGATTTGTTCCCCAGATGGGTGCCTAGGCGAGACCTCGCCTCGACGCACCTGCGTCTGTCTGCAGCCTTGATGTGCGCCTGGGCCCGAAGGCTCCCCAGGGGCGTCCCTGAGCGGCCTTTGTCATTCACCAGGGATTTCGGTGCAGGAGTTTTTCCCAACCATCCTGTGGTGTTGGGTCTTCGTTTTGAAAAGACGGTGCCCCGTGTTCCCGCCTCCTTCCTCCCTCTCTCCTCCCCCCCCTCCTTCTCCCACACCCCTTCTGGCACACCCCTCAAACGTTTCGTTGCCCCATAAGGAGCTCCACCGAAGGCTCCAGTTGCTGCGCTCGCATGCGGTCCCCCCCCCCTCGCCCCTCGCGTTTCGTGGCTCCATAGAGAGCTCCACCGAAGGCCCAAGTGGCTGCGCTGCGCATGCTTGCGGTTTCGCACCCCATGTCGGCACACCCCTCGCACGCTTCGTGGCCACATAGGGAGCTTCACCGAAGGCTCCAGTGGCTGCGCTCGCCTGCAGTTCCACTTCCAATTTTGGAATTTTGGTATACCCCTCACACGTTTCGTGGCTCCATAGGGAGCTCCACCGAAGGCTCCAGTGGCTGCGCTCGCCTGCGGTTCCACCTCCCGTTCTGGCACACCCCTGACACGTTTCGTGGCCCCATAGGGAGCTCCATCCGAGGCCCCAGTGACTGCGCTCGTACGTATGCGCACCCCCCCCCCCCTCCCTCGTACTGGCTCACTCCTCACACGTTTCGTGGCCTCATAGGGAGCTCCACCGAGAGTACCAGTGGCACCGCTCGCATGCGGTTCCACCCGTCATTTCGGCACACCCCTCACACGCTTCGTGGCCCCATAGGGAGCCCCACCGAAGGCCCCAGTGGCTGCGCCCGCATGCGGTTCCACCACCCATTCTGGCACACCCCTCAAGCGTTTCGTGGCTCCATAGGGAGCTCCACCGAAGGCCCCAGTGGCTGCGCTCGCATGCGGTTTCACCTCTCTTCCTGGCACAGCCCTCACACGTTTCGTGGCCACATAGGGAGCTTCACCGAAGGCTCCAGTGGCTGCGCTCGCCTGCGGTTCCACCTCTCTTTCTGGCACACCCCTCACACGCTTTGTGGGTGGCTCCATGGGGGGCCCCACCGAAGGCGCCAGTGGCTGCTCGCGCTTGGGGTCCCCCTTCTCCTCATTTCGGTGCACCGCTCATTCGGTTCGTGGCCCCATCAGGAGCTCCACCGAAGGCCCCAGTGGCTGCGCTCGAATGCGGTTCCAGTCCTTTTTCGGCACGCCTTTCACACGTTTCGTGGCCCCATAGGGAGCTCCACCGAACGCCGCAGTGGCTGCGCTCGCCTGCGGTTCCACCCGTCATTTCGGCACACCCCTCACAAGTTTCGTGGCTCCACCGAAGGCCCCAGTGGCTGCGCTAGCACGCGGTTCCACCCTCCATTCTGGCACACCCCTCGCGCTGATCCCAGAGCTGTAGCTGATGACATTGCCTCTTGCCAGCGTGGCCCGAAGGAGTGGGCCAAAAGTGGGACGGGCATCAAAGAGGACCACCAGGAGAAGCTTTGTGTCCACCGCTAGGCATCCGACATCACCAGCAGGGGGGCTGTCTAGGATTGCCCTGGCAGGGAAGACGACGCTAACACGACCCATGTGATTCGCCAAGGAGAGGGCGGGGAACATGACGGCGACCAGGGGCAGCACGGCGACCAGCAGAACCACGACAACCACTACCACTACGGCGACAACAAGCAGCAGCACCCGCATCAGCAGCAGCAGCAGCAGCAACAGCAGCAGCAGCACCACCACCACCACCACCACCACCACCACCACCACCACCACCACCACCACCACCACCACCACCACCACCACCACCACGACCACCACCACCCACCACCACCACCACCACCACCACCACCACCACCACCACCACCACCACCACCACCACCACCACCACCACCACCACCACCACCACCACCACCACCACCACCACCACCACCACCACCACCACCACCACCACCACCACCACCACCACCACCACCACCACCACCCCACCACCACCACCACCACCACCACCACCACCACCACCACCACCACCACCACCACCACCACCACCACCACCACCACCACCACGACTACAACCGGCAGCGCCACCACCACCAGCACGGATACCACTACCACCACCACCACGACGGCGACCAGGGGCAGCACAGCGACCAGCAGCACCACGGCAACCACTACCACAACAGCAGCAGCAAGCAGCAGCAGCAGCAGCAGCAGCAGCAGCAGCAGCAGCAGCAGCAGCAGCAGCAGCAGCAGCAGCAGCAGCAGCAGCAGCAGCAGCAGCAGCAGCAGCAGCAGCAGCAGCAGCAGCAGCAGCAGCAGCAGCAGCAGCAGCAGCAGCAGCAGCAGCAGCAGCAGCAGCAGCAGCAGCAGCAGCAGCAGCAGCAGCAGCAGCAGCAGCAACAGCAGCAGCAGCAGCAGCAGCAGCAGCAGCAGCAGCAGCAGCAGCAGCAGCAGCAGCAGAACCACCACCACAACCACTGCGACTACGACCAGCAGCGCCGCACCCACCAGCACGGCGACCAGCAGCAGCAGCAGCACCACCACCACCACCACCATGGCGACCAGGAGCAGCACGGCAGGGCCCGCGCGGACGCTGGCGCGGCAGGGGGCGACGGCGGCCGGCGGCGGCTGGCGGCGGCGGGCCGGCGGCAGCGGCTGGGTTTGCGACGGAGGCCGCGGAGGCCGAGGAGGCGGAGGAGGAGGCGGGCGCTGGGGCGAGGAGGCGGAGGGCGGCAGCGCGGGGGCCCCGCCGCCCTTTGGCTAGGAGGGGCTCGGGGAGGCACGCCAGAGCGGGCCCCGAGTGAGGGTGGGGCTAGAACGCCCGCGACTCTCGGGGCGGCCGGGGGCCCCCCGCAGCGCAGCCGCGCCAGGAGCCAGACGAGGCGCCGCGGCCGGCGGAGCCCCGCTGCGAGGGGGCGGAGGCGGAGGCGGCGGGCTGCGGCTGGCTGGGGCCCGCCCGGGGCCGGCCGAGGCGCGAGGGGGGGCGGCGCGCTGGCTGGCGGAGGCGGGGGGCGCCGAGGTGGAGCCGGGCTCGGCCGCCCGCCGGCCGGCGGGGCGGGCGGGGGCGGCGGCGGCGGCGGGGGGCGGCGGGCCTGAGGCCTAGGCCGACGGCGGCGGGCGGCGGGCCACTGCAGGGGCCCCGCGCGGCGGCGGGCCTCGGCTTGGCGTGAGCCCGCGCAAGGAGGAACAAAAAAAAAAAAAAATGCCTGCACTGTTCTGCTTGGCCCTCCACTCCGCCTTGCAGGAATTGGTCGCTGGATTCCCAGAGGGGACAACAATACTTGCGTATCTGGGCGGTATATACATAGTTTGTGATTGGGCCAAGCAGCAAGTTTCGAGTCCGCAGCGAAAGGGGCCGCTGCACCTGGCTCCCTCCGGCTGGCCCCCTGGCTGGGCTGCCGACGCCCGCGGTCGCCTTAGGCGGCCCGGCGGGCTTGCCTTGTACGGGTTTTAGCTCGTACAAGGCAGGTCCTATGATGTACATGCAATATTGATATTACTATTTGTAAATTTGTTGGGTGGAGCATAGGAATTGTGCCGTGCCCTGCGGATCTGATGGGATTTGGGGTGGATTTCTGGAGAACCGACACACCACCAGAGGAACGGGGAATATGTATCTTGGGGGCGCCGGTGGGGTGCGATGCATTTGTGCTTCAATTTTGTGCCTACCCTTTCGCAAAGAAGACGAAGCTGACACAAGCTATTTCGAAGCTCCCCTCTCTCCACATTGGATGGCTGTTGTTATATATTTGCGCAGTGCCAAGGCTGAACCACGTGCTCCGCACGACCTCCCCGGATAAGGTACGACAGAGTACAGCGATTTTTGGGTATCACAAGCACGGCTCCCTCTGCGATTCGGCGGTGCTGGGTTACGCCTTTCGGGGCGTACGTCGAGAGCGGCTTCTTGGGCAAGTTGGGCGAATTCCCTACCAGAAATAATTACGTTGTCCTGGCGGATCTTCGCGCAGCTGAAGCATTACAGCCTCAAGACGTTCACGTTGGGCCAGAATGTATCACAGCTGCGAAATTGGCTGGAAAATGGTGCGTTGAACACGGATGGCAAGACCGACCGCTGAGGAAAGACGTGGCGGGCGGGGTCCGGCCTCCGCCCTCGCCACCAGGGCAACCCTCAGTAGGTGAACGGCAACATGGATGGCAATACCACTCGTCCGACGCATTGGAGCGCAAGTCACGCGAAGATCTCCTGGTTATTTTGGGTGGTGGTCCGGGGGCCCGCTGAAAGGCAGCCGCTGTCGGCAAAACACGTTTGCGCTCCTGTTCAGGGCCGTTTTCCGCTGCATTGCTTACGGTGTTTCCGACTTCCCCCAGGCTGCGCTTCAGCAGTATCGAACTCCAGTGCGCGATGCGTCGGCGGCTTGGGCTCGCTTTATCTTACGATGGTTCTGATGCGCACGGGCATTACCGGATCAACGACAACCGGTGGGCACGATGGCAGACGCGACACACTACAGTACTCAAAGCTCGGAGGCAAGTGTTTTCAGAGGCAGGGGGTTTTATCCCTGACAGAAACATTGAGAAGTTGTTGCGCAATACGCACATCCCAGTGCCACTGGGGGACAATAGGCAAGTGGATATTGTGGTACCTTGCCTCAATGTTGCACGCGGGCTGCCGCTGTTCTGCGACGCAACGGTAGTTCCTCCGATTCCCGGAATGGCCAACCTCGCCCGGGAACCAGTAACAGAAATGGCCATCTGCTGGAGGAGGCCGAAAGAGAAAATAACGAGACATACTGGGAAGTGGAGAACTCTGGCTTGGGAGCACTATACTGCTTAGGAGCCGAAGTCTACGGGCGATGGGGCAAGCAGTGCGTCGATCTCGTCCCTGCACTGGCACAGGAACGTGGGCAAAGCTTTCAGTCCCGCATTCGCCGGGGCGTCATTCAAGGGCTGTTGCAGAGATGGTGGCGGCTGTTAGGAGTAGCGCTGCAGCGGGCCGTCGCGCATAGTGTTCTGCATGCGATTGCAGACCTGTCACTCGTGCATGCTGAGCCGTTCTCTGTGTTGACCGTGGCCGACTTGCAACTCGTCTGATCGTTTGTCAGACGGGTCATTGTAGCGCATGTGCGTGGCAGCGGGAGAAGTGGGAGTGAGCGCTGGGAGAGAACAAACATAAAAACAAAGTAAATTGGGGGCGGGTGTGTCTCGCATACCGCGAGCAAGCTGACCACGGCTCCCGTGACACAATGGCCCGGAGAGCGCCCCGGGAGGGCGCGGCAACCGTGAGGTCGTCGACGAACTGCAAGGGGGGGAAGAGGCCCGAGCCCAGACGGTCAAGCAAGTAGGCCCGATCGGCCTCGGAGGTGACTTGCGAAGCCCCTAAGGAGATTGCTTGCTCGGCCCTCGGGAAAGGCGCCTGCTCGGCCGCAGCTGCCGACGCCACCTCGACAGCTAGAGCCTCGAGGTCGCCCCCTACAGCCGGCGGCGCGGGCATCCCCGACTCGCGGGCGTCAGAAACCTGGAGCCCCAGGCAGAGCCGGCGGAGGTGGGGAGCCACCCAAGCCGCGCAACTCCCCGGGAGCACGCGGTACACCTCCTCAGCCAACCACTTGAGCTGCGCATTGAAAACGCAAACGCTAAACTTGCGGCCCTGCGCCGTGCTACCCCCAAGCGAGAACAAAGACGACACGTGGGCGCTCAATGCAATAAACTGGGAGTCTGACGAGATAAAATCATCGAGGAGAAGCCAGTCGTCATCGAGCACCCCAGCTTTTTTTTTTTTTTCCACCCCTCTTCTTTTCGGGGGGGGGGGGGCTGTCGTCGCGCAGTCGGTTGGCAAGTAATTCCTTCCTGTAGCTCTCTCTGAACTTTTGTTGGGCCTTCGTGGAGCTCTCTTGACGCCTTGGCTTTTCTGGTGCTGCCCCGGGCGGTCCCCGGCACCATCGGCCCATCGGCAGGGGATTCGTTCGACCTGGGTGCCAAATGGCGGGGATGTGTGTCATGATTTTTTGGTCACTTGGGCTTTCTCTGGGAGCGGCCTGTCTCATGTATTTTTGGAACTTCAGTGTCGCGTTGAGCTACCTCGGGCTATCGTGGACTACCTGACCTGCCCTCTTGGGGCGTTTGGGGTTTTGTGGGGGCCCGTCGGCCAAGAAGAGCTGTGTGATCGGGCTTTTTTGTCGCCCAGCGCTGCGATTGGAGCACTGACAGACAGGGGGGGGGGTGGGCCCGGCGGGCACACAGCAAGCTTTTGCGAAAGTGGTGGGCGGATGGGCAGAAGTCGCGACCAAGGGCGAACGCCCGATCTGTGACTGTTGCGCAGCGCAGTGGACGGGGAACTTTTGGCGGGTGGCCAGGCAGTTTCAAGTGCCTGCCTACTTGAAACTACAGGCACGCGTGCCCTCTACGCCGTGACACTTTGTCTTTGTGACTTGCTGGGCAAAGTGTGTATGTTTATCCAGTAAGAAAGGTGTCTCCGATTTGGTAGCGCAGCTGGCCTGCTCAGGCTGGCCGCGGCTTTCTTCGAAATTCGCTTGTCGCCCCTGATTACGCCCTACACCTGCACTGTTTCTCGGGAGGTTTCTCTCAGGAGGCCTCCCTGTGCTGTTTGTGACCGGATGGCAAGGAAACACGGGCCCCGCACGCAACCTTCATTACAGGAAAGACGTATCCAAGCCCAGCGTCACCAGGGCCGACCACGTCTTGCTCCAGTCTGCGTTTGGACCAAGGTCGGTCGACCTGGTTGTACTTTTTGCCTACTACCGAGGACCTAAAGTTCAAGTGGGCGCGCCTTCAGGCACCCTTGCGTCGGCGTTTCCTTCTCCCCCTGCCGATCCTTTCCCACTGGTGCCAGCCACGGGCGGGCTTCGCGTGACCGCGCGCCCAGCTCGACAGGCGCGAAGCTATTCGAACATGCGTGGCCGAGGGTCGCCGGAGAGGCTGGTAAGAGGGTCGTCCCTCCGACCATGGCGCGAGACACCTTCGTCGTGATCCACGCGCGACCGGCAGGTTTTCAGACAGCTTGACATTTTTTCCTTCTTCCCCACCCTTTCCTTACCCCAAGGCTGCCGCGCTCCCTTGCGGCCAGTGCGGCCCCCCCGCGCGCCCACGGTGTGTGTGGGGCGGGGGCGCGCCCCGAAGGAGCGGGGGGTTTTCGGCCGATGCCAGGGCAAGCCCGAACCTCCCGCCAGCTAGCCGCCCCGCCGGGGGCCTCCCGCTCAGCTGCCCCTAGCCCCTCGCCGCCAGCCTGCGCCTTGTGCCGCGGCGCCCGGCCCGTCGCTGCCAGTCGCCGGCCGGCCGCTCGTCGTAGCGCCGCGCCGCCGGGCCTGCCGCCGCCAGCCCGTGCCGCCGCCGCCGCCCTCGGGGCGGCGCTGGCGGCGCAGCTTTCGGCCTCCGCGCGTCCGCGCCGCCGCTGGCCGCCGCGCTTCGCCGCGGCGCCTGGCCCGTCGCCGCCTGATGCGGGTCGGCCGCAGGCCGCCGCGCCTCGCCGCCGGGCCTGCCGCCGCTAGTCGTCGCGCCCGCCGCTGCAGGTCGCTGGGCAGAGGGTTGTGGTCTAGGAGGGCTGAATCCTCCCCCCTCTGCCCGTGAACGAACCTGCGGCCGCGTCCCGCCTGCGCCGCGCCGCGGGGTCTGCCGCCGCTGGCCGCCGCCGCCGCCTCCTTCCGCAGCGTTCGCGCCTGTCCTCGGGGTGGCGCCAGCGGTGGTGCGTTCGCCCTCCGCGCTGCCGCGCTGCCTCGGGCCAGCGCCAGCGTCTCCTCCGCCGCCTCCGCCGCCGCCGCCGCCGCCTCCTCCTCCTCCTCTGTGGTGCGTGGTGGTCCTCCTGGTCGTGGTGGTGCTGGTCGTGGTGGTGCTGGTCGCCGTGGTGGTGCGGGTCGTAGTGGTGCTGGTCGCCGTGGTGGTGCTGGTCGCCGTGGTGGTGCTGGTCGTGGTGGTGCTGGTCGTGGTGGTCCTCCTGGTCGTGGTGGTGCTGGTCGTGGTGGTGCTGGTCGCCGTGGTGGTTCTGGTCGTAGTGGTGCTGGTCGCCGTGGTGGTGCTGGTCGCCGTCGTGGTGCTGGTCGTGGTGGTCCTCCTGGTTGTGGTGCTGGGCGTGGTGGTGCTGGTCGCTGTGGTGGTGCTGGTCGCCGTGGTGGTGCTGGCCGTGGGCGTGTTGGTGCTGGTCGTGGTGGTAGTGGTGGTGGTCCTCTGGCCGTGGTCGTGCATGTCGTGGTGGTGGTGGTGCTGGTCGTGCTGGCCGTGGTCGTGCTGGCCGTGGTCGTGGTGGTCGTGGTCGTGGTGGTCGTGGTGGTCCTCCTGGCCGTGGTCGCGCTGGTCGTGGTGGTGGTCGCCGTGGTGGTGCTGGTCGTGGTGCTGGTCGTGGTGGTTCTCCTGGTCGTGGTGGTGCTGGTGGTGGTGCTGGTCGCTGTGGTGGTGCGTAGTCGTGGTGCTGGTCGCCGTGGTGGTGCTGGTCGTGGTGGTGCTGGTCGCCGTGGTGGTGCTGGTCGTGGTAGCCCTCCTGGTCGTGGTGGTGCTGGTCGCCGTGGTCGTGCTGGTCGCCGTGGAAGTGCTGGTCGCGGTGGTGGTGCTGGTCGCCGTGGTCGTGCTGGTCGTGGTGGTGCTGGTCGTGGTGGTCCTCCTGGTCGCTGTGGTGGTGCCGGTCGCCGTGGTGGTGCTGGCCGCGGGCGTGGTGGTGCTGGTCGTGGTGGTGGTGGTCGTGGTGGTCCTCTGGCCGTGGTCGTGCTGGTCATGGTGGTGGTGGTGCTGGTCGTGCTGGCCGTGGTCGTGGTGGTCGTGGTCGTTGTGGTGCTGGTCGTGGAGGTGGTCGTGGTGCTCCTCCTGGCCGTGGTCGCGCTTGTCGTGGTGGTGGTCGCCGTGGTGGTGCTGGTCGTGGTGGTCCTCCTGGTCGTGGTGGTGCTGGTCGCCGTGGTGGTGCGTAGTCGCGGTGCTGGTCGTGGTGGTGGTGCTGGTCGCCGTGGTGGGGCTGGTCGCCGTGGTGGTGCTGGTCGTTGTAGTCCTCCTGGTCGTGGTGGTGCTGGTCGTGGTGGTGCTGGTCGTGGTGGTGCTGGTCGCTGTGGTGGTGCCGGTCGCCGTGGTGGTGCTGGTCGTGGTGGTGCTGGTCGCCGTGGTGGCGCTGGTCGCCGTGGTGGTCCTCCTGGTCGTGGTGGTGCTGGTCGAGGTGGTGGTGCCGGTCGCTGTGGTGGTCCTCTGGCCGTGGTCGTGGTGGTGCGGGTCTTGGTGGTGGCGGTCGTCGTGGTGGTCCTCTGGCCGTGGTCGTGCTGGTCGTGGTGGTGGTGGTGCTGGTCGTGCTGGCAGCGGTCGTGCGGGCCGTGGCCGTGGTGGTGGTCGTGGCGGTCCTCCTGGCCGTAGTCGCGCTGGTCGTGGTGGTGGTCGCCGTGTTGGTGCTGGTCGTGGTGGTCCTCCTGGTCGTGGTGGTGCTGGGCGTGGTGGTGCTGGTCGCCGTGGTGGTGCGTAGTCGTGGTGCAGGTCGCCGTGGTGGGGCTGGTCGCCGTGGTGCTGGTCGCCGTGGTGGTGCTGGCCGTGGTGGTGCTGGTCGTGGTGGTCCTTCTCCTCCTCCTCCTGGTCGTCGTGGTCGTCGTCTTGCTGGTGGAGGTGCTGTTCGTAGTTGTGCTGGTGGTGGTGGCGCTGGTTGTGGTGCTGTTCGCAGTAGCTCTGCTGTCGGCGTTCCTGCGAGCTGCTGTGCCCCGCCATGCCCGTGCGCGCCCCCACGCGGGGGCCGGTGCTCTCAGGGGAGCGCCGACAGAACGTCCTCTCGCCAGGGATTTCCCCCGTCTGTCGCTAGCGTCTCAGAGGGCACGTCCTCGAGCAGGCTCGCGGCCAGGGCGTCGTGGATGGCGCGCGCCAACATGCCGCTCCACCTGTGCAGCAGTGCGGTCGTAAGCGATCCTCGCAGCGCCGCTGGCGCGCTCCTCGCCTGGGCGCGGGCCAGGGTAACGAGGAGCTTGTACGCCTCCTCGTCCCAGCGGCCGCCCGTCTCTGCTCCGGCTACGAGCAGGTAGCCCCGCCGCGAGCCCACCAGCTCAGGGTAAGTCGTTTGTTGCGGCGCCTCGCCCGTTTCAGCGCGAGTCCTGGGCGGAGCCTCCGCGCAATCGGCCTGCCGGTGGCCCTCAGCGGGGATACGACGCAGGCGTCGATGGCGAGCTGCCTGCCGTGGTAGGCAGGGAGGCCGTTAGCCGCCACCTCGATGCGGCGCCCGTCGTTGGCGGCAATGCCCGGGAGGTTCATGTCGCGCAGGAACACGTCGGTGCGGACACGGCCTCCTGCCCCCCGGCACACCCGGGCCCGCATCCGCTCGATGGGAGCGCCGCGCTTCAGCAGGCGTCCGCTGCGGGGGCAAGTTGCTCTGTGGTCGCCTCTCTCGTCCAAGTGGGCCTGGCAGGAGCGCCCGTTGCACCTGCTTGCCGTGGCGTCCAGCGGCGAGCGGAGCCGTCTCTGGAGCAGTGCCCGGAAGCGCTCTGGCGTGAACGTGTTTTATGGCGTCGAGGGGATCAGGGCCAGGTGCCGTCCGCCGCAGCGGCCTCCCTGCGAGTCGAGCATCCACTGCTGGTCGTCTGTGAGGCTCGGGGGAACGACCTCCTCCCTGTAGCGCCGCTCTCGGGCTGCTGAGGCGTGGTGCTGCCATCCGTGCTTCCGCTCACCCGGCTCTGGCTCTGTCTGTTCAGGGCGCGCGCCGCCCCAGACCTCCTGCCAAGTTGGGCACGTCGCAAAGCCGTCGCGGGCGGCGGGCACTCAGCTTCCTGGAGGCGCGAGGCTGCGGCGCCTGTCCCGGCGCGGAGGGTGGCGGTGAGCTCCGCTGCTGCTGTAGGGTTTCTTTGTCGCAACATGGGGGGCGCGTCCGCCCAAGACGCCCAGTGCGCGCACTGGGCCGCGCGCGCGGCTGACCTGAGTCCAAGGCCTCCGAGGCCGAGCGGCAGCGAGCTCACTCGGAAGAGCCTCTCTGCTTCAGCTGGCGCGGGGTCGAGGTCGAGGAGGTCGTGCAGCGCCTCCAGCAGCTCGCGGTCGTGGGCCTCGGCGTCGGACCGCGACAGCGTCGGAGGCAGCTTGCGCAGGACGTGGTTGCACCTTGGCGCCGCGCAGTACAGCATGAACGCCCAAGCGCACTTAAGGTCTGGCAGGTTGGGGAGTTCTCGTAGGAAGCTGCGCTCCTCGTCCGTCCTCTGCTGCGTCAGCCGGGCCGCGAACGTCGCGGTGCCCATGGGCGTGCCCAGTACCTTGAGGCCGCGGTGCTCCTCAGGCGTGCCGGCGCCGCCAACCCGCACGTCTGGGCCCAACGACAAATGCCCTGCTGGTTCGAAGCCGCCCCGGTTCCACATGCGGCACTTGCCGAGGTTCGCCTCGATCCCTGCCCACTCGCGCATGGCAGCGGTAACCGCGCGGAAAGCCTCTGTGGCGCGCTCTGGTCTGCAGACAATGTAGACGTCGTCCAGGTAGGCGATCAGCGTCTCGCCTTGCTGAAGCTGCGCGCGGGCTCTCTCCAGGGCGCCGTGCTGAGCCAGGGAGTACAGCGCCGGCATGAGCGGGTCGCCTTGCTCTCCGCCTTCTCCCTGCCTCACCTCGTGCGCGACTCCTGCATCGTCTGTCCAGAGGTACGTCGACGGCTGGCCGTAGGAGAGCAGGACGAATCGGGCCATGGCGGAGGCCTCCGGCAGCGAGAGGAGCTTCTCGATCATGCGGTCGCGGCGCACGTGGTCGAAGGCCGAATGCCGTCGATGCTGACGATGGTCGCCGCGGGGTCGGAGTCCGTGGCCGCTCGGAGGAAGTGGGCGGCGCTGTCTGCGCCCGCTCTCGTCGACAGCGCGTACTGGAACGGCGCGCAGGCGTCGTCCATCTCGGACCCATACTGCCAGGAGAGGGCCTTGCCCACGAGCCGGCGGAAGGCGTCGCCTGCAACAGTGCCTCGCGCGCGGCCCTTGTCCTTCCGCAGCGCCGTCATGCGGCCTGTGCCCAGGGCGCGGGCAACGCTCGCTGCGATCTCGGCCCGCGCGTAGCGCTCCGCCACGGCAGCTTGCAGCTCGAGCGTCTCGTCTTCGTCCAAGGCTAGTCCAAGGCCAGCTTGAGCAGTTCAAAGCTGGTTCCGCTCAGCGAGCTGGAAGACCCTTTCGGGGCAGAGCGGACGCAGTCGGTGCAGATGCGGCGGTCGAGTTCGACGGGCCGAGCCGGCTGGAAGGCTCGGGCGGCTGGCGGCAAGTCGGCGGCGGGCCTCGGCGGTCGCCGGGCGGGGTCCCGCAGTTCTGCCAAAGTCTCCGCCGTGCCCGGCGCCAGCCCGCGCGAGGCGAGCAGCTGCCGCGCCTTGCTGAGGCCTCCTGCTCTGACCAGCGCCACCGCGTCTTCCAGGACGCGCTGGCGCCTCGCCTCGGCGTCGCCCGCGCCGCGCGCTCCTCCCGGGGGGCCGCTGCCCTTGCAGGCTTGGGGCCAGCAGCGCTTCCCAGGAGCCGTCCTCGAACTGCTCCAGTCGCGCTTCGAGCTTTCGCCGCCTTGGCGCCCCAGTGCTCGCGGTCCGTCGCAGCAGCGTGCGCCATATGAGAACCAGGAGCTTCCAAGCCCTCACCTTCTGCAGCCCGTCGGCGTTGCCAGGAAGGGCGTCTGCGCGCAGGACCTCCTCGAGGACCGTGTGGTAGAGTTGGCGAAGGCGGCCGCGGAGGACAGCCGGCGGCGCCCGGATGCACGGCGCCCGCCGGCGCAGTTCGGCCTCCAAGTCCACTGCGTCAAGAAGCGCCCAGGCGGCGTCGGGGAAGGCAGACTGCGCCGGGCGCCGGTTTCGTCGCCCGCCTCCACCACTGCGCGGCGGCGTTGGCGCAGGCGGCGCCGCTGGCGCAGGCGGCGCGGGGCCGGCGCTGTCGCAGGCGCTGTCGCTCTGGCTGTGGCTGCCCTCTTCCTCGCTGCTCTCGTCGTCGTCGCTGCTCGGGTCTCCTCTGCCGCCTGCTCGCCCTCCTGCCTCCTTGGGCGCCTCTGCCCCCTCTGCCTCCTCCAGCGCCTCTTCGTCCTCTGGCTCCTTTTGCGCCTCTCCCTCCTCTGCCTGGTGCGGCGCTTCCCTCTCCCTCCGCCGCCGCGGGCGCTGGCTGCGGCTCCTCCTCGGCGCGTCTTCCGCGCGCGCCTGGCGGGCCCGGTGCCCCTGGCCCTGCTGCCGGGGCGGGTCTTGGAGGCAGCCCGCGCGCAAGCCATTCCCTGTAGGCATCAGCCTGCACCTCCGCAGCGCGGATGAAGTCCACCCCCCCGAAGATCTGCATCGCGATGTCCTGGGCGATCGGCTGCGCGTATCCTCTGTCGTCGGCAAGGAGCCCTACCACCGCTGGCAGCCCCAGTTGGCCCCCGTGCAGCCCGTCTCCGAGAGCCTGCGGCAGCAGGGGGCCCGCTGCGCGGAAGGCGGACACGTCGGCGGGCGGCCTCTCTCGGAGGAGCGCTGCGGCGTTCTCCCACCAGTGTGCTGCGGCAGGGTGCTGTCGCCACGCGGCGGCTTCCTGCCCGTCAAGCTGGCCCGCGGCGTCCAGGAGGAGCGGCACATACATCCAGGAGTTAAGGTAGCGGCTGGTCTTTGCAGCGTGTCGTGGAGGCGACCAGCAGCTGAACTGGGTTCGTGGGCCGTCCGCCGCCGGTGGGTCCGGGGCCCCGCCTCCTGCTCCTGGCTCTGGCGGCCGTTCTGGCAGTGTGGCCCCTGGCTCGGGCAGCGCTGTGGCGGCGCAGCTTTCGCAGAGCCACTCTCCCTGCCACCTCCACGGCCCGCCGGCGTCCCCGCTGGCCTGGGCGACCCACTCGACCTGCCCTGGCTGGCCGCAAGGGCGCCGCGGCGGCCTCTCGCCTAGCGGCGGCGGGGCCTCGCTACCGAGAGGGGCGACGTCGCAGGCGGCGCATTCCCAGCTGCCCGTCAGCCCATCTGGCCCGCGCGAGTGCCGCCATCGCAAGGGTCGCCCCGGGTGGCGCGGGCGCATGGCGATCGCGTGCGGTGCCGGCCCCTCCGGCAGCACGACGGGCCCCCCTCCGTGCCGGTTGGCCCGCTCCTCGTCGGAACTCGGGTCGCCTGCAATTCCCCGGCAAGGCAGGCAGCGGCACCCTCGGAATGGGGGCCCCCCGCCGCGCCCAAGGTGGCCCGCCAGCTCCGCGAGCCGCGCGGCAGAGTTCGGGCCGTCGCCCCACCTGTGGTTGCAGAGTGGGCACGCTGCGTCCTCTACCCGGCTGGAATCGCCGCCCGAGTTCCGCAGGTGTGCGAGTCCGCGGCGGAGAGGGCGAAACCGGGCCAGGCAGGCCGCGTGGAAGCAGTGCGGGACGTGGCCGCAGTCGGGCCATAGCACCCTCGAGTCGTCGAGCGGCTCCTGGCACATGTAGCAAACCTCGCTGGCCTCTGGCTGTTCCGGCTCCGGGGGGTCTGGCCCCTGCTGCGGTTGCTGCGGCTGTTGCTGCTTCTCGGCCGCCGCGCGTTCGGCTGTCTCCCGCGGCGGCGCGAGCAGCCCAGAGAAGTCCCATCCGGCCGCAGGCGCCTGTCCGAACACGGCGCTAAAGTGGCTCTGTCCGGCAGGCAGCGGCGTCAGAGACCGGCCCGGCGAACCGAAGAGCTCTCGAGGGGGAGTCTCGGCTTCCGCCGGCCGGGGCGCGGATTCGCCCGAAACCCAGCCCGCTGGCTCGGGCAGGTCCGCTTGCGAGCGTCCGCGCGGCGGCGTGGCTGGGGCAGCGCCGTTGTGCGGTGGCCCTGGGTGGCTCGCCTCGCCCACGCGCTGTCCGCGGTAGCCGTGCAGCGCGTCTCGCTGGTCCCTCCCTGGTGTGCGCATGTCGTGGTACTGGTGGTGCTGCCAGTGCCACTCCTGGTGCTGGTGCTGGTGGATGCGCTGCCGGTCGCTGTTGGGCGCTGTCGTGGCGGTGGTGTCGGTGTTGCAGCTGGTCGCTGTCGTGGTGGTCGCTCTCGTCGTGTGCGCGGTCGTTGAGAGCCGCCGCCTGCTGCCATGGCTGTGTGCTGACTGCCGTCGCTCTGGTCGCCGCGGGACTGCCTGCCCTCGCGCGCTCCTCCCTTAACCTCCCCCTGAGACTTCAGAGTCCCTCCAAGAATACGTTCTTCCTGAGATCTCGAAGTCAATCCGGGAGTCTGGGTCAGTGCGGCGCTGGGTGGTGCTCGTGATGCCGGTGGTGCTGCTGGTGGCTGTCGTGGCGGTGGTGCTGTCGTGGCGGTGGCGGTTGTTTTTCGCCGTCGTGGCTGTGGCGATGCTGCTGGTGCTGCTGGTGCTGCTGGTCGCCGTCGTGGTGCTGCTCGTTGCTGTCTTGGTCGCCGTCGTGGTGGGCGCCGTGGCGGGCGCCGTCGTAGTTTTCCTCCGCCTGTGGCCACAGTTGGGTGCTGGCTGCTGTCGCTCTGGTCGCTGCGGTGCTGCCTGCTCTCGCGGCGCCCTTGGCGAAAGTGCGCTCTGGTCACGAGCGGCGCGCCCTCGCCGACCCCCGCCCGCGCCATCTCTCGGTCGTCGTCGTCGTGGTTGTGCTGCTGCTTGTGGCGCCACTGTTGGGAGTCGTACCGCCTCTTGTGGTCGAACATGTTGTCGCGTTGCTCCTGTGGGCTTGCTGCGCAAGCCGGGGCGCCGCCGGGGACCGCAGCGGAGCCGCGCGAACCCCGATGGGGAACTGGCCCCAGGGGGGTCCTACCGTGGGAATGGGGCTCTTCCCCCGGGGGGCACGGGCTGCAGCTGACGCCAGCCCCCTCCCTCGGAAAGGGGCTGGAGGGCGGGCGGCCAGACGGCTGGAATGGCCGTCTGGGGTGGCGGAGGGCCCTGCTGGCTGCCGCTGCTGCTGCTTTCGCTGCTGCTTTTGCTGCTGCTGCTGCCAGGGGGCTGCAGTCCGCAGTCGTTGGCTGCGTGCTGTGGTGCTGTGGTGGTGCTGATCGTCACTGTGGTGCTGGTCGTTGGGTGCGTGCTGTGATGCTGGTCGTTGGTGTTGGTCGCTGTGGTGCTGGTCGTTGTGGTGCTGTGTGCTGCTGCTGCTGCTGCTGCTGCTGCTGCTGCTGCTGCTGTGTTGGTCGCTGTCGCGCTGGTCGCTGTGGTGTTGGTCGTTGCTGTGGTGCTGGTCAATATCGCCGCCGTGGTGCTGGTCTGGGTACTGTGTGCTGCTGGCGTGGTGTTGCTGGTCTCGTGGTCTTTCCCTCAGTAGTCGCTGTGGTGTTGCTGGCTGTGCTTGCTGCTCATGGGGCTGCTGGTCGCCGCCGCTGTGTTGCTCGTGGTGCTGCTGCTGGCCGCGGTCGTTGTCTTCGTTGTGGTGCTGGTCGTTGGGTGCGTGCTGTGGTGCTTGTCGGTGGTGCTGGTCGCTATGGTGCTGGTCGCTGTGGTGCTGTGGGCTGCCGCTGTGGTGCTGGTCGCTGTGGGCGCGTGCAGTGGCGCTGGTCGTTAGCTGCGTGCTGTGGTGCTGGTCGTTGTCGTCGCCGTGGTGCCGGTTGGCGCGGTGCCGGTGTGATCGCAGTCGTGGTGGTGTGGCTGGTGGGGCTGGTAATGCCGCGGGTCGTAGTTCTGAGCAGGGCCTGCCGTGTAAAGCAATGCAGAATGTAGCAGAGCAGCTAGCCCGGTCAATGTCGCAACAGTTGTCATGCGTGCATTGGCGGTAGCAGCAGTTCTTGTGCTGCTCCTGTCGTGGTGGTGGCGGTGCTTGTGCTGGCGCTGGTGCTGGTGGCGGCGCTGCCGGTCGCTGTCGCGGTGCTGCTGCTGGTCGCTGTCTTGGTGGTGGCGTTGGTGTTTCTGCTGGTCGGTGTCGCAGGGTGTTGTCGTGGTGGTTGCCATGCTGCTGCTGCTGCAGCTGTTGCTGCTGCTGGTCGTGGTGACGGTGGTGGTGGTGGTGGTGGTGCTGCTGCTGCTGCTGGTCGTCGTGGTGGCGCCGCTGCAGCTGGTCGCAGTGGCGACGCTGCCGCTGGTGATGGTTGTCGTGGTGGTGGTATTGCTGCTGATCTTGCTGCTTGTCGTCGTGGTTGTGCTGCTGCTTGTGGCGCCACTGTTGGGAGTCGTACCGCCTCTTGTGGTCGAACATGTTGTCGCGTTGCTCCTGTGGGCTTGCTGCGCAAGGCGGGGCGCCGCCGGGGACCGCAGCGGAGCCGCGCGAACCCCGATGGGGAACTGGCCCCAGGGGAGTCCTACCGTGGGAATGGGGCTCTTCCCCTGGGGGGCACGGGCTGCAGCTGACGCCGGCCTTCTCCCTCGGAAGGGGCTGGGGGGCTGGCGGCCAGACGGCTGGAATGGCCGTCTGGGGTGGCGGGGGGCCTTGCTGGCTGCTGTCGTCCTGGCCGCTGCCGCGGTGCCTGCTGCTGCCGTTGCTGCTGCTGCTGCTGCTGCTGCTGCTGCTGCTGCTGCTGCTGTGAAGGGGCTGCCGTCCGTGGTCGCGGTGGTGGCGGTGGTGGCGGTGGTGGTGCAGGGTGTCATCGTGGTGGTTGCGATGCTGCTGCTGCTGGTGGTCGTCGTGGTGGTGGTTGTGCTGCTGCTGCTGCTGCTGCTGGTCGTCGTGGTGGTGCTGCTGCAGCTGGTCGCGGTGACGGTGTTGCCGCTGGTGCTGGTGGTCCTCGTGGTGGTGGCGGTGGTGGTGCAGTGTGTAGTCGTGGTGGTTGCGGTGCTGCTGTTGGTGCTGGTGGTCGTGGTGGTGGTGGTGGTGCTGCTGCTGCTGCTGGTCGTCGCGGTGCTGCAACAGCTGGTCGCGGTGGCGTTGCTGCCGCTGGTGCTGGTTGTCGTGGTGGTGGTGCTGCTGCTGTCGATGCTTGTCGTCGTGGTGGTGCTGCTGGTCGTAGTCGTTGGTCTGCTGCTCTTGGTGCTGGCTGCCGTCGCTCCCGTCGCTGCGGTGCTGCCTGCTCTCGGGGCGCCCGTGGCGGAAGTGCGCTCTGGTTATGGGCGGCGCGACTTCGCCGACACCCGCCCGCGCCATCTCTCGGTCAGCGTCCTGTCGCCGGTGCGGGCGCCGGAGCAGGGAGTGCCCGCCCCCCTCCAGGGCGCCTCTTGTGGTGGTGGTTGCTTGTTGTGGTGGTTGTGGGTGCGCTTGAGGTGGTGTGCTTGGCGCCGTGCTTGTTGTGGTGCTTGTTGTGAGGTTGCTTGTTGCTCGTTGTGGTGCTGGTGGGTGCGCCTTGCGGTGGCGCGCGTGGCGCCGGGCCGAAGCAGGCGTGCTCCCAGAGTAGCCCCGCCCGCGCCATCTCCTTGTTAGCCTCGGTTTTCTTGCGCGGTCGGCGCGGGGCCTGGCCGCAACGCGGCCGCCCGGGGTGCAGAGGCAAGGTGCTCTGGTCGGGGCGTTGCCGCGGCAGCTGGTCCTCGTCGCGCGGCGCCTGACCCTTGGCCGCCTCTTGCGCTCTTCGGGTGGCGGCCTGGGCAAACCTTCTGCCAAACCTCTCTGTCAAGAACGCGCGCCGGTGGTGAAAGGCCGTCGCCTGCTTCGTGATCGCGATGTGCTCGGCGATCGTGTCCTCTAGGTCTTGTCTCGCGGCTCGTCGGCGAGCCCGTCGAAAGCCTTTGCAAGCGAAAGCTGCCCGGCACGGCGCCTGCCCAGCTTCTCTTGCCTCGAGTGGCCCCTCTTGGCGAAGGCCGTGGGTGCGCCCTGTGCGCGTGGCTCCCTGCGCGTCGTGGTGTCGATGCTGCTTCCAGTTGTCGTGATTGTGGTCGTTGCGATGCCGCTTGGTGTGCGTGTGTTGTCCTTGCTGTTGCTGGTCCTGCTTTTCCTCTGCCTCTGCTTCGGCGGCCCGCCGAGAACGGAGGGGCCCGAACGATTCACCCCTGATCAAAGTGGGCCCCTGCCTGAGCTGGCTGCTCTTCCTCGCGTGGACCTCCGAAGTGCAGCGACGCCCGCCCACTGCCTCCCACGGGCCTGGTGGAGGGCCGGGGTCAGGCGGGAGCTCCGCAGGAATCGCGCTCTCGTTTGGGAGATCCTTACAATCTATTCAGGACTCGCTCTCCCGGCGTTCTGGAGTCGCGCTCTCGCTGGAGAGTTGCTTGCAATTTGTTGACGAATAGCGCCCTTGCGTTGGAATTTCTTGCAATTTATTCATGCGCCGCGCCCCCGACACCCAGGCGCCCAGGAGTCGCGCTCACGCTTAGGACTCCCTCACAGACTACATAGGAATCGGGATCTCGCTGCCCTTCGCGGCCCCGTTGCAGCCCTTCGTGGCCCCCTCGCTTTCTTTCGTGGCCCCGTTGCAGCCCTTCGTGGCCCCCTCGCTTTGTTTCGTGGCCGCGTTGCAGCCCCTCGTGGTCTCCTCGCTGCCCTTCGTGGCCCTGTTGCAGCCCTTCGTAGCCCCCTCGCTTTGTTTCGTGGCCCCGTTGCAGCTCTTCGTGGCCTTCTCGTTGCCCTTCGTGGCCCCGTTGCAGCCCTTCGCGGCCCCGTTGCAGCCCTTCGTGGCCCCCTCGCTTTGCTTCGTGGCCCCGTTGCAGCCCCTCGTGGCCCCCTCGCTGCCCAGCGTGGCCCCATATATGTGTGCCCTTCGTGCCCCCCGCTCGTTCGCGCCCGTGGTGGCCCCATATGCATGCCCTTCGTGGCCCCGCTGTCGCCCTTCGTGGCCCCCTCGCTGCCCTTCGTGTCCCCGTTGCTGCCTTCGCTGGCCCCGTCCTTGCCCTCCGCGGCCCAACATACGTATGCCCTTCGTTGCCCCCGCTCGTTCGTGCCCGTTGTGGCCCCATGTGCATGCCCTTCGTGGCCCCGCTGTCGCCGTTGGTGGCCCCTCACTGTCCTACGTGGTCCAGTTGCTACCCTCAGTGGCCCCATCGTTGCCTTCTTGGGCCCCGAAATATTTGCCTTTCGTGGCCCCCGCTCGTTCGCGCTTTTCGTGGCCCTCTACGCATTCCCTTCGTGTCCCCGCTGTCGCCCTTCGTGGCCTACTTCGTGTCCTTCGTGGCCCTGCTGTCGTTCTCTCTCGCTCTCGCTTTCGCTCGTCGTCGTCGTCGTCGTCGTCGTCGTCGACGTCGTCGTCGTCGTCGTCGTCGTCGTCGTCGTCGTCGTTGACGTCGTCGTCGTCGACGTCGTTGTCGTCGTCGTCGTCGTCGTCGTCGTCGTCATCGTCGTCGGTCCCCTGTCCGTCCCTCTTGGGGTCGGGTCGACGGTCCGCGGCCGCCCCGCCGATCAGCGCTGCCGCTGGCCAGGCCGACGGTCCGCAGCCGCCCCGCCGCTTGCCGGGGCCCGGCCTGCAGGGAAGAAAGGTATACCCCCCAAAAAGGGTTCGATCGAAAGACGAAGAGGGCGGGTATCGAGGGTTTGGGGGAGACGCGTGATTGGACACTCGAGCTTATAGGGCGAACAGTCTTACATTATTGGTTGTTGTTGGCTGCTGTTTGTTGTCGTTGTCGTTGTCGTTGTCGGTCGCGTCGTCGTCGTCGTCGTCGTCGTCGTCGTCGTCGTTGTTGTTGTTGTTGTTTGTTGTTGTTTGTTTTGTTGTGTTGTATTGGTATTATTGTTGTTGTTGTTGCTGTTGTTGTTGTTGTTGTTGTTGTTGTTGTTTTTGTAATTGTTGTGTTGGTTGTTGGTGCTGTTGGCTGTTGCTGTTCTGTTGTTGTTGGTTTGTTTGTTGGTATTGTTGTTTTTGTTGTTGCGTTGTTTGTCGTTGTCGTTTGTGTTGTTGTTGTTGTTGTTGTTTGTTGTTGTTGTTGTTGTTGTTGTTGTTGTTGAACATTATTACTTCTAAAGAATAATTATTGTTGGGGCCCCTGGTGCACGACCCCCCCGCCGCGCCTAGGCCGCAGCCTCATTTTCATCATTTTCGTGAGGAAGTCTCAGGCAAAACGGGGGAGTCCGGATCCGGTTGTTTTGTTGTCCTCCGTTTTCCCTTGCAAAAAATAAGCTAAAGTGGACATTTCTTGTTCTAACATAACCAAACTTCAAGAATCCCTTGCAAAAAATAAGGTAAAGTGGACATTCGCGCGCGCAAGACGAAATCCTTCCAAAACCTTAGTTTTCGTAAGCGATTTTAACATAAAAACATCAAAAACCAATGGTTTTTAAAAAATTGTCAAAATGTCATCCCGCGCGCTCTTGCGGATTCGTAGGAAACCCAACACTTTTTAATCATTTCTGTCAAACGGGCTTTTGCGAGCAACTTTTTCGAACTTCTGCGACAACGGTTGCGCACCTGCCAGGGCCATCATCCCTGTCAAATAATGCCAGGGCCCATCACCCTGTCAAATAATACTGCCGGGACACATTCGTTTTTTCTTCGCCGCCGGCACGCCGTCGTCGTCAGGCCGCGGAGGCCCTGAATAGTAGCCAAGGGTCGTCCGCATGCCACGAAGTGAAGTGTCCGAACGTCATAGGGGCGGGAAGCCGGGTCCGCGGGTGGCTGGCGAGAAAGAGGTCGTTTGGAACCCCCACTTTGCGTAGAGCTATAGAAACCGGCCCCCCCCCACAAAGTGGGGGTATTTCGCGCGCCTCCTCATGAAACCTCCCGCGCCACATGGTGAAGAACGGAATGTCCCCACGTGCTAGATCCCCCCCCCCTATGTAATTGTCTGTTGTCGTTGTTGTTGTTGTTGTTGTTGTTGTTGTTGAGGAATACGCCCTCGCCTAGGACGTCCTCGAACGTTCACACTCTTACCCTCCTGCCCCTCCCTCCCCATCCAACCTCCCTCCTCCCTCCCCTCTCCCTCATATCCACCCTTCTCGTCCCTCTTCCTCTCTCCCCTCACCCTCCTCCCATAACCCTCCTCCCTCCTCTCTTCGCCCTCCCCTCTCCAGCCTCCTCCTTCCTCCCTCCTTTGTCTCTCTATCTCCAATCGTCCCCCCCCCCTCCTCGCCCCCTCTCTCCTGGCGTGTTCCCGTTTAGCCTCGTCCCTCCCCCTCCCTTCCTCCCACTCTCCCTCGTTTTCCCCCTTCCTCTTCTTGCAGGGCCCGCGCTAATTCCAATGGGGGGCAAAGAGATGCGTGCCCCATCCTCCGAATAATTCCCCGCCCGTTCACGCCCGCTTGTCTAAGCCCGCCCGCCCCCGCAAAAAGGAAGAATCCCCCCAAAAGGGGGTGCGATCGAAAACGAAGGGGGCGGGTATCGAGGGCGTGGGTATACACGTTGCATGGCACGCGGGCCAGTAAGAGCGAACAGTTTTAAAATGGTTGTTGTTGTTGAACACTATTACTTCTAAAGAATAATTATTGTTGGGGCCCCTGGTGCACGGCCCCCTCGCCGCGCCTAGGCCGCAGCCATGTTTTCATCATTTTCGTGAGGAAGTCTCCGGCAAAACGGGTTGGTCCGGATCCGGTTGTTTTGTTACGGGCGGTTTTCCCTTGCAAAAAATAAGGCAAAGTGGACATTTCTTGTTCTAACATAACCAAACTTCAAGAATCCCTTGCAAAAAATAAGGTAAAGTGGACATTCGCGCGCGCAAGAAGAAATCCTTCCAAAACCTTAGTGTTCGCAGCGATTTTAACATAAAAACATCAAAAAACCAATGGTTTTTCAACAAAAAATTGTCAAAATCTCATCCCGCGCGCTCTTGCGGATTCGTAGGAAACCCAAGACTTTTTAAACATTTCTGTCAAACGGGCTTTTGCGAGCAACTTTTTCGAACTTCTGCGACAACGGTTGCGCACCTGCCAGGGCCATCATCCCTGTCAAATAATACCATGCGGGACACATTCGTTTTTTCTTCGCGCGCGCACGCCGAAATCTTCTAAAACCATTGGGTTTCTTAGGAATTTTAGCACCGCGCAACATAAAATCATACGAATCGCACCGTAGGTCCTCGAAAAACATCTGTACGAATTTTCAAAATTTCTCCCACGGCGCATGGCAGTCCCATGCGCCAGTGTAGTAGCCACGGTCGTCCGCAGGCCACGAAGTGAAGTGTCCGAACGTCATAGGGCGGGAAGCTGGGTGTGGGTGGTGGCGAAGAGTCGTGTGGATATTTGGTAGAGCTTGCACTGCCCCCCCACAAAGTTGGGGTATTGGCTGGCGTCGCATGAAAACCCTGGCACTGGTGAGAACACTGAGCGTTCGGGTAAAGTGATTGTTGTTGTTGTTGTTGATATTGTTGTTGTTGTTGTTGTTGTTGAAGATTATTATTTCTAAAGAATAATTATTGTTGGGGCCCCTGGTGCGCGACCCCCCCGCCGCGCCTAGGCCGCAGCCTCATTTTCATCATTTTCGTGAGGAAGTCTCAGGCAAAACGGGGGAGTCCGGATCCGGTTGTGTTGTTACGATCGGTTTTCCCTTGCAAGAAATAAGCTAAAGTGGACATTTCTTGTTCTAACATAACCACATTTCAAGAATCCATTGCAAAAAATAAGGTGAAGTTGACATTCGCGCGCGCAAGACGAAATCCTTCCAAAACCTTAGTTTTCGTAGCGATTTTAACATAAAAACATAAAAAACCAAAGGTTTTTCAAAAAAAAGGTCAAAAAGTCATCCCGCGCGCTCTTGCGGATTTGTAGGAAACCCAACACTTTTTAATCATTTCTGTCAAACGGGCTTTTGCGAGCAACTTTTTCGAACTTCTGCAACAACGGTTGCGCACCTGCCAGGGCCATCATCCCTGTCAAATAATACAATGCGGGACACATTCGTTTTTTCTTCGCGCGCGCACGCCGTCGTCGTCGGCCGCGGGGCCCTGAATAGTAGCCACGGTCGTCAGCATGCCACGAAGTGAAGTGTCCGAACGTCATAGGGCGGGAAGCTGGGTGTGGGTGGTGGCGAAGAGTCGTTTGGAAATTTGGTAGAGCTTGAACCGGCCCCCCAACAAAGTGGGGGTATTGCCCGCCTCCTATGAAAACCCTGGCACTGGTGAGAACGGAGTGTCCCCAGTCTTAAATGATTGTTGTTGTTGTTGTTGTTGTTGAACATTATTACTTCTAAAGAATAATTATTGTTGGGACCCCTGGTGCACGTCCCCCCCGCCGCGCCTAGGCCGCAGCCTCATTTTCATCATTTTCGTGAGGAAGTCTCAGGCAAAACGGGGGAGTCCGGATCCGGTTGTGTTGTTACGATCGGTTTTCCCTTGCAAAAAATAAGCTAAAGTGGACAGTTCTTGTTCTAACATAACCAAACTTCAAGAATCCCTTGCAAAAAATAAGGTAAAGTGGACATTCGCGCGCGCAAGACGAAATCCTTCCAAAACCTTAGTGTTCGCAGCGATTTTAACATAACAACATCAAAAAACCAATGGTTTTTCAACAAAAAACTGTCAAAATCTCATCCCGCGCGCTCTTGCGGATTCGTAGGAAACCCAACACTTTTTAAACATTTCTGTCAAACGGGCTTTTGCGAGCAACTTTTTCGAACTTCTGCAACTACGGTTGCGCACCTGCCAGGGCCATCATCCCTGTCAAATAATACCATGCGGGACACATTCGTTTTTTCTTCGCGCGCGCACGCCGTCGTCGTCGGCCGCGGGGCCCTGAATAGTAGCCACGGTCGTCCGCATGCCACGAAGTGAAGTGTCCGAACGTCATAGGGCGGGAAGCTGGGTGTGGGTGGTTGCGAAGAGTCGTTTGGAAATTTTGTAGAGCTTGAACCGGCCCCCCCACAAAGTGGGGGTATTGCCCGCCTCCTATGAAAACCCTGGCACTGGTGAGAACGGAGTGTCCCCACGTGCTAGTAATTGTTGTTGTTGTTGTTGTTGTTGTTGTTGTTGTTGTTGTTGTTGTTGTTGTTGTTGTTGTTGAGCTCTCATTCGTAAAACATAATTATTGTTGACCCCCCAAGCTGGCGCACATTGTTTTTTTCAATTGAAGTGCCCCCCCCTCGGGGCTCGCACTTTGTTTTTTGTAAAGGAAAGTCTTCCTGGTCAAACTGGCCCCCTGGCCCCCGGGTTACAACAACAACGGTTCCCGCTGGAGACTTCCTCACAATTTAGCCAGGACCCCCGCTCCCGCCCGAGTCTTCCTCGCATTTTATTCAAGAGTCGCGCTCTCGCTTGGGACTTCTTTACGATTTATTCAGGGATCGCTCCTCCTGCGCTCTGGGGTCGCGCTCTCGCTGGAGACTTGCTTGCAACTTACTGAAGAATAGCGCCCTTGCGTTGGAATTTCTGGCAATTTACTCCAGCGCCGCGCTCCCGACACCCAGGCGCCCAGGAGTCGCGCTCATGCTTAGGATTCCTTCACAGATTACCTAGGAATCGGGATCTCGCTGCCCTTCGTGGCTCCGTTGCAGCCCTTCGTGGCCCCCTCGCTTTCTTTCGTGGCCCCGTTGCAGCCCTTCGTGGCCCCCTCGCTTTGTTTCGTGGCCCCGTTGCAGCCCCTCGTGGCCTCCTCGTTGCCCTTCGGGGCCCCGTTGCAGCCCTTCGTAGCCCCCTCGCTTTGTTTCGTGGCCCCGTTGCAGCCCTTCGTGGCCCCCTCGCTGCCCTTCGTGGCCCCGTTGCAGCCCTTCGTGGCCCCGTTGCAGCCCTTCGTGGCCCCCTTGCTGGCCTTCGTGGCCCCGTTGCAGCCCTTCGTGGCCCCCTCGCTTTGTTTCGTGGCCCCATATATGTATGCCCTTCGTGGCCCCCGCTCGTTCGCGCCCGTGGTCTCCCCATGTGCATGCCCTTCGTGGCCCCGCTGTCGCCCTTCGTGGCCCCCTCGCTGCCCGGCGTGTCCCCGTTGCTGCCCTCAGTGGCCCCGTCCGTACCCTCCGCGGCCCCACATGCGTATGCCCTTCGTGGCCCCCGCTCGTTCGCGCCTGTTGTGGCCCCATGCGCATGCCTTTCGTGGCCCCGCTGTCGCCGTTTGTGGCCCCCTCATTGTCCTACGTGGCCCAGGCGCTACCTTCAGTGGCCCCATCGTTGCCTTCTGTGGCCCCGCATTATCTGCCCTTCGTGGCCCCCGCTCGTTCGCGCTCTTCGTGGCCCCATGCGCATTCCCTTCGTGTCCCCGCTGTCGCCCTTCGTGGCCTACTTCGTGTCCTTTGTGGCTCTGCTGTCGTTTTCTCTCGCTCTCGCTTTCGCTCGTCGTCGCCGTCGCCGTCGCCGTTGTTGCCGTCGTCGTCGTCGTCGACGTCGTCGTCGTCGTCGTCGTCGTCGTCGTCGTCGTCGTCGTTGTCGTCGTCGTCGTCGTCGTCGTGGTCGGTCCCCTGTCCGTCCCTCTTGGGGTCGGGTCGACGGTCCGCGGCCGCCCCGCCGATCAGCGCTGTCGCTGGCCAGGCCGACGGTCCGTGGCTGCCCCGCCGCTTGCCGTGGCCCGGCCTGCAGGGAAGAAAGGTATACCCCCCGAAAGGGTTTCGATCGAAGACGGAGAGGGCGGGTATCGAGGGTTTGGGGAATTCGCGTTATTGGACACCCGAGCAGATAAGGGCGAACAGTCTTAAAATGATTGTTGAACATTATTACTTCTAAAGAATAATTATTGTTGGGGCCCCTGGTGCGCGGCCCCCTCGCCACGCCTAGGCCGCAGCCATGTTTTCATCATTTTCGTGAGGAAGTCTCCGGCAAAACGGGTTGGTCCGGATCCGGTTGTTTTGTTACGGGCGGTTTTCCCTTGCAAAAATAAGGCAAAGTGGACATTTCTTGTTCTAACATAACCAAACTTCAAGAATCCCTTGCAAAAAAATAAGGTAGAGTGGACATTCGCGCGCGCAAGACGAAATCCTTCCAAAACCTTAGTGTTCGTAGCGATTTTAACATAGCAACATCAAAAAACCAATGGTTTTTCAAAAAAATGTCAAAATTTCATCCCGCGCGCTCTTGCGGATTTGTAGGAAACCCAACACTTTTGAAACATTTCTGTCCATATCATTGTAGGACCTACAGACAGTACCGGCGTCGTACTGGTTTACCGTGGTTTCCTATTCTAGCGTCAGGAACACGTTACCACCAAAAACCAGTACAGGTGTCCAGTGTTGGAACAGGGGGAAAAGTCGTGTACTAAGCTAGCGTCCAGAAAATGTTACCACAACAAGTCACTGTACCCATGCGCCAGTGTAGTAGCCACGGTCGTCCGCAGGCCACGAAGTGAAGTGTCCGAACGTCATAGGGCGGGAAGCTGGGTGTGGGTGGTGGCGAAGAGTCGTTTGAAAATTTGGTAGAGCTTGAACCGGCCCCCCCACAAAGTGGGGGTATTGCCCGCCTCCTATGAAAACCCTGGCACTGGTGAGAACGGTGTGTCCCCACGTGCTAGTCATTGTTGTTGTTGTTGTTGTTGTTGTTGTTGTTGTTTTTGTTGTTGTTGTAACCCGGGGGCAAGGGGCCTGGTTTGAGCATCAAGACTTCCCTGTCAAACAAACAGGGTGCGAACGTCGAGGGGCACACTTTGATTGAGAAAAATCAGAATCCACAGGGGGGGCCAACAGTAATTATTCTTCACACCAACAGCACCACCACCACCACCACCAACACCAACAACAACAGCACCACCACCACCACCACCACCAACAACAACAACAATAACACAACCACCACCACCATCAACAACAACAACACCACCAACACCAACACCAACACCAACACCAACAACAACAACACCAACACCAACACCAGCAACGACACCAACATTAACAAGAACACCACCAACAACAACAACAACGACAACAACGCCAACAACAGCAACGCCAGCAACACCAACAACATTAACAACACCACCAACAACATCAACAGCGCCTTGGGCTTGGTGCGGGCTCCGTTGACTGCCGCCCCACCAAGCCCAAGGCCCACTGCCTACGGGAGCTCCCAGAGGTTCTCGACTGTGCCGACACCGACTCGCGCCTCAGCGGCGCGGCCTCATGCATTCACTCTGGCGTACTCCGGCAACTACCGTGGAGCCACATGGAATGCACAAGGCTTATTTGCACACCGTTTGGATAAGCAGCAGGGTAAATTTACATATCTACACGGCTTGCTTTCCAAGCACGACTTTGTCGGAGTCCAAGAGACACACAGCACGGAAGCTACAGTGGCGGCTGCGCAGACATTGGACGGATGCACTGCTTTCTGGTCGCATGGATCACGGCATCAAGCGGGTCTTGGCATTATGCTACAAAACAGTTTTCTGAAAAGATTTACGGCCATACGTCAGGATGATTGGGTGGAACCCATTCCAGGTCGGCTTGCCGTCCTACACTTGCATGGCCCTGCAGGAGCGCTTGCGATTGCTACTATATATGCGCCATCGGGACGCCGTGCCTGCCACGCAAGGGGCCGGCTTCGTCGGCGGCTTCGTCAGGCAATGGACGCCAAGGCCGACTCCCTGTGGATTGTGATGGGGGATTTCAATTGGGTCACCAAGGATACAGACCGCGTGGGAGTAGAAGGGGTGCGCAACTCTGGGCAGTATGACGCCGCAGAAGAGCGAGACTGGAAGGATACGGTGTCGGGACCTGGCAGACTATTTGAATTGGCTCAGACAGCATACACTTTCCAAGCGGCTGGTGTGCAATCAAGGTTAGACAGGGTTTATTCGAATCACCACACTGCGGATTATTTTGAGGGTGCATTCTGGGCGTCTGCATGGCCATGGCCCCGACCGGATGACCGCGGCTGGGCTGTCTCCAATCATCGCCCTGTGTCTTTTGGCCATCGGCGCCCGGAGACACAAGAGCGGCCGCCCAACCTCCACGCCAACTGCATCAGTCATCCCGACTTCGCCAAACGGGTATCCAGGGCCTTCCACGACGACATCAAACAGCATTCGCGGGGCGGGGTTACATTGGATTCTCTGCAGAAGCTGCGCGCCCTCAAGCACGCGATGTACACAGTTGCCAACAACATGGCGGACTCCAACTGCGGCCGGGCTTTTCTCGAGCAGCTGGCGCCGCCTCCAACCGCCGCCACCGCTTTTTCAGTCATTGCTGATATCCGGAGGGGGCTTCTGTCTTCTCCACAAAGCATTCGGCGACGATTGCCGGACGAGTGGTTGGCCGCAGTAGCTCCGCCAGCTGCTTCTGCAGCCTCTGTTCTCCACAAGCTCAAAGAGCGTGCCGTCAGTTTGACCCGGGGCGAAATACTACACGACATGCGGTCGATGCAGCAGGCGGGCGGGCAAAACAACGAAGGAATGGACGAGCAGCACCGGCGCGTGCAACAGAACTCTATCAATCGGCGGTTGGCCAGGCTTTCGCGGAAAACTGAGAACATGGGCATCCATTTGCTGGAGGACGCGAGCGGGGACGTGCAGACTGACGAGACGGTAATCGCTCAGCAGCTGGCCGCACATTGGCGGCGGGTCTTTGGCCATAAGCCGATCGACGAGGCAAAGCTCTCCACGTGGACGGCGTTGGCCGCCCATGCAGGGGCTCAACGGCTGACGGCTCCTGCAGCGCAGTGGCGCTTACGCACTAAGGATGTCCAGAAAGCTTTGCGCATCGCCGGCAATTCTAGGCCAGGGCCTGACGGCATCCCTTTTCAGGCATGGCGCTCCTTGGGGCCTCTCGGCGCGCACGTGCTTTGGGAAGCAGGCCGGATGTTAGAGGGAGGGTTGTTGGTTGGCGAGGCAGCGCACGACGCCTTCAACGCGTCTCTATTATGTTGTCTCCCGAAGAAGGCGGCCAGGACCAACGAGGCTGGGGATCAGATCTTCAAGCCAGACGGGACGCGCCCTCTCTCCATCACGAACACGGACAACCGCATTATTGCAAATGCTTACCGCTTGCGCTGGGAGCCGATGGTGGGCCCTGGCGTCGTGTCTTCTCAGAGAGGCTTCATCCAAGGGAGATCCATGCTGTCGAACGTGGTGAACGTGGAGCACCATGCGATGCTGGCCACGCTCGAGGAGCAGGATGCGGCGATCATCCTGTTCGACTTCACCGCGGCATTCCCTTCGGTATCGCGGAAGTACATCATGGAGATGGCCTGCGCAGCTGGGTTCCCGCCTGCTGCCATGGGCGCCCTCGCCTCGCTCTACCACAACACCTTTGGCATTCTACTCCTACATGGAAGGCTATACGAAAACGTCGCCCTGGAGGCAGGCATCCGACAAGGATGCCCATTGTCGCCGCTGCTCTTCGCTCTGGCCCCCGACAGCCTACTTCGCATTCTGCAGTTGCGCCATCCCTCTGCGACTACCAGAGCTTTTGCCGACGACACTGCCATGGTCCTGCGCTCTTGGGCCCACGACCACCGACGGGTGTTCGCAACCTTCGAGGTCTTTGAGGAGGTCTCCAACCTCACGCTCAACTTGACGAAGACCTTGGTCATTCCGCTCTGGGAGGCGAACGTGCAGACGCTGCAGGAGGCGACGGCGCGCGACCCTTCCTCAGTGCAAATTACGTGGGCGACGACGGGGAAGTATCTGGGTTTCTACATTGGGCCAGGGAAGGGCGCCAAATCCTGGGATAAGCCATCAACGAAATATACCGAAAGATTGCAAGAATGGCCATGGAGCGAGCTGGGCTTACACTTCGCGATAACGACCTACAATACATTTGTTCTGCCCGTTCTCCTTTTTGTTGCACAGCTGGAGCCTCCCCCAGAGGCCATCCTTGAGCTGGAAGCGGCCGCGGTCCGCAAGGTAGCGCCAGGGCCCGGGTGGTGGTGCTCTCCGGCCGACATGCAACACGGCGACGAATTGGGCCTGTCAGCGAGGATTCGACACATGCGCACGTCTTGCCAGGCGGCAATGCTACGGGCCCATGCTTGGGAAGCACACAGCTCAGGCGGCGCCCCATGGGCCCAATTCGCACGAGCGTTTGGGCGTGTGAGGGCTCAGTCTGATCACCTGACCCTGAACAGGCACTGCCTCCCATGGTTTTCGCAGCACATTCCGACCGCTGTCATCAATTTGGTTGCAACGCAGGCCGCGGAGGGGGTGCACATCCAAGCTGCACGGGCCGCTCTGGTCGGGACCGCAATCGGGCCACTCACGCGTCAGGCCGCCCAACGCTTCAAGAAGGGAACTCAACGCTGGATGGCCCAGCGCCTGCTCGCTCAGGACCGCTACTGCGTGGAATGGCGTCTGCGAGCGCGGCTTGCTCGATGGCGTCTCCCAGATTATCCTGGCAGGACAGCACGGCGGGTTGCGCGCCAGTTGGTTCGCCTCCGACGGCTGGTACCACCACGGCTATGCGCAGCGACGCTGAGTACCATTTTCAATCGGTGGACTACGGACCGCCGCATGCGCAGCGCGAGGGGCCATCAACGCCCCTGCGTGCTAGGGTGCAGCACTGCGGCGCGTGATTCGGTGGAGCATTACTTCCAATGCCCAGTTTGGCTTAGCTGGCAACGGTCACGTCTTGGATGCGACAGTTCGCAGACCAGCCTGGCTTCGGCCGTATTGGGCATCGAACTGGACGATCGGGCTTTGCGGATACAGGCGGTTTCTACTTACGTACTCTATCGCGCCGTCAACCACGTCCGACGCCAGAGGTTCGCGGACGCCGACTCCCAGAAGACGTACATCAAACAATTCATGAATCAACTCGTTCATGAGGCCTGCAGGGGGCACGCCGATCTCAGACAGGTATGCCGCGACTGCGGCGGCGGCAGCTTTGTACGACGACCGCGAGAGGCAGGCTCTGCGCTCCCAGCCCGGCGAGTGCGACGACGCCTCCATTGACGGCCCCTCCCCCTGCGCATCCACCTTTCTGGACGGCGTCCCGGCACTGATTTCGGGTCTTACGGGGATGCTGGCCATTTCTTTCAATGGGATTGCCGTCCAATAGCCGCCGACTCCCGCGCGCTAAGCTCCTCCGACTCCCGCGCCAGCTCATCGACTCCAGCGCCAGCCACCACACCAACGCAACACCGAAATTCGTGACATTTTCGCTGCGTCTTTCATTGCGGTGCGCCAGCACCAGCATACGCCAGCGCCAGCACCCAGCATACGCCAGCACCAGCATACGCCAGCACCAGCACCAGCACCCAGCATACAGCACCAGCATACGCCAGCACCAGCACCAGCACCAGCATACGCCAGCACCAGCACCAGCACCCAGCATCGACGCCAGCATCAACGCCCAGGCCTGACTCCGGCTCCAACTCTGGTTCCCCGAGGTCCGATTGTGGCACCCGTGCCAGTTCCCACCTCCGACGCCGGCTCCTCCCAGCTTTTCGTCTTACCAACTCCAGTGCGCACCTCTCCGACTGCGGTGCTCGTGTCTCCGACTCCCGTTCCCGGCCTTCCGATTCCGGCTCCGCCGCCTGCTCCCGCCCCCGACTCCAGCTGCCACCTTCAAGTTTATAGCCGACGCCGACTCCATCTCTCCGCCTCCAGTGCCCAGGGCGCCGTCAAATTGCCCGGCGCGTATGAGAATGCCGTCCTTGGACTTTAAGGAGCTGTGATGGCTTGAATAAGTTATCCCACTTCGTGGGATTGGCCGTTTCGGAGCTAACCTGCTCACATGCAAGAGCGCTTGCATTCAGCAGCTTTTCATGTGGAGCCAACACAAGGATACCGCCACGCAGTCGCCGGCACCGACACCGACACCGACATCGACTCCAGCGCGCACTTCTCCGACTCCAGTTCCAGGGCACCGTGCAATTCCCCGGCGCTAATCAGAACGCCGACCTGGGACCTGGCTCCCATCATTTATCCCACTTCGTGGGGTTGGCGGTTTCGGAGATAACCTACTCATACGATGGAGAGTTTGCCGCCAACACCTTCCGCTGGAGCCAAACAAGGATGCCGCCACACAGTCGCCAGCACCGACACTGACACCGACACCGGCGTCGACTCCAGTGCGCACCTCTCCGACTCCAGCTCCCAGGGCATCGTCAAATTGCCCGGCGATTATGATAACGCCGTCCCTGGACCTCAAGTGGCCGTGATGAGTCGCATCATTTATCCCACTTCGTGGGATTGTCGGCTTCGGAGCTAACGTACTCATTACTTGCAATCTGCACTTTTTCGGTTTGGGCCAAAACAAGGATACCGCCACACAGTCGCCAGCACCGACACCGACACCGACGCCGGCACCACCTCCAGCACTGACGCCAGCACTGACGCCAGCCCAGCACCATCGTCAGCACCGACGCCGTCGCCAACTTCGGCGCCGAGTCTGGTGCATACGCCAGCAATGTCACCAGCACCGACGCCGACACCGACATCGGCACCGCCCTCAGCACCGACGCCAGAGCCTACACCAGCACCCTCGCCAGCACCGACGCCGCCACCATGACCAAGCGCGTCCCACGAACGTGGCCGGATTACGATGGATGGGCGCAATGATATCAGCACCGACGCCAGCTCCATCGGTATCGGAGCCACCACCCTTGTGCCAGCACCAACGCCTGAGCCTACGCCACCGTCGCCGCCAGCACTGACATCGATAGCGCCTACGGCAGCATCTGCGCCCAGAACGTCATCGAGATCAGCATCTGCTATGACAGCTGGAACCTCCGCCAGCATCCACACCGGCGCCTGCACTGCCCCAGCGCCAGCATCGACGCCTCGCACTCGCCAGCGCCCTGGACAGCGCCGTCAGCGCCGCGGCCTGCTATGTGCCGCAAGCACGAACGATGGAGCAGGCGTTCACGCGCACCTTCGCCGAAGGCCTGATCGTGAATCTCGAGTACGCGGTGTCCTGAGGGCTTCCTGAGCGCGGGTGGATATTTTCCCTCCCTCTTCTGGCTCCTCCTCCTTCTCCGTCTTCGCGGGTCGTTCGGTGTTTAGTTGAATTTGTTTTGCAGGCGGGCCTTATGCCCAGCCCGTGGCGCCCGCCCACTGGGATGCCTCGGCCCCTCCATTTTTGCGGGGGTGGACGCCTCTCGTGGCCTCGACGCGTCGCGGGTATACCACATACCCACATGATGTTTCAGGTTCCTTGCTTTCCATGGTTACTGTGTCTACTGCTCTAGAGTGTTTGGCCCGCCAGTGGAGCCATTGGCTGTGACCTGGAGTCCATTCCATTTTCCTTGCCCCTCGCCCTCTTCCGCTTCCCGCTGCCGCCTCTGTTGTTAGGATTTGGGGGAGGTTTTCTTTCAGACACGCCGCCTCGTGCATTAATCACTTTGCGCGGAGAGTTATCCTCTCTTGTGCCGTTGTGTGAAGCCACTTGGGGTAGTTGCCCACACGGCGCCAATACCCTTTCGTCTTATGTGGGTTTGAATAAGACGTTTTTCCCTCACTGTGCGTGCCCAGAGTTTCGCTTCGGGCCTGGCAGGCTGGCTGAGGCTGCGTGTGAATGGTGGTCGGACTGGAGACATGTGGCGCCTTGCGGGTTCCCTGAACAAAAAAAAAAAAAAAAAAAAAACTGATCACATGCTCACCGATTGGCACCTGCGTATCATATAATATGTTCCGTTATGCTCTGTTTTAGTTTGAATCCGTCTGGAATCAAGGTAAGTCGATCTGATTGTATCCCAAATACATCTGGATCCAACATCGCGCAAATTGAAGTTTCTTCCAGGAGCGAGGGCATTAGACAAATTGTTTTCGACGGGGAAGCACTCTCACAGACGCGCACGCTTGGATAACTGAGCCAACCCCTTGTCACACTGCACAGAAAAACAAAAAACTCTACCTCAACCCTGGTCCAGCTGCTTCTGGTCAGGCGCCTTGTTGGTGGTGCTTCGAGTCCGTGCAACGCAGTCGCGCCCTGCAGGGCAACGCTGGAGCCAGCGCCTTAGAGGAGCATTGCAATGCCTTGGGAGAGACGTTGATTGATGGGAAAAACCCTGGTCCAGCTGCAGCAGTTTTAAAACGGCCGCCTCATCACCCACGGGGCCTCGGCGCGACACGCCGCGATGCCCACTGCTCCTGACCACGAAGCTGCGCACGAGAGCGCCGACTCCGCGCGGCGCGGCCCTGGCGCGTGCGAGCCGATCTGGCGCCTCGGAGCACTCTCTTGCCCGCGGGCGTCCTCGAAGGCGTCCCTTACCACACGCACACACACACACACACACATACACACACTGCCTTTGCCGCTCCCCCCCTGCTCCTCCTCGTCCTCCGTCTCGCCCGCGGCGCCGATGCGCTGTTTGGGGGCAGCTCGCATCCCTCCGTGCTCCACTCCTGAAGCCCGCGGTGGACAGCGAGACGAGTGGATCTGCTGGTTGCTCGTCGCGCCTTCCCTTTGCGCCTCCTCTTCCCCCTCGCCAGAAGATGCGCTTGCTGAAAAAAGGAGGGAGTAAAGAACATATGTGCAGATATATAACACAAAAAACAAACAACAACAAAACAAAAAAAAAAAAACGACACGCGCCCCCCTAGTGCAACCTCAGGGGAAGAGATCTGTCATGCGGATCGGCATGTCTCGTCGCATACCATGTTGTTGGTATCTGCCGCTTGCAGAAACAGAAGAAATGCGGTGCCATACGCGGCTGTACAGGATCACGCGCTATCGAAGACGCCTACGGCGAATGACCGCCGCCCCTTGCCTTTGTGGAAGCGCCTCTGTGGCCGAACGTTGAGGCCAGACCTGCCAAGCTATCGGACCACGTGTTTCCCGAATCGGTTTGGAAAGCCGTCGGGGAACACGTGGGCATCTTGAAGGGCATGTTGGCCTCCTTGGGGTTATTTTGATCTTTTCGGGCCTTCTTGGAGGACGTCTTGGAGGGCCCGTGGGCCGTTTGGAGGCCATCTTGAGCGTATTGGAGGCCTCTTCGGCCGTCTTGGGGCCCCTTGGGGCCGTTTTGGGCGCCTCTTGGGCCGTTCTGGGGCCATATTGGAGGCGTCTTGGGCGATCCTTGGGCGATCTTTGGGGGTTCTTGGGCCGTATCGGGCCGTCGGAAGGCCGAAACGACGCAAATGTCAAAATCCTTCAAAAACCTACGGAACACCACTCTTTTTGGCATTTTTGTCTGGCCTTCCTGGAGGCCTTCTTGGAGGCCTCTTGGGCCGTCTTGGGCCAGCTGCGAGCCACCTTCGGCCATCGTGGTGAGCTCCTGACCAGTCTGACGCCGTCGGAAGCCGTTTCGGGGGCCTTTCTGGGCAGATTTGGAGCCCTCTTGGGGTGCTCCAGGGCCGTCTTAGAGGCCAGTTTGGGCGTCTTGGAGGCATCTTGGGCCGTCTTCGGGCCCTCTTGGGGCGGTATTGGGGGCGTCATGGGCCGTCATGGGGCCACCTTAGAGGCTTCTTGGGCGATCTTGGGAGCCTCTTGGGTCGTCTTGGGCCGTCAGAAAGCAGAAAAGGCGCAAATGCCCAAATCCTTCAAAAACCTTAGGAAAATAACTGATTTTGGCCTCGTCGGGCCTTCCTGGAGAACCTCTTGGAGGCCTCTTGGGCCGTCTTGCAGGCCTCTTGCAGGCCTTTTGGGCCGTCTTAGACCATATTGAGGCCATCTTGGGCCGTCTTGGATGCATCTTGGGGCCATCTTAGTCGTCTTGGAGGCCATTTTGGCTGTCTTGAAGGCAGCTTGGAGGCCATCCTGGGCCGTCTTGGCCGTCTTGGTGGCCAACTTGGGGCAACCAAGGCATTTTCGGGAATCTCCCGGGACCCCGGCGGGACGCGCCGAAGCCCCAGGGGGAGTTCTTTTGGAAAAAGAACCAAAACCAAAACCGATAGGATTCGGCACGCCAGGCACCCCTACGATGAATCGACAGGGGGCGGCGGATCGAAGACGCCTACGGCGAATCACCGCCGCCCCCTGCCTTTTTGGAAACGCCGATGTGGCCGAAAGTTGGACTAGAGCTTGGCCAAGCTATCGGACCATGAGTTCCCCGAGTCGGTTTGGAAAGCTTTCGGGGAACACATGGGAGAGAATGATTATGAACAGGAAGAGGAAGAGGAAGAAATAGAGTAGGAGGATGAGGGTTGTTAGGAGTCTCTTGGGGCACCCTTGGGGTCTGTTGGGGGCTTCTTGGGGGCCTCTTCGAGGCCTCTTGGAGGCATCTTGGGGGCCTCCTTGGGCCTCTTGGGGGCCTTTGGGGGCTTCCTGGGGGTCTCTTTGGCCGTCTTAGGGCGTTCCTGGTCCGTCTGACGCCGTCTGGAGCCGTCTTGGGGGCCTCTCTGGGCCGTCTTGGGGCCCTCTTGGGGCGCTTCAGGGCCGTCTTGGAGGCCATGTTGGGCGTCTTGGAGGCCTCTTGGGCCGTCTTGGGGCGCTCTTGGGGCCGTCTTGGGGGGCCCTTGGGCCGTCATAGGGCCTTCTTGGAGGCCTCTTGGGCGATCTTGGGGGCCTCTTGGGCCGTCGGAAGGCCGAAAAGAAGAAAACGCAAAAAACCTTCAAAAACCTAAGGAAAACCAATGATTTTGGCCTCTTCGGGCTCTCCTGGAGAACGTCTTGGAGGCCTCTTGGGCCATCTTGGAGGCATCTTGGGGCCATCTTGGCCGTCTTGGAGGGCATCTTGGGCCGTCTTGGAGGCATCTTGGAGCCATCTTACCCGTCTTGGAGGCCATCTTGGCCGTCTTGGAGGCATCTTGGAGGCCATCTTGGGCCATCTTGGCCGTCTTGGAGGCCATCTTGGGCCAAGTTGGGGCAACAAAGGCATTGACAGATGGATTTTCGGAAACTTACGGGTGGCCTGCGGGACGGGCCGAAGCCCACTGGGGAGTTCTTTTAGAAAAAGAACCAAAACCAAAACCTGAATCGTCCAGCACGCCGTGCACCCCTGTGGCAAGACCACAGGGGGCGGCGGATTTAGTGACTGTTGGCCCATCCCGCCGCCGTGTCGGAGTTGTGGGCCAGAGTCCTCTTGGATACCTCTTGGGGTCTATTGGTGTGCTTCTTTGAAACCACTTGGGGCCTCTTGGGCGCCTCTTTGGAGCTTCTTGGAAGCCTGCTGGGGCCTCTTAGGGGGCCTCTCGGTGGTCTCGGAGGTTATCCTGGGCCAATTCGGATCCAACAGGACTGACCACACCCTCATGGAAGACACAGGTGGCTCTGCAGAACACAGAAGACGCGTGCATCTACATCGTTTTTCCGGACATCTCGCGCGCATGGGCGGCATTTGCGCAGATGCCGTGCGTACCCGGTGTCTCGCGTGGTGGAGGTACCAGCAGAGACGGCACCATGATAAAAGATGCGGGGTCCACCCTGCACGTTTCAAAGTTTAGAGATGGGAGTCCCAATTTGTATCTTTTTACGGCGAAGTCGAATGTGATGACCCAATCCGCACCGCAGCCGGCTGGATGCAGCGGGCCCAAGACCGCGCTCGATGGAAGCAGGCAGAGAGCGCTTTCGCAGCAGCGTAGAATTCTGTCATGTATCATCGAGGCTGCTGCGCCGGCAAATCGCCGGGCACGTCATTTTCAGTGGTGGTCCCCGCTGGGGCTTTCACACCACCAGAACAGAACAGAACAGAACAGCTGCGCCCGGGAAGCGCACAGAAGCGCCCAGATCGTTGGGCTCTGGGCCTCTTATATGACGATAGCCAACGCAGAGAATCCGAATGGACCCGAGGACGCTTAAAAAACACTCCAACCAGTGCCTACGGCGCAGTGGCGGATTATCTTGCGGCGTGGGTTCGCTTCGCCGTGCTTTCGTTTCGCACGTTTCGCTTCGCTGGCGGTTCGCTTCGACGGGGTTCGCATCGCTGGCGTTTCGCCTCGCCCGTTTCGCTTCGTCGGGGTTCGCTTCACCAGGGTTTCGCTTCGCCAGGGGGTTGCTCCGCTGGGGTCCGTTTCGCTTGGGGTTCGCTTCGCTGGGGGTCGTGTCGTTTCGCCAGGCGTCTGACCGCCAGCGGTTCGCTTCGCCCATGTCGCAAGGGTTCGTTTAGCCAGGTTTCGCTTCGCCGGGACTCACATCGCCGGAAATAAGAAAGTGCGGGACGCAAACGAGTCGGATCATCATTTGCGCGGATTGGACTGGTCGTGTGGGTGGACTTTAACGGGTGGGCCCGGCAATACGCGGGTCGGGCTGGCTTGGCTGGACATAACAGTGCAGGTCGGGCAGGCGGAAAAAAGGAAAGAGCGTGAGGCGCTAATTAGTAGCATCACCACACTTTGGCGGACGGGTCGGGCGGGCGGACCAGAACGAGCGGGCCGGACGGGCGGACCCTAAAAGGCGGGTCGGTCGGGCGAGCGGGACATGAAAGTGTGGGACTCAAGCGAGTAGCATCACGAATCGGTCGGACGGGTCGGGTCGGGCGCGTGGACCCTAACGGGCGGGTCGGGGCGGGTGGTTCGGGGGCAATCGACCAGCATCATGTTTCGGGCGGGTCTGGCGCGGGCGAACCCACACGGCTGGGTCGGGCGGACAGGACATGAAAGCGAGGGGCGCCCTGGAGAAGCGAACACTGGCGAGGCGAAGTGGGCGAAACGAGCCCAGGCGAAGCGAACCGAGCGAAACTAATCCAGGCGAAGCGAACCTGGGCGAACCGCACCAGGCAAAGCGAGCCCCAGGCGGAGCGCACCAGGCGAAGGGAGCCCCACTCAAAGTGAATCTACGCAGATCCTACATGATTGCGACTGCCCACGCGGCTTGCGGTTGCGCGGCTTGCGGCTGAAATGCGGCAGCGGCATCGCACGGCGGCACTTTCGCATCTCACCGCCGTCATCGTCAGGTTTTTGCCCAAGCGTTTTCAAGTGTGCGGGGCATTGTCCCTTTCGAGAAGCTCACATGTGTGGACCTTTCTCGCCACCAGCCTCTCAAAGGGAGAGGGGCCCTGTCCCCCTTATCCTTCTCCTCCTCCTCCTCCTCCTCCTTCTCCTCCTCCTCCTCCTCCTCCTTCTCCTCCTCCTCCTCCTCCTGCTCCTGCTCCTCCCAATCGTGCCTCATCCTTGCCCTTGCCCTCGTCCCCCTCGCACCCTCCCTGCGAGCCTGCTGGGGAGGGGGAGGCCTCCGCGGGTGCGCAGTGAGCCCCGCGGGCACGCGCCCCGCGCACCGCGTGCCGGGGCCCCAGCGTGCAGCTGTGGGGGCCGAGCGCAGCTGCGGGGAGCTGCCGCGCACAGCGGGGGCGCGCGCCGGAGCCTGCGGGGAGCTGCCGCGTGCGCGGCCCGCGCGCAGCGGAGAGCCACGAGGGCGGCTCCGCAGCGAGCGCGCCGAGCGGAAAGAGGCGGTGCCCGTCGCCCGCGCGCGCGCGCCGGCAGCATGCGTCAGAGGCTGTCGGGCTCGCGTCGCCAGGTTTGCGGGCGCCCTCGTCGGTCCTAGGTCTTTTTTCCAGCCTCGGGCTGCCTTCCAGCGGCTGCTCCCGCCGAGAGCGCTCCGGGTGTGCCCGGGTGGTGCCGAACGGCCGCGGGAGGCCAGAGGCAGGCGTCGACAGCCCAGGGCTCGCTAGGGACCGGGTCCCCCCCAAACCGAGCAAACGTTTTTTGGAAACCCGTGCGGAACCCTCCGAAAAGTCTTCTGGAGCTCTTCGGGGCGGGTTTCCAGAGGGTTCTGGGGAGGCTTCGGTCGCTTTGGAGTGTGAAAGCCAGTCTCTAGCGAACCCTGGACTTCCGAAAGGTATGGGCCCGCGGGGCGGGAACCGCGGTGGACCCGCGGGGCGGGAACCGCGGTGGGCCCCGCCCCCGTGAAGAAGCAAGCACGCAGCTTTGCGAATCGGTCGGGTGCTCTGGGCGTCGCCCAGCCCCGGTGTTGCCTTGCGTCGCCGCCGGGCTCGCTTCCCGACCGACCCGCGGCCCTGACACTGTGCTAATTGCTGGGGGTACACGTCTTACTTGCTAGGTAGCACGCCGCATTTGCGGATAAGAGCGAGGGGGCGGCGGGGTCATCGGCATTTTGCGAGGCTCTGAAGAAGCCCGCCGCAGGCGGCGATTACACGCGTTGCACAACGAGCCCGCCGCAGGCGCCGAAATTTTCGTCACAGCAATGTGGGTGGGTCGCAAGTGCGTCGCGGGTGGGTCGCCAGGTGGGTCGTGGCACGTTACACTTGCTACAAAGAGAATCTGGCAACACGGATATTGTAGAGATAGTGCGCACTGCGTTCACGAAGCATGTGGATATCATCGGGCATTCATACGCAACGCACCACACATGAGAAACGAGCGAGCCGCGCGACCTGTCTAGGTTTCCCGCGCATTGGCGCCGCACCCGCAGCACCCTAGACGGTGCGCATGGGCGGGAGTGCTCTACGTGCGCTAGCCTCAGGACGGCGGTGTGGCCGGGGTGGAGGAAAGCATGTGTTCTGGCTCGTCGGCTGCTTCTCAACAAGGCTAAGTTTCGTGGTTGGCACCCCCACGTTGGAATTATTGCTGGCTGGACCTTACCAGCTCGTCGGAGGAAGAATGTGTGCTGGTGCGTTGCGGCAAGAGGGGGTGCAACGCCGTATACTTGTCGTCACTGTTGCTGTCGCCTTCCAGGCGACCCGCTCGCCCTGCACGCTAGCATACAGGCAGGTATTCCGCGAGCGACCCGCGTCCGTCCTGCCCGTGACTGGCTTGCCTGCTGCGAGGTGCCCGAAATTTGCGCCTTACGTTTATTCACGGTGCCCCCAAAGTCGGTTGTTGCGGTTGCGTCTCCAGTTGCAGAGTACTCGAGGTGACACAGAGCGGTGGCCCCGCTGGGGCGCGGTGAGGAGCTTCCCCCACCCGTGCAGGGCCAGTCTCCTGCCCCTGTCCGTGCCCAGGACTTTTGCGGCCGCCCTGCCTGTCATTGCCCGCGCCTGTGACCCACGAGGGGGCGAGGCAGGAGGGGGAGAACAGAAAAGAGGACGAGAGGCTAAATATCCGTAGCCGTGTTGGCTCAAGGGCCATGGGCCCCATAAGGATACCATCGCGTGGAGGCCACTCCGTCGCGCCGCCGCCATGGGTGGTCGCCACCGGCTCCCTGCTGCTCGTGACAGGGCTGGTAGTGCTCCTGGCCTTCGCGCCGTTGCTGCGCGACCCCGGGGCCCCGGCCTGCGATGGGGAGAGCCACGCCGCGGGCTTCAGGCACAGTGACCAGTTGCAGAAAGACAAGGTCTGGCACCGGCAGAGGATCCTGGAGGAGGAGATGGAGGGCGGCAACATCCTCGACTCGGGCGTTAACTTCATGAGGGACCATTTCAACTGGGTGGACCCCAGTGGCATGCGGCACGAAGCGGCGTACCTCGGCTACAAGTCGCCGGCGCCCGAGGAGGAAATGGACAGGTGGTACCACACGATCACCCCTAAGAATTCATCCGATGATACCTACTTCGCCGTTTCTGGCACCAGTTTCGGATACTTGGGCATTCAGCAGGTACGCGACACGCCCTACTTCCAGGGGAAAGTCGTGTTCTCGATATGGGATAAAGGAGGCGAGGCCGACGAGGAAAGCGGCGACCAGGCCGAGCTGGTAGAGTGTGGCGATCAGGCTGTTTGCAAGAGGTTTGGCGGGGAAGGCACTGGCACGCACTCTCACATCAATTTCTGGGACTGGAAGATCATGCACGCATACTCATTTATGACTCGCGCCTTCGACTCTGGAAACGGCACCGTGCGCTACGAAGGCTATCTGTACGCGCCAGAGTACGGAGGCTGGGTCCTCTGCGCGAAGATCAAGGTCAGACGCGGGGAACAGCCCTGGCACATCCGTGGAATGTATTCATTTGTGGAGCACTGGAGCCCCAGGGACTACGGCGATGCTCGGTGGGCCAGATTGGGCCCTTCGTTTGCTCGATTTGGCAATGGAACTGACGCCAACGGCACTGGCTGGCAGCAGATCCGAACGGCCACCTTCACCCACACATGGGAGTTAGATAAGGCGGACGTGAACGCCAACGTGACAGACGGGGGCACCAAGTGGGGACTGGGCGTTGGTGGGAATGTCTCCGTGGGCGAGCAGAACGCAGAGCTGACTGTGGACGAGTGCTCCGATTTGCCTGAGGCCCTCTTGGAGTTCGAGGCGTTGGAGCTGAACGGGACGCTGCCTGGCGGCTGCGAGGGCGGCACATGCTGGCAGCGGAGAATCATTGCATTCTTTAGGGAGGCCCATTCCAGCAGCATGATCGCAAGGGCTCTGCTTTTCGAGGTTGTCACCCTGTTGGCGGTGTTCCTCTCGTTTTACTGCTCCGGCTGCTGCTGCAGTTGCTGCTACTCCGCGAGCTGGCAGCAGAGGAGCGCAGATGGCTACGATGCCGTCAAGGAACAGGAAGCCCAAAGCAGGCAGTCCTCGA
>CAUYUJ010014584.1:177500-187500 GCA_963575745.1 Prorocentrum cordatum | reverse complement strand
GAGGAAGGAGGAAGGAGGAGATGAGACGCGGGGCGCTGTCTCTTCAGAACGAGGCCCAACACAGGATGGTTGGGAAAAACGACTCAAGATGAAAAGCTGGTCCCGGAAAAAGGGTCGAGACTTTCAGGGACCACGTATTGAAAAAAATGATCCTGGCAAAGCAACCTAACAGCGATGTGTATAAGCATATTTGGAAGCATTCCCTTCAAGATTCAGGTGAGAATCCAGTTGTAGAATTCTGATGTTCTCGCAGTCGCAGTCTTATTCGCAATGACAGTCGCAGTGGCAACGGCCTTAGGATCCAATGGAATCCTAAGGATTCCTAGGGATTCCTAAGGCATCCTTAGGCATTCTTAGGAATCCATCGGAATCCTCAGGAAACCTTAGGAATCCTTAGGAATCCTGATTCCTAGGGATTCCTAGGGATTCCTAAGGATTCCTAGGGAATCCTAAGGATTCCTAAGGATTCCTAGGGATTCCTAAGGATTCCTATGGATTCCTGCGGATGTCTTAGTCTGCCTCAGTTTCAGCCTCAGCCTCAGCCTGCCTCGGCTTGCCTCAGCCTCAGCCTCAGCCTGCCTCGGCCTCAGCCTCAGCCTGCCTCAGCATCAGCCTCAGCCTGCCTCAGCCTCGGCCTGCCTCAGCCTCAGCCTCAGCCTGCCTCAGCCTCAGCCTCGGCCTCAGCCTCAGCCTGCCTCGGCTTGCCTCAGCCTCAGCCTCAGCCTGCCTCGGCCTCAGCCTGCCTCGGCCTCAGCCTGCCTCAGCCTCCCCTCCTTCCCCCCCCTTCCCCCCCCCCATTCAGCCTCACCTTGTCTCAGCTTCGGCCTGCCTCGGCCTCATCCTCAGCCTCAGCCTCAGTCTCAGCCTCAGCCTGTCTCGGCCTGAGCCTGCCTCGGCCTCAGCCTCAGCCTGCCTCAGCCTCAGCCTGCCTCAGCCTCAGCCTCAGCCTGCCTCAGCCTCAGCCTGCCTCAGCCTCAGCCTCAGCCTCAGCCTCAGCCTGCCTCAGCCTCAGCCTCAGCCTGCCTCAGCCTCAGCCTGCTCAGCCTCAGCCTCAGCCTGCCTCAGCCTCAGCCTCAGCCTCAGCCTCAGCCTCAGCCTCAGCCCTCAGCCTCAGCCTCAGCCTCAGCCTCGGCCTCAGCCTCAGCCTGCCTCAGCCTCAGCCCTCAGCCTCAGCCTCAGCCTGCCTCCTCAGCCTCAGCCTCAGCCTCAGCCTGCCTCAGCCTCAGCCTCAGCCTCAGCCTCAGCCTCAGCAGCCTCAGCCTCAGCCTCAGCCTGCCTCAGCCTCAGCCTCAGCCTCAGCCTCAGCCTCAGCCTGCCTCAGCCTCAGCCTCAGCCTGCCTCGGCCTCAGCCTGCGTCAGCCTCAGCCTCAGCCTGCCTCAGCCTCAGCCTGCCTCAGCCTCAGCCTCAGCCTGCCTCGGCGTGCCTCAGCCTCAGCCTCAGCCTGCCTCGGCCTCAGCCTGCCTCGGCCTCAGCCTGCCTCAGCTCGGGTATTCAAAATATGGCACAGGACTGGTGTTCTGGGAACACGAAAATCACGAAGTGGCCCACAGCTGGCTCCGGGCAATCAAAATATGGTACAGGAATGGTGTTCTGGGAGCACGAAGATCACGAAGTGGCCTACAGTTGGATCCGGGCATTCAAAATGTGGCCTGGGAATGGTGTTCTGGGACACGAACTGGCCTACAGTTGGCTCCGGGCATTCAAAATATGGTACAGGAATGGTGTTCTGGGAGCACGAAGATCACGAAGTGGCCTACAGTTGGCCCCGGGCATTCAAAATGTGGCCTGGGAATGGTGTTCTGGGAACACGAAGAGTAGGAATCCATAGGAAACTATAGGAATCTGTAGGAGTCCTGGGGAGTCCCCGGATTCCCCCGGATTCTCCCGGCACCCGCCCAGACCCCCCTGGGGAGTCAAGATGCTTTCTTTTGACCCCACAAGAGACCTATCAGTCTTCGCTGTTAGGTAACAAGACGTCGCATGTCTGGGTCAGCGAGGACCATCGTGGAGCATCCTGGAACATCCAGCAAAACAACCACGCACACAGCCGAAGGATGCACGGGGAATGGACGTCCGAGCGACGGCAAGTGGAGCCCCCGGCCCAGCCCTCGAGCTCCGGGGGCGCAGGGATGAACAGATGGACGGGGGGCCTGGAGGAGAGGCTCCGAGAGGTCGTTCGCCATTCGCCGTGTTCGGGCTCACGGGGCGCCTCCTGGGCCCCAGGGTCCAGAACCCGTTCCCTCGAGGACAGGTTTCCCTCGTGCCCACTTGTCCCCATGATTGCCCCTTCCCCGCCCTCCCCTCCTCACCCTCCCCTCCGCCGGAGCAGCGCGCGCCCGCGGCGCAGTGGTGCCATTCGGCAGGGCAGAGATCGGAGGAGCAAGCTGGGAGCTGTCGGCTGTGGCGCAAGCGGTTGCAGTCGGTCGGTTCGCTTCGGTCGAATGTTGCGCTGTTGCGTCACTCTCGGCCGCTTTCGGCCTGATGGGTTCGGTCAGTTTCGGTCGGTTTCGGCTTGGCTGTGGTTTTGTCAAGTTTTCGGATCTGCCGTCACCGTGGACGTCAATGCGGAGGTGGAGGAAAAGGGTGGAAGGAAAACCAGGGATGCAGAGAGGGGAGAAAGGCAAGCTAATTAGGTGCGCTCGCGCCATATCCGACATCCGATCCCTCCCTCCCAGCCCATCCAATTGCGCTGATTTGTCTCTATGTTTCCACGCGCCTCACAGCCGACATGGAATCCCACCAGAAAGACCCCATCGTGTTATTCGCAATCGGAAAATAGAATCGGCGTACATACGAGGAGCAGGTGAGTGCTGAGCAGGATGATGAGCAGGAGGACAAGGAAAACAATGATGAAGAAGGAGGACGAGGACGAACACCAGCAATCCAGAAAAAGTGGCTCGCGCTGGGGCGAGAGCGCCATTCTGAACGACGGGAGCAAGGCGCCGATCCGAAAATTACGCTCATGTTGCCGAGGGAGCACCTGTCTGAAACACCGACAACAATCGGCGGTTAGCAAAAACGTATTAACAAAAGCAGATGTTGAAAGTCAGCACGCGAAGAGGGCCGGACAACTTCTGGATAGACTCAGGGGAGAGCAAAGTAGTGTCCACAATGTGCATGTGTAAACCATCAAAGGTTTCCCATGACCGCAAGGCCTGAGCAGCCGTGATTCTGCATGTGCCCAGCTATGGAGGAGGTTGCCAACTGCTTGAAGCCGTGCACAAATCGATTGGCACTGCCCCTGCTACCCAGTGGCACAGTTCACGCCGGCGGCACATCACCGGCCGCTCCCTGGGAGTTTGACGCAGCGTCTCGGGAGCCTCTTGGAGGCAGTTTTGAAGCCTCTTCGGTTCCTCTTGGGGGCCGTTAGGGGGCCTCTTGGGGCTTCTTTGGGGCCTCTTTTGGGCTTGTTGGGGGCTTCTTGGGGCCCATCTCTTTGGAGCCTGCTGGCGGGGTCGGAGGTTTCTTTGTGGCGGTAAGCTCGCAGTGACCTTTCGATTTCTGCCTCTTGGGGCTCTCTTGCAGCACTCTTGGGCCGTATTGGGCTTCTATTGGGTCGTCTTGGAGTGCCCGTGGGCTGTATTTGGGCTCTCTGCGGGGCTTTGGGGGCCCTCTTGGGGTGACCGCGGGGGCCTCTAGGGCCGTCGTGGACGCTCTGAGGGCCACGAGTCTGATATGCTACAGTTGCACATTTCCTCAAGGGAACGGGACGCTTTGTGCTTGTTGGTGCTCTCTTTGTAGGGCTCTTGACGCCCTCTGGGTCTATTGGGAGTCTCCTGGGGGCCTCTTGGGGGGGTTCCTGGGAGCTCCTGGGGGCCTCTTGGGGCTCTTGGCGGTCCTTGGAGCGGAAGGCTCGAGCTTTCCTTTCGTGGCCCCCCTTCGGGCCCCCTCTTGGGCTCTTCTTGGGGCCCTCTTGGGCCGTCTTGGGCGCCTCTCGGGCCGTCTTGGGGCTCTTTCGGGCTGTCTTGGGGCCCTCTTGGAGGCTTCTTGGGCTGTCTTGGAGGCCTCTTGGGCCGTCTTGGAGCGTCGGAAAGCCTACAAAGTGTAGTTTTGAAAAATGCACGTTTTAAGAAGGGAATTGGGCAATCTTTGCGTCTGGGGACCTTCTTGGGGCGCATCTTGGAGGCGTTGGGGCATCGCAGGGGCGTCTGGGGACGTCTGGAGGCCATCTAGAGCGGCTGAGAATGATCTGGAGCCGTCTGGATACTCTCCAGGGCCGTCGTGGGGCTCTCTTGGGCCGTCTTGGGGCGTTCGCGGGTCGCTCCCGGGCGTTTGCAGGGTCGTCTTGGGGTTCTTAAGTCGTTCGACTTGGGGGGGACTGTAAGGGACGGCCGACAGAGGTTGAGCCCCTGGGAGGAAATCCGGCTGCTCCCGCCCGGCGGGTTGGGCCGTGCGAGACCTTTCTGACATAGTGTTTGAGACGGCCCAAGAGGCCCCTGGGACGGCCCAAGGAGCCCCAGGACGGCCCCAAGAGGGGGCCCAGACGGGGAACCCGGACGGACATTTCGAGCTTTCGGTCCGAAGAGGCCCCCAGGAGGACCTAAGAGACCCCCAGGAGGCTCCCAAGAGGCCCCATGATGCCCCCAAGAGCCCCCGAGAGGCCCCAAGAGGCTCCCGAGAAGCCCCCAGAAGGCCCCCAAGAGGCCCCTAAACTCCCCCGCAGAGGCCCCCGAGAGCCCTGTCGAGAGACTCCAAGAAGCGTCCATGAGGACTCCGACCCAAAACCCAAGCACGGTCGCGGGATGGGCCGACGGCCATTTGATAGTTGGCACACTTTTTGGTTGGCGGCTCCAGGACAAGGGTCAAGAAGCGGGATAAACGGCTGGGGCACATGCCGTAGATAATTGGCCAAAGCAGCGCGTAAGCCGCAAAGGCGAGTGCACGTGCGAGGGACAAAATGACCCTCATTAGAGGTGATGCAAGGGACAGATGACCCTAAATAGCACAGCAAACCGATGTCGACGTCCCGACGGGTGGAGACGCCACGCCGCGACTTGCCGCGGTAACTGCGTCCAGCGTGGAGAAGTCGCACCACACGACGCAGCGAGCGACGGCAACAGCTGTACGGCAAGCCATGTGAACTGTAGCAGCGCGGGGAAGTCGCCCTGACGGCGCCAAACTCCGGCCGAGACACACGGAAGCGAGGCGAAGAGGAAAGCGAGAGAGCCGTTGCGGACGCCAGACGGGCACCCAGCGACCGAAAGAGAAGGGAAGGCGGCGATAGCTGGCACACGCGCCGCGTCACGACTTTCGATGCTGCGCACCGCTTCGGCAAACTCCCAGGGAGCGGCCGGTGATGCGCCGCCGGCGTCCTCGATTCTGGAGGTTTTGACCAGACCCTGGCGAATCCTGCCAGGCACGCTGACAGAGTGGCCTCGCACGGCCCACACCGCAGGGCGGGAGCGGCCGGATCTAAAGGCTGCCGCCTCTGCCGCCGACCCCAGATGGTCTGGCATGCACATTGTTTGTTACCACAAACAGTTCTATGTGTGGCGCGCTCGTGCGTGCTTGCAGCTATGCGCGCGCGTGTGCGCGTGTGTGTGTGTGTGGCGCGCGCAAGTGTGCTTGCAGCTATGCACGCGCGTGTGTATGTGTGTGGAGCGCGCGAGCGTGCTTGCTGCAGCTGTGCACGCGCGCGTATGTGTGTATGTGTGTTTGTTTGTGTGTGTTTTGTGTGTGGTGGGTGTGGTGTGTGTGTGTGTGGTGTGTGTGTGTGTGTTGTGTGTACGTGGGTGCGTGAGTGCGTGCGTGCGTGCTTGCGTGCGGGCGGGCGGGCGTGCGGGCGTGCGTGCGTGCGTGCGTGTGTGCGTGTGTGCGTGTGTGCGTGTGTGCGTATGAACGTGTGTGCGTTTGCGCATGTGTGCGTGTGTGCGTGTGTGCTTGTGTGCGTGTGTCTGTCTGTCTGTGTGTCTGTGTGTCTGTATGTCTGTGTGTCTGTGCGTCTGTGTGTGTCTGTGTGTGTCTGTGTGTGTCTGTGTGTCTGTGTGTCTGTAAATGTGTGTGTCTGTGTGTCTGTGTGTCTGTCTGTGTGTCAGTGTGTCTGTGTGTCTGTGTGTCTGTGTGTCTGTATATGTGTGTGTGTGTCTGTGTGTCTGTGTGTTTGTGTGTCTGTGTGTCTGTCTGTGCGTGTGTCTGTGTGTCTGTGTGTCTGTGTGTCTGTCTGTGCGTGTGTCTGTGTGTCTGTGTGTCTGTGCGTCTGTGTGGGGTCTGTGTGGGTGTGGGTGTAGGTGTGGGCGTGCGGGCTGTGGGTTGTGGGCTGTGGGCTGTGGGCTGTGGGCTGTGGGGTGTGGGTGTGTGTGTGTGTGTGTGGGCGTGTGGGCGTGTGGGCGTGTGGGCGTGCGGGCGTGCGGGCGTGCGGGCGTGCGGGCGTGCGGGCGTGCGGGCGTGCGGGCGTGCGGGCGTGCGGGCGTGCGGGCGTGCGTGGCTGCGTGGCTGCGTGGCTGCGTGGCTGCGTGGCTGCGTGGGTGCATGGGTGCGTGCGTGCGTGCGGGCATGCGTGCGTGTGTGTGTGTGTGTGTGTATGTGAAGTGCGTGTGTGTGTGTGAAGTGCGTGTGTGTGTGTGTGAAGTGCGTGTGTGTATTGTGTATATGTGAAGTGTGCGTGTGTGTGTGAAGTGCGTATATATGTGTGAAGTGCGTGTGTGTGTGTGTGAAGTGTGTGTGTGTGTACGCGTGCGTGTGTGTGTGTGTGTGTGAGAATTTCAATATGCAGACTTGAGACGACTTCATTTTCTGCTCTAGTGATCGTGGGGAGGTCGAGGGGCCCAGCCACACATTCAGCATGTGCGTTGCCTAGATGTATATGTGCTGCTGTGGGTCCCTCTAACCATAGTTACACAATTCATGGTGGCGGATAAGGGACGCTAGGATTGGCACCAAGTCGTCGCCATATTGAGGATTGCGGTGGCATCGCCAGGTTGGCGCGAAGAGGCCTGCCTCTCATTTGTACCCATTCAACGCAAAAGAAACATCGCTATGAGGGAAGATCGGTGGAGCGTGCAAGGCGACAAGAAATTATATGAGGAAGGATGGGGGGGGTACCAGAGAAGAGGGGGGCAGAGGAGGATTTGGGGAAGTTCAAGGAAACGGGCGGGAGAGGGGGGTGGAGGAGGAGGTGTCGGAGAGTCTTTTTGGTTTGACTCTGACTCACCACGCGGCCTGACACGACAGTGAGGAACAGCACGGCCTGGCACAGCAGCGAAAACGACACATCGTGACACGGCAACGGAAAAAAACATCGGACTTCACACATCAGTGAAAGGCCGCGCGGCTTGGGCGACGAGCGCAGGGAGCAGGAGTGTACATACCAGGGCAGACGGCGCCACATCAAATTCGCAAGCGCCGTCGAGATGTATCGTCGTTTATTGCGCGATTGGGCCAGGTTCGGCGCTGGATTCGCCAGCGTCGGAACCCGCAGCGCTCCGCTGGTGCCAAGGAAGGCGGGCTGGCAAAATCATGTTTGCCAGCCCCGTCTGGTGGTCACGGGAGATGTTCGCCGACTCGCAAAATGTAAGGCCTTGTTGGGCACCGCGGAGGGGTGGCGGGCAAACATGCGTTTGCCAGCCCCTCCCTTGCGGCACCGCGTGAGGAAGGCAATGCAAGCCGCGTCCAGGTCTCGTTCACACTCGGTTGCTCGGGGGTCCACAGGAGGCAAATCGTGGCATCGGCATGTGGGTCCAGGACTGCAAAGTTTTGCTCACTCCCGTGAGCGTACGATGTCAGAACATGATCATCCCTCTTCCTGCTATTATCTTGCACAGGGTGTCTAGAGCTCCGACCATTTTATTCCGCGTCGCACACCACCACCACCCCCGCGCCCCCAGCGCCAGAGTGGGACCCCCGCGCCGTGGCTCTCTGCCCCGAGCCCCCCAGCGCCACAGCGGGAGCCCCGCCCACTGCTTCCTCCGCCACGAACGCTTTATTCCGCGTCGCACACACACACACACACACACACACACACACACACACACACACACACACACACACACACACTCCCCCCGCGCCCCCAGCGCCAGAGTGGCACCCCCGCGCCGTAGCTCTCTGCCCCGAGTCCCCCAGCGCCCCAGCGGGAGCCCCGCCCACTGCCCCCTCCGCCACGAACGCTTTATTCCGCGTCACGCACACACACACACACACACACACACGCACGCACGCAAACACACACACACACACACACACACACACACACACACACACACACACACACACACCACACACACACCCACCACCCACACAGAGTGGGACGCCGTGGCTGCCCCGAGCCCCCCCGCGTCCCCAGCGCCCCAGCACCCTACACTGCCCCCTCCGCCACGAACGCTTTATTCCGCGTCGCACCCCCCCCCCCCCCCGCGTCCCCAGCGCCAGAGTGGGACCCCCGCGCCGTGGTTCTCTGCCCCGAGCCCCCCCGCGTCCCCAGCGCCCCAGCCTCCGCCACGAACGTTTTGTTTTCTTGCACAAGCTGTCTAGAGCTCCGAAAGTTTCCGACCAGTTGATTCCGCATCGCCTCCCCCCCCCCCCCGCGCCCCCAGCGCCAGGGTGGGAGCCCCGCGCCGTGGCTCTCTGCCCCGAGCCCCCCCCCCCCCCCCCCCCCCGCGTCCCCAGCGCCCCAGCGGGAGCCCCGCCCACTGCCCCCTCCGCCACGAACGCTTTATTCCGCGTCGCACCCCCCCCCCGCGCCCCCAGCGCCAGAGTGGGACCCCCGCGCCGTGGCTCTCTGCCCCGAGCCCCCCCGCGTCCCCAGCGCCCCAGCGGGAGCCCCGCCCACTGCCCTCTCCGCCACGAACGCTTCATTCCGCGTCGCGCCGCACACCACCTCCCCCACCTCCCTCCCCGCGTCCCCAGCGCCCCAGCGGGGGCTCCGCCCCGTGCCCCCTCCGCCCCGACAATTTTATTCCGCGTCGCGACGCACGCCACCTCCCCCCTCCCCCCGTCCCCAGCGCCCCAGTTGGACCCCCGCCCCGTGGCCTTCTGCCCAAAGCCCCGCCCAGTGCCCCCTCCGCCCCGACCATTTTATTCCGCGTCGCGACACACACCACCTCCCACCCCTCCTCTCCGCGCCCGCAGCGCCCCAAAGGGACCTCCGCCCCGTGCCCCCTCCGCTCCGAGCACTTGATTCCACGTCGCGACGCGCACCACCTCCCCCCCCTCCCCACCTGGGATTTGGGCCCCGTCGCTGGGCCCCGAAGGGCGATGTCTTGCCCCCTTCTCCCCCCTCCTCCTCCACCGCCTCCTCCTCCCCTTTCTTTTCTGTGCAAGAGCCATGGCACACGTGCCACTTGTTTCTTTCGTCCTCCCTCATCCTTCCCCCGTTTTGCTGTCAACCGTGCTTGATAATTTCTGCAAATGGGGCCCTGTGTTGGCGGCCAGTACTTGCAGAGAGTTTGAAGGGCCAACGGGCTTCCCCGTGGCAAAGACACGTGAAATGAATGCTGCAACTGCAGGACTCCGCAATCCTGCCCGCAATACTTACATGCCTGAGGTGCGCCACGTCACACACACACACACTCCACCTGTGCAAGTCCTAGTCTTCCCCCATCACGGACTGCACGTTGGCCTCGGCTTCCATGCGCGCCCGACGGCCCACAATGGAGGACGTCTGGCTCCGAGCAGGCCGGGCCAGCGGGCTCTGTTACGCCCCCAGCTTCTTCCACGCGTTGTAAGTGTTCGCTCTTGCCTTCCATGCCGCGAGCCGTGCTGCTCGCAGCGCTCAGAGGCGGAGGAGACGAGGCGAAGGCGGAGGCGACGGCGGCGGCGAAGGCGGAGAGGAGACCGAGACGAGGCGAGGGCGGAGGCGGCGAGGGCAGCGGCGGAGGCGGGCACGGAGGTGGAGGCGCAGAGAAGTAGGCGAAACAACGGAGCCCCAGCCGTCTCAGGGGCCTCGTGGGGGTTGGGGCGGCGGTCCCCGCCCGTCCCGGGGGAGATGGACGGGGCGCGCGGGGGCACGGCGATGGCGGCCGCCGCGCGGGGGCCGCGCGCCCGTGCCTCCGCACCAGGCCCGCG
>CAUYUJ010014584.1:165000-172500 GCA_963575745.1 Prorocentrum cordatum | reverse complement strand
GAGGAGGAAGGACGAGAGCGGAGGAGGAGGAGGAGGAGGAGGATGAGGAGGGGGGGGAGAAGGAGGAGGAGGACGAGGAAGCGGGGAGGGGGGGGAAAAAAGGAGGAGGAGGAGGAGGAGGAGGAGGAGAGAGGAGGAGGAGGAGGAGGAATCGAAGAAGAAAAAACGCATGAACATAAACTTCTGACGGTCCGCGCGAAGTTCTTGGATCCGCGCTGGGGCCCCCCTAGCGGCTCCTCCGGCGCCGCCCGTGGCGCGCTCCGCGCGCCAGGGAGGGGAGTCCAGCGCAGATCCAAGAAATCCGCGCGGAGCGCCAACATTATTTTTATATCGGTTTGTTTTTTTCTCTAACGAGGAACTGAAGGGAGGAGGAAGGAAGAGGAGGAGGAGGAGAAGGACTTATGTAAATCCAAGCGCCATCAACGATGTTGCAATAAACCCTCTCTCCAAGCTTCTTCTTCAAAGGTCCCTACAAGGATTCATGTTCACTGAGGGAAGTGGCCCGTTGGAAGACAATCGTATGAAAATCCTGAGCCGTGTCAGAACACCATCCTTGGGATTCCAACTCCGCGAAAGAACGTTACTGTCGCGTCCTGACGATCCTAAATCGTGGCAGAAAGCCATTCTTGGGACGTCAACACCGCGAATCAACGTAACTGCTGCGTCCTAACAGTCCTACATCGTGCCAGAGCACCATTTTGGGGACGTTAACCATAATAATCCTTGAAACAGCTGGTAGTTCTTACGACGAATGCGTGCGGCGCAAAGGCGACAGCCAAATTTTGAAAAGCAACCACCATCCATCCGTGAAACCCTTGCAAACTCTTAAGACGAACGCGCGCCGCGCCAAGGCAGAGCCACATTTTGAAAACGACCCGCTCACCATCCGCTTAAATCTTGCACACTTTAAAACGTATATGCACGGCGCTGAAGCGCGAGCCACATTTTGATATCAAATCGCCCTACCACACCCGGGAAATTGCTGCATGTTTAAGCTTGAGGGTCAAAAATGGTGAGCAAGGCACAGGCGAAACGCCCAGCCCGCCCTACCGACACGTCTCGGGGTAGGACAGGGAGGAGTTACTAGCAAGGAAAAGGAATGGAGGAGGAGGAGGAGAAGGAGGAGGAGGAGGACGAGGGAGGAAGAGGAGGAGGAGGAGGAGAAGGAGGAGGAGGAGGAGGAGGAGAAGGACGAGGGGGAGGGGGAGAGGAGGAGGAGGAGGAGAATGAGGAGGAAGAGGAGGAGAAGGCTAGAGAAGGAGGTGGAGGGGAAGGCTAGAGGAGAAGATGGGCGCAGAGAAGGCCTCTCCAACCCCCTGATCAATCGTCGGCACCCCAGCGTTTTTCGTCAGCGAACTAGACTCACAGCCTCAGTGAGCAAGCGCCGACCAAGTCCAAGTTCGGCCTGATCCGACTCCAGAGGGGCCATGCGCACAGTCCTCGCCTGTTGTGAGAGACTGCCGTCCCAGCGCGTACCCCCACTGAAACATCTTGAGCCTCTTGAGCTGCAGATCCACGGCCAATGTCAGACATAGTAAACCGCCCTGCCAGCAGTGCCCGCCCCTGGAAACTTCTCTCGATCGCGGACCCACGGGCGCATCGAGCCGTCTGCGACGGCCCGAAGATGCGCCGCCAGCTCACCTGCTGTACGATCTTGTGCCGCCCGACTCCTCGCCGCGGCCTCTGCGGATCACTGCACCAGGGGACCCGCGCGGCATGCGGCTGGCACGCGCGGAACAGAACGCCACCCGGCCCCCCACGCTGCGACTCGACCTGCAGGGGTCTCACGGCGGCAGCTCGTGCTGCGCTTTTGGCGGGGCCCTCATCGGGCGCCGGCTGCAGGCGCGCACAGCGCGGCCTCCCCCCCACGCTGCGCCCCGGCCCGCAGGGCTCTCACGGCGGCAGCTCGTGCCGCGCTCTGGGCGAGGCCCTCGTCGGGCGGCGGCTGCCGGCGCGCCGCCCGCAGCGGCACGCGTGCCCTCCGCCCCGGGCCGAAGCAGAGGGCGAGGCGGCGAGGGAGCAGCGCGCGGTTGCGGCCTCATCGCTCCGCACCCTTGCCACCCTCCCCTCTCCCTGTCCCCTCCCCTGCCACTGGCCCGTCCCCTCGCGGTCGCCCTTGCGCTCCCAGGTAGCGTTGCCAAGGGCACCCGGCTGGCGCGATCCCTCCCCACGGGGAGCACCGCCGCTCGGGCCTAGGCCGAGCAGCGGTTGTGCCCCGAGGGGGGAGTGGTGCACGGACCTCCAGCCAAGCTTCGCGCGGACGGACTCCATTCCCCTGCCCACCTGCCCGCCTGCTTGCCTGCCTGCCTGTCCGCCGTGCCCGCCTGCTTGCCCACCTGCCCGCCTGCTTGCCCACCTGCCCGCCTGCCTAGACACCCTGCTTGCCCACCTGCCCGCCTGCCTGCCTGCTTGCCCACCTGCCCACCGCCTGCTTGCCTGCCTGCCTGTCCCCCCTGCTTGCCCACCTGCCCGCCCGCCTGCCCGCCCGCCTGCCCACCGTGCTCGGCTGCCCGCCTGCCCGCCCGGCGGGCGGGCACCGACGGGCGGCCGGCGGGCGGACCTTTGCGGGCGCGTCGGGCGTGCGGACCCGTCTGGGCGGGTCGGGCGGGCCAGCGCTGTGGTGCACAGTCCTTCCAGCGAACATCAACGTGGGCGACGCCGACAACGACGGGGTCGACGCCGACGACCACGACCACGACCACGACCACGACCACGACCACGACGAGGGCGACGACACCGACGACGACGACGACGACGACGACGACGACGACGACGACGACACCGAGGACGGCGATGATCGACTAGCGCGTTCCACTACTCGCAGAGTAACTACTCGCAAATGGCCTGGATCCCCCGCGGGGGATCTGCGATGAATTACATGAAAGCAGACAGGTGTTTTTCGGACGTTTGCGAGTAGGCACTTTGCGAGTAGTGGAACGCGCTCGGCGAGATGAGGACGGCGACGACGAAGGCGACGACAACGACGATGACGACGACGAGGGTGACAACGACGACGACCATCCTGCGAACATGTGACCCCGTCCCAAAATCAGGTTTGCCTTTCATCTGTTTCTCCCTCTCCCTGACACGCGCCCCTTGAGTCCATGAGCCAACCTCCTCTGGGGGGCTTCTTTTCCGTACCAGCTCCCTGGAGAAGAATTCAGTTTAGTTGCCTTGATACGCCCGTTTTGACACGCAATACGCACCGTGCTCAAAACGTACGTGTCGATACGTTGCGTGTTGGCGCAACGTATTGGCCTACGTTTTGGCGAAGGCATCGCGTCAGACCTACGTTTTCAGTCTACGTATGGAGCTCCGTATCACTACGCTACGTGTTGCGTGCTGCGTGTCGGGGCAGCTAAGAGATTGTTTTTTTATCCTCTGGGGGGTAACGCTCGTTACCCGGGCCTCTCCCCCCCCCCCCCCCCCGTAACGGTAACGCTCGTACGCGGGGGGGTCTCGGTCTTCCCCTCCAACATGCTGGTGCCCGAAGGCATGCGCACTGTGGTGTGGTGGTCGCAGGCGCACTGTGGGCGCTCGCAGGCCATTGCGGCGCTCGCATGCGCGATGCTGGTGCTTGCGGGCTTTGCGCTTGTACTCGAATCGCAAGCCACTGTGGTGCTCTCAGGCAGAGAGTGCTGCTCGCGCGCATACTATGGCGATCGCAGAGCGCCCCTGCTTCGCCATACCCCGCCCAGCCCAAGCGTTACCGTTACCCGGGGGGCACGACCCCCCCCCCCCCCCGGGTAACGAGCGTTACCGGCCGGAATAAAAAAATGATGCATTCAGCAGTGCACTCCGCGTGCGCGCGGCGCCGCAACGACCGCAGTGCGAGCTCACCAGCGGGCTCGGCACTGCGCGGAGAGCTGCGGCGCGAGCCCGCTCCTCGGTGCCGGGGCCTCTCTCCGGCCAGGGCGTCGCAGCGCAGGCTCGAGTCGGGCCTGCCCCTCTGCAGGAGGAGTTTTTGCAAAAATAGACAAAAATAGTCTGGGGACGATCTTTTTTACTATTTTTGCCATTTTGGAGCATGTTTCGGCTATCCTTCATTTTTCGTCAAAAATCTGCCTGTAGGTGGACAGGCCCGACCTAACCGTATGGGGACGATTTTTTGTTGGTTGTATGTTTGATTGTTTTGAAGATGTTTCGAATCTTTGAAATTTGTCCCCCAAAACTCCGCCTGCAGGGGGACATGCCCGACCCAAGCGTAAGTTGTGGCGACGTATCGAGCGGGAGCCCTTGTCGTCGCAGGTGGGCCGTTGCGAACTTGATTGGATTTCGGGGAAGTGTCGGGCGAGAACGCCGTTCCTGATTTCGGGGCCCTCTCTGGTGAGGGCGTCTCCGAGTGAACTGTGAGTGCCTATCGAGCGGGAGCCGTTGTCGTCGCAGCTGGGGCGTTACCGACTGGACTGAACTGCGAGGAAGTCTCAAACGAGACCGCCGTTCTTTACTTGGAAGGCCTTTCTGGCCAGGGTGACTCGACATGAATCGCTTCGCTCACTCCGCCGGCCCATCTTGTATCACCGCTGCCGATGTTTGGAACCTTGCTTGTGGACGGTGGCTGTCTATGAGCGCGACCGCAAGGCCCCAGCTGCTTCTCCAGCAGCGGCCCAACGCGGAGAGTGGTCCCGGGGTGTTCAGGAGGGAAGAAATACACAGACACAATTCATCGTCGATTCCCCTGAAGATATGGGAAAATTTGGAGCATGGGGGGGGAAGACGAAAACCACAAAAAATATGGGAAAAGATGGGGAATATTTTTATTTGTGTGTGTTTATTTGTGTGTCCTGGGGCCCCTTCAGGTGTGGGAGGCTCGCGTGGGCCGGCCCGCGGAGAACCGAGGAGCGTGGCCCGAAAGGCATCGCCAGCTCAAAACAGGCGCCCAGCCCCGAGAGTGCGAGGGCCGGAATAGAGCGGAGGCTTCTCGAGACTTCGGGTTGGTCCCTCCTCCTCCTCCTCCTCCTCCTCCTCCTCCTCCTCCTCCTCCTCCTCCTCCTCCTCCTCCTCCTCCTCCTCCTCCTCCTCCTCCTCCTCTTCCTCGTCGTCGACAGCGACAGCGACAGCAACGGCAACGGACGACCGACGGCGACAGCGCCAGCGACGAAGACGCACGCAGGACGGCGGCTGGCGGCGGCGGCGACGGCTTCTCGAGACTTCGAGACCCGGCCTCTGTTTTCCATTGGCGCAGTCGTGCGACTGCCTCGCCACCCTCGCTGCGACGGGCGGCATGCGGGCGGGAAGAACACCAGCCCTCGGCAGCCTGAGCCGAGGGATGGCTGATGACGGATCGGGGAAGGAGGGAGCCAACTGGGATGTTGGGGAGACGCTTGCAGGAGGTAGATGTCCGGGCCAGCTTTTGCCAGGGGGGGCAACGACGAACGCAGACCATGCCCCGAAGTCTTTGGCCGCTTTCTGGGTCCTCGGTGGATCCGCGATGTTGAGATTGGGAATGCGTTTTTTCTTGGCCAAAGCAGGCCTCACAGCGTCGCCAGAAGTACGCGTCGCAAATCTCTCTCGTCTCTATTCCTGGCGCTTCCGTCTGTGAGTGTCTGAGTGAGGTCAGGAGGGGCAAACAAAAAACACAGACACAATTAATCGTGAACTCTCTGGAAAATATGGGAAGATATGGGAAGTGGGGGGAAGACGACTTTGTGTTCCTCCCCATGCCCTTCGGCCTCATCGTCGTGCTGTGCGCGGAGGACTTGTGCGTGGAGAGGACTTCAGGGGTGGATGTGGACGTTGATGTTAGATGGGGAATCTTGTTATTTGTGTACACTTCCTGAGAGGGGGAGGGGCCCCACCGGGCACCACCTCCAGGGGCACCTGGGCGAGGAGGGGGAGGAGGGGGAGGAGGAGGAGGAGGAGGAGGAGGAGGAGGAGGAGGAGGAGGAGGGAAAGGAGGAGGAGGAGGAGGAGGAGGAGGAGGAGGAGGAGGAGGAGGGAGGGGGTAGGGGGAGGTGGGAGGAGGGCCCCTTCATGAGAGGATCTGAGCCTGTGGCAGCAGCGCTCCCTCTCGGCTCCACGGCGGAGTGCCCCGGGGCCATGGCTGTTGCGTCGGGAGGCTTCGGGGGAACTTCTGGGGTCTCCTGGGGGGCCCTCCCCGGGAGCCTCTTGGGGGCGTCTTCGGGGCGTCTTGGAGGTCTGTGTGTAGGGCCCTCTCGCAGGGGAGGGTCCTGGCTGTGCGGGGGACTCGGGTTCTTCCTCTTCGGGCCCTCGCTGGAGTTTTCTGGAGGCTTCTTTTGGGAGGCCTCTCGGGCGTCTTCGGGCCCTCGTTCGTGGGCCGTCTCGTGGCCGGTTTGGGGGGCGGGCCGGGCGGGCGGGCTCCCACAGGCGGGTCGGGCGGGTCGTGCGGGCGGACCTTGACGAGCTGGTATAGCGCCCGCCCCACGGCAACTCGCGCTCCTGTAACGTAGCGCGCGCCGAGTGGCCAAGGCGAGGCCCGCAAAAGGCGCTTCCTGTCGGAAACGGCCTGCGAGCCTCAGACTATGCTCGTCGGCACCAGCAGAGCATGCCTGTGGGTGCTGGAAGCGTTTCGAGCACGCCAGTGTATACTGGGACTACCAGCAGACCATCCCACTCCGCACGCGTCGCGTGCAGGCGGCCGCCACCACGCCCCGCATGGAGCGGTGCCGGTGAGCACCGCCGTGCCTGCGAGCATCGCGCAGCGTCTGAGCAGTACGGTATCCCTCCTCGCCCGCCCTCCGTCCGTCCGTGTTGCCCATGTTGAGCGGTGGGGAGTGGAACTCGCCCGGGTGGAGCTCGCCCGGGCGGAACTCGCACGGAACGGAACTTGCGCCGACTGAGCTCGCACGGACGGACTTCGCAAGGACAGAATGCGCACCGACGGAGCTCGCACGAACGAAATTCGCACGGATGTGACGCACACGGACGGGACTCGCGCGAACGGAATTCGCACCAGCGGAACTCGCACACAGAGAATCTTCAGACCGAGAGCAAACTCATGCGTGCGAGCTCCGCGCGTGCGAGCTCCGTCCCGACGAGTTCCTCCTCGTGCGAGTTCCGTCTGTGCGAGTTCCGTCCGCTGGTTTGCGCGTGCGAGCTCCGCCTCGCGCGAGCTCCGCCTCGCGCGAGCCCCGCCGCCTCCAATCGGGCGGGCCCCGAGAGGCAGTCCTCGGGGGCGCTGGCACCCCCGCCGCCTTCCCTAGAAAACAAGACATCGTGACCAAATCTCGCGCCCAAAATATTGCAATTTACAATGATTTGTTGCGTGCACGTGCGTAACCAAATCGGCTTCTTGTTGAGCCAAGTTCGTATGAGAGGGGTGCATGGTTTTGATTTGGTTGCGCGCAGCGAATTCGCCGCGCTGGCTGTCACGGGCCCCCCGGGGCGGCCGACACCCGCTAACCGCGCGGACGTGTCCCGAGGGGCACCCGTTCAGCACGAAGTCCGAAGACGCAGTCCCTCCCCACCTCCTGGAGGAGGAGGAGGAGGAGGAGGAGGAGGAGGCGGAGGAGGAGGAGGAGGAGGAGGAGGCGGAGGAGG
>CAUYUJ010014584.1:122500-162500 GCA_963575745.1 Prorocentrum cordatum | reverse complement strand
GGAGGCCGGCGGGGATCAGAGCCGACGCCCCCATAATTGACGTTCGGGCAACAGCTTGGTGCGTCTGCTGAACGGCCCTGCCCTGTCCGATTCCTTCCCGAGGTGCGTGAGCCAAAGGTCCCCGCCTGCGAGGGCGTACTGCGAGGGCGGTTCCCCCGCCCTCGGGGACAGCATGGGCGCCACTCATGGCCCAATGGACTGCCCATGACGCGACGTAGAACAGTCGAGTCAAGATGTGCAGACCGTTCCCTGCCCAAGAGAGCGCCTTACGACCCAGCGGTGGCCACTCACCGCCCAATCGGGTTTGGCGGGCAGCTCACAGCCCAGGAGGAGCCGATCGCTGCCCGTCAGGAGGGAGGACTTCGTGCCCAACCAGGGCTACTCGCGGCTCAACTGGGCTACTCACAACCCCATGTGAATTCTTCATGGCCCAGATCAGGTTATTCGTGGCTCAGCTGGGCTTTTCACAGGCCACCTGGGGTTATTCGAGGCAGACTTCTTGCCACACGAGGGTGCTTGCTGTCACTGCGGTTGCCCACTTCAGGATGGCGCAGCCATGTTGCTGCTGTATTTGTCAACCATGCCTCTCTCTCTCTCTCTCCCTCTCTGTCGGGCGCGCCCCAGCTGCCGCGGCAGCGCGCCCGTGGTGAACAGACGTTTGCTCGCCAGGTCTGGTTGCCTCACTTATCGTACACACTCGGTTCGAAGGACAGCAGCAGCAGGAGCAGCAGGAGCAGCGGCAGGCTCAGCAGCAATATCAGTGGTAGCACCAGTAACGGCATCAGCAGTAGCCAGGGCCCTCGCCTAATATATAAAGCAAGCGACACATGGCGATACAGTGGCACGGCTAGATTGCAGGATAGGTTTGATGCTCGATTGCGTCGCGCGAACATTTATGGCAAAAGTAGGACAGCTCCAGGGAAGCTGAAAACAGTGACTGAGACTGGCCCTCCCATTTTTCTAGTCCGAGCTGGTAACCCGTTGCCTGTGCCGGTCCCAGGAACATCCACGCTTGTCCACCCAAGCTGAGCCACGTTGTTGCCCAAACGAGACCACTACAATGTGTCTGAGCCTTGGTTATATACCGCGCTCCACCTGCTTGGCGCGAGAGGCGTAGAGAGACGCCGCCCCCAAGCAGTTTCGACGCTCGTGACGCGCATGCTCCTGCTTGATGCCGACAGTGATGGCTCAAAACGAGGATGACAGCGCCGACGCCGACGACGACAATACTGCTGGTAGGGCAGAGAGACTGAGGAAGCGGGCGGCCTGCGGATCCGGAACCACCATGGTACTTGGCTGAACATGCAGGTCAGCGCGCTTTTTTTTGCAGTTGGGAAGGATCTGCATGTACTCGGGGGGGCTGCTCTTTCTGTGCCCATCCCCTCACATCCACTGTCCACCCCCGTCCTACTCAGCATTATCCTCTTCCTGCCGCTCCTGCTACTGTTCACACAACTTATACCTCGACTGGCACTCTGATCACCAATCGACCATGCTCGTCGTCATGTCCATATTATACAAACATTCACACTTACACCCACAAGTAAAACCAAATTCGCTATCGTAGTCGTAGTCACGGTCATACTCGCATTCGTATTCGCGCACATGATCGCAATCAAATATTTGCCCACGTGGGCCCGAAAGAGTGGGTTCTGCGCACTATATGTCGTGCAATAGATGGGATGCTGTCTATGTCGTGCAGCCTGTGGGATACAATCTATGTTGTGCATCCACTCTGGTGCAATCTTGTTGTTATCCCATGAAGAACTTGAAGTCGTCAACTCAACTGCTTGCGCAAGAATCCCACCCTCCTACCCGCAACCTGTTCGGCAGAATCCGTTCGGACACGAATGCGGCTACTGAGTGACAGTTGCTGGCGGATCTCTACAGCCGCGCCGGCGTGCGCACGCTCGCGCGCAGAGCGAACAGTGGGGCGCAACTGTGGAAGCGCGCGCATGTGGCCCGCATGGTGCTATTTGATGCGGAGTCGTGCACTGCGCGCATGCTGTATCAGCGTGGATGCATTGCGTAGTGAGATGGGGATTCGGGTTCGAGGCGAGGAGAACCACATGTTTTTCCAATGATTTCAGCAAGTGCGCGCGTGCAGAATATCTGCAAAGTGCGACCTGAACCTGGTATCTGTTAGCCACCGTGGATCCAAAACGGGAAATTGTTGCTTTGTGGTTGTGTAAGCTACGTTGTGCAAGCTATGTGGTGCAAGCTACGTGGTTCAGAATACGTGGTGTAAGCTGGAGGCGGCATCGACACGGCAACGAGCCGGACCCACCCAGAGGACGAAGCGGCAACAAAGCGGCAACGGGCGGCAACGTGGCGAAAATTCGCTGGACCCACCCAGCGCACGAAGCGGCAACGAAGCGGCAGCAGGCGGCAGCGTGGCGAAACCTCGCAGGACCCATCCAGTGCAGAGGCGGCAACAATGCAGCAACGAGACGGCAACGGGCTGCAAAGCGGCGGAACATCTCCGGACTCACCCTGCGCACGAGGCGGTAACGAGGCAGCAACGGGCGGCAACATGGCGAATCTTCGCCGGACCCACCCAGCGCGCGAAGCGGCAACGAGGCGACAACGGGCGGCAACGTGGCGAAACCTCGCCGGACCCACCCTATGTACGAGGCGGCCACGAGGGAGCAACGGGCGGCAACATGGCGAAACCTCGCCGGACCCACCCAGAGGACGAAGCGGTAACGAGGCAGCATCGAAGCGACAACGGGCGGCAACGTGGCGAAACAACGTGGCGAAAAACATTTCCGGACTCACACAGCGCACGAGGCGGCCACGAGGGAGCAACGGGCGGCAACACGGCGAATCCTCGCCAGACCCACCCAGCGCGCGAAGCGGCAACGAGGCGACAACGGGCGGCAACGTGGCGAAACCTCGCTGGAACCACCAAGCGCACGAGGCGGCAACGTGGCGAAACCTCGCTGGACCCACACAGAGGACGAGGCGGCAACGAAGCGGCAGCGGGCGGCAATGTGTTGAAATTCCGCTACGCTCACCCTGCGCACGGGGCGGCAACGAGGCGGCATCGGGCAGCAACGCGGCGAAACCTCGCAGGACCCACCCTACGCACGAGGTGGCAACGAAGCGGCAACAGGCTGCAGCGTGGCGAATCTTCGTCGAACCCAACAATATTTTTTTGGGAGAGATGCAACAGCCCCTAAGCGCAAACTCTGCGTGGGCGAAGAACATACAGCTTGTATGTTGAAGCGCTTGTAGAACGAATGTGTTTGGTATGATGTAAACATGTGTTCGCGCGTGTGGATGTCGTGGTATTTGTTGCAAGGGGTTATATTCAACAACATTTGTTTCAGGAAAGCGAGTGCGCGCGCACGGTATTATTTGACAGGGATGATGGGGGTGGTCGATACCAGCCCGGCTGGGATGGTACTACTTCACGTGAAGTGAACGATGCGACAGAATCATACGTAAATTACAATACCCCAGAGGGGACGGTAAACCCCAGGCTCGGGAGGTTGGTAGGGTCGACTCCTCTCTAGAATGGAAAGCTTACGCGGTACAATTCCGCACGCAGATCTTGAAGTCGTCAACTCCATTGCTCGTGCAAGCATCCCACCATTCCACCCGCAACATGTTGGCAAACTCAGACAGGCCGCGCGTGCAGCTAACCATCGGAACGTGCTCTCGAATCTCAGGCGACGCGGCGACGCGCGGGCCCTGCGCAAGCAGATCCATGGCTCGGGCGGGCGAGTGATGATGCTGACGACGACATCGGCGACGACGACAACCACGAAGATGACGATGACGATGATGCTGATGAGGATGAGGATGAGGATGAGGATGAGGATGAGGATGAGGATGAGGATGAGGATGAGGATGAGGATGAGGATGAGGATGAGGATGATGAGGATGATGATGATGATGATGATGATGATGATGATGGTGATGGTGATGGTGATGATGATGGTGATGGTGGTGGTGATGGTAATGGTGATGATGGTGATGACGATGATGATGATGACGATGATGATGACGATGATGATGACGATGATGATGACGATGATGATGACGAGGATGAGGATGAGGATGAGGATGAGGATGAGGATGAGGATGAGGATCAGGGTAAGGATGAGGATGAGGATGAGGATGGTGATGATGATGATGATGATGATGATGATGGTGATGGTGATGGTGATGGTGATGGTGATGGTGACGGTGATGATGATGGGGATGGTGATGGCTACGGCGATGATGATGGTGATGGTCGTGGCGGTGGTGATGGTGATGGTGGTGGTGATGGTGATGGTGACGGTGATGGCGTTGGCGACGATTGCGAGGGCGACGAACAATGGTGTTGGAAGGACTTCGACGTGCGGGCGCGGAGGCGCGCGCGTGTGGACCGCCCAGCATGATCTGACGGGTGTCGGAGGCGACGTGCGCGCGCGTGGCCCTCCGCAGGTGCACGCGCTCAGACGCCCGGCAACTCCCTGTTGACGTGCAACTGGTTGTTGACAGTTCGCTAAACAGCTTATCTGCGACATTTCTATATTATATGTGTTGTATCTATATAACTATATATATATATATATACCGAAAGGCTAGTGGCCTCCTGCTGCCTCCCGTTGCCGCCAGTTGTCCCCCCGTTGCTTCCCGTGGTCCCATATCCCTGGCCCTCTAGCCCTGGCCACGTATCTTTACCCCTGCCCCTGCCCCTGCTCCTGTCCCGATCCCCCCATCGTGGCCTCCCATCGTGACCCCCCCTCGTGGCCCCCATTCGCAGCTGTGCGAGGCTGCGCAGGGCTTCCTTCCACGAAGGCCGGCATTCCCGAGCGGCCACGCCTCGGAACAGCTGGCAGGACCGTGGCCGAGAGAGCCCGCTCGTGGCCCCCCGCTTCTCACGACAAGGGGGGGGGGCCCAGCTTTGAAGCTACCACCCCACCCCATCCCTGGGAAAGGAGGGGGGGGGCTTCCGAAGCCACTTCCCCTCGCTTCCTTCTGTGGGCATTTCGGAACCAGGGGGCCCCCAGCTGAGGGAGGGGGGGGGGGGGGGCATCCAAGCTGCTCCCCCCTTCTTTTCCGGAGCCGAAGGTCAGCCCGTGCTCCCTGCGGGGGGGGGGCTTCCGAAGCTACCCCCCTCTTCTTTTTGTTTGGATGTTTTAGCTGGAGGGTCCCTGGCTGAAAGGGGGGGCTTGGAAGCTACCTCCTTTTCGAGGCCCGGGGTAAGCCTGGGCTCCCCTTTCCAAGGGGGGGGGGGCTTCCGAAGCTACCCCCGCCCATCCCCTCCTTCTGTTGTTGGCTTTTCCAGTTGGAGGGCGCTGGCTGAAAGGATGGCTTCGAAGTTACTTTTCTTCTTTGGTTTTCGGTGCCCCGTTGGTTTTCGGCGTACTTGTGGTTTTCGGCGCCTCTTTGGTTTTCGGCGCCTCTTTGGTCTTCGGCGCCCCTTTGGCTTTCGGCGCCCCTTTGGTGTTCGGCGCCCCTTTGGTGTTCGGCGCCCCTTTGGTTTTCGGCGCCGCTTTTGGTTTTCGGCGCCCCTTTTGGTTTTCGGCGCCGCTTCTGGTTTCCTGCGCACCCTCTGGCTTTCGGCGCCGCTCTGTTGGTTCTCGGCGCCCTTTTTGGCTTTCGGCGCACCTCCAGCTTCGGCGCCCCGTTCGGCTTTTTCGGGGCTCCTTCGTTGTTCGGGGCGCCTTTGGCTTTCGCAGATGTCGGTGTTCGGTGGCCCTTACGGCCTGCACGCCGCCGCGCGCCCTCTGGCCGCCGTGAGGCCCCGCCCGCCTTGTGCTGTGTCTCCCCCAGTTAGTGCTTGGCGCGGCCCGCCGAGCTCTTCACCGGAAGAGGCTCGCCCTCGACCCGCAGACCCCCAAAAAAAGATTTTCGGTGGCCTCTTGGCTTTTGGCGCTCCGTTGGTTTTCTCGGCGCCCTTTTGGTCTTCGGGCGCTCTCCTGGACTCTGGCGCCCGTCTGCGCCCCTTTTGAGTTTCGGCGCCCTTTTGGTCTTCGGCCTTCCTTTGGTGTTCGGCGCCCCTGCGGTGTTCGGCGCCCCTGCGGTTTTCGGCGCTCCTTTTTTGTCCTCGGCGCCTTGTCCGTCTCCGGAGCTCCCGTTGCTTCCGCCGCCCCTCCCGTCCTCGGCGCCCTCTTGGTTATCGACGCCCCGTTGGCTGTTCAGCACCCTCCTGGTTTTCGGCGCATCGTTGGTTTTCGGGGCCCCGTTGCTCTTCGGGGCCCCTTTTTGATTCCAGCGCACCTCTGGTTTTCGGCGCCCCTCTTTGTGTTCGGCGCTGTGCTGGTTATCGTTATCCCTCTGGTGCTCTGCGCCCCCTCGGTGTTGCGCGCCCCTTTTGGTTCTCGGCGCCTCTTCCGTGTTCGGCGCTCCTTTGGTTCTCGGCGCCCTCGTGGTTTTCGGCGGCCCTTTGATTTTCGGCGCTCCTTTGGTTTTCAGCTCCGCTGTGGTTTTTGGCGCTTCTATGGTTTTCGGCGCCCCTTTGGTTTTCGGCACCGATGTCGTTTTCGGTGCCCTTTCTGGTGTTTGGCGACCCTTTGGTTGTCGGCGCCCTTTTGGTAGTCGGCGCCCCTTTGGTTTTCGGCGTCCATTTCAAGTTCGGCGACTCTTTGGTTTTCGGCGCCCTTTTGGTTTTCGGCGCCCCGCTGGTTTTCGAAGCCGTTTTTGTTTTCGGCGCCTCTTTGGTTTTGGGCGTTCTTTTGGTTTGGGGCGCCCTTTGGCTTTCGGTGCCCCTTTGCTTTTCGGTGCTCTCTCGGTTTTCGACGCTTCTTTGGTTTTCGGCTCCCTTTTGGTTGTCGGCTGCCTTTTGGTTTTTGGCGCCCTTTTGGCTCTCGGCGCTCCTGTATTTTTTTCGGCGCTCCTTTGGTTTTCCGCGCCCTGTTGGGGTTCGGCGCACCTTCCGTTTTCGGCGCCCCTTCGGTTTTCGGCGTTCCTTCGATTTTCGGGGCGCCTTTGGTTTCCGCACCCTTTCGGTTTGCGGTGGCCCTCTGGTCTTCGGCGCTCCGTTGGTTTTCGGCGCCCTTTTGGTCTTCGGCGCCCCTTTCTTTAGCCAAAAAGGAGGGGCTTCCAAGCATCCCTTTTTCCTTTAGCCAAAAAAAGGAAGGGGGGGGGCGGGGGGGCTTCGGCAGGGGAGGTTCAAAGGGGAGGGGTGGCAGCTAAGCCCCCACCCTGTTGGGGAATAGCTTCCGGAGCGCAAGGGGGGAGGGGGCAGCTTCCGAGAGGCGGAAAAAAGGAAGGGAGGGGGGGGGGGGCGCGGGCAGCTAAGCCCCTCCCTTTCTGGAAGTGGAGGGGGGAGACAGCGTCCGGAGCGCGAGAGGAGGGCGAGGGGAGCTTCCGAGGGGCGGGATTAAAAAAAAGGAAGTGTGGGAGGGCTTCCAGCAGGGGAGGTCCAAGTGGGGGGGGTAGCTAAGGGGGGACCACCTTCAAAAGTGCACCTCTGGCGCGCTCTCTCTCTCTCTCTCTCTTTCTCTTTTTCTCTCTCTCTCTCTCTTTCTCTCTCTCTCTCTCTCTCTCTCTCTCTCTCACTTGTTGAATAGTTTTGATATGCGCACATGTGGCCCGCATGGTTTTGTTGGATCGGAATCGTTGCAAATACACTTCTTACATCCAAGCATGCGCACCACATTCTATTTTGGGGCAGAAGACGGCAGGGAAGGTCGGAAAGAGCGCGTTCTGTGGTCGCTTGAAGGGGGGGGGGGGGAACTGAACCCCCCCCTCCCTCGCCCCCCCCCCTCCTCTACTTCTCCTCTCTCCCTCTCCTCGGACCAGCGCCTGCGTCGGCGGCGGCTGGCGGCGACGGCGGGGATGATGAGTCCTTTTCTAGGCCGGCGCCGGCGCCGGCGGCGGCGGGCGGCGGCGGCGGGGAGCGTCGATGAGGACGACGGCGACGACGATGACGACGACGACGACGTTCCGCCACCGTGCCTTGGTTTTGGGTTAGGGTCCTAATGGATAGCTCTTGGGTTCTCGTCGGAAGGCTCTCGAGGGCCCTTGAAGGGCATTTGTGAAGCCTCCTGGGCGCCTCTTGGGCGTCTTTTGGGGCCTCTCTGAAGTATGAAGTGGTGGTGGTGGTGGGCTGTGGTGGTGGTGGTGTGGTGGTTGGTGGTGATGGTGGTGGTTGTGGTGGCGGGTTGTCACGGTGGTGGTTGCGGCGGTGGTGGTGGTGTGGTTACTGGTGGTGGTGGTGGTAGTTGTGGTGGTGGTGGGTTAGGGTGGTGGTGGTGGTGACGGTGGTGGTGACGGTGGTGGTGCGGTGGTTTGTCGTGGTGGTGGTGGTGGTAGTGGTTGTGGTGGTGGTGGTGGTGGGTTGTTGTGCTGATGGTGGCGGTGATGGTGGTTGTGCTGGTTGTGGTGGTAGTGGTGGTGGTGGGTTGTGGTGGTGGTGGTTGTGGCGATGGGTGGTGCTTATGGTGGTGGTGGTGGTCGTGGTGGTGGTGGTGTGGTGGTTTGTGGTGGTGGTTGTGGTGGAGGTGGTTGTGGTTGTGGTGGTGTGGTGGTTTGTTGTGGTGGTTTGTTGTGGTGGTGTTGGTGGTTGGTGGTGGTGGTGGTTTGGTGGTGGTGTGTTGGCGGTTTGTGGTGATGGTGGTGGGTTGTTGTTGTGGTGGTGGTGCTGGTTGTGGTGTGGTGGTTTGTGGTGATGGTGGTGGAGGCGGTGGTTTGTGGACGCGGTGCTGTGGTGGTGTGGTGGTGGTGGTGTGGTAGTTTGTGGTGGTGGTGGTGGGTTGTGCTGCTGGTAGTGGTGGTGGTTGTGGCGGTGGTGGTGGTGGTGCTGTGGTAGATTGTGGTGGTGGTGGTGGTGGTTGTGGTGGTGGATTGTTGTGTTGTGTTGGTGGCGGTGATGAGCTGCTGTGGTGGAGGTGGTGGTGGCTGTGGTGATGGCGGTTGTGTGGTGGCTTAGTGGTGGCGGTTGTAGTTTGAGGTGGTGGTGGTGGTATTGGTGGTGGCGGTGGTGGTGGTGGCGTGGTGGTTTGTGGTGGTGGTGGTGGGCTGTAGTGTTGGTTTTCGGTGGTGGAGGTGGTGTAGTGGTGGTTTGTGGTGATGGTGGTGGTTGTGGTGGTGGTGGGTTGTGGTGGTTGTGATGGTGGTGGCGGTGGTGGTGGTGGTGTTGTTGCTTGTGGTGGTGGTGGTGGTGGTGTGCCCTTCGGTTCTTCCCGCCACCGTGATTTGGCTTGGGGTCAGAGTTCTAATGGATGATGCCTCTTGAGATATCGTCAGAAGGGTTTCGGGGGCGTCTGAGGAGCATGTGTGAAGCCTCGTGGACCTTTTTAAGGGCCTCTCGGTGGCTTCTGGGGGGCGAGGGTTCGATATGGCGATTTGTGTGTTCCCTCTGCGACCTCTGGGTCCTCTCTGGTCATCGTCGCTGCGTCCCCGCCATCGGCGCTGCTGGCCGCCGCCAGCGCCAGCGCCGGCGCCGGCGTGTGGCGGGCGGGGAGGGAAGGAGGGGGTTTGGACCTCCCCCCCCCGGCTCCCCCTGGGCCCCCTCTGGTCATGGTCGCTGCGTCCCCGCCGTCGGCGCTGCTGGCGGCCGCCAGCGCCGCCGCCGGCGCCGGCGCCACAAGGGGGAGAGGGTTTGGACTTCCCTCCCCACCCCGTGGGAGAACGGGAGGGGGGTTCGGGATGAGGGGGGGCTAGGGGGGAGGGGCTTCCCCCGGGTTCTGATCGACGGCGCCAAGTGTTGGGGGGGGCCACCCCCCGGTTCGAAACGCGCCGCCGAATGTTCCCAAGGCAAGCGCCCGTGAAACGCGCTCTCTCGAAGGTCAATACCGACATTTGCTTGACATTCAAGACGAGCGAGTGCGCACAATGAGTCTTAAACGGTATCTTCGGCTACGCGATGGGAATCGTTTTTTGAAATAAAGAATGCGGCGCAAACTACGCGGTACGAGCTACGTGGTAGTAGCAGCGGTTGCAGCAGTGCCAAGAGCACAAGGCGGCCGCGAAGCGGCCACGGGTGGTGACCAGGCGAAAGCCCCAGGAACCCAGGCAGCGCACAGGATGGCCACGAGGCGGCCACGGGACACGATTGAGCGAAGAACGGTAGAATTCACCACAACACTCAGCAAGAGAAGTAAGGACCCCATCAGCAGTCAGTGCAAGCATTGTGTTGGGAATGAGGGCAGCACTCCTTTTTGGCGTGATGATTCATCATCTGTCGTAGGCGCCTTTTCGATCAGGATCAAGCCACGCACTCACCATTTTCTCTTCCGGTAAATGTAGATCAGACTGAGGGGGCCGGACGGTCGTTCATTGTCTTTGGATGCGTGGTGGAAGTAAGGATTCGTGGTGAGGATTATACTTGTTGCGTTGTTGTTGTTGCTGTTGCTGTTGCTGTTGCTGTTGCTGTTGCTGTTATTATGGTTGTTACTGCTGAAATTGTTGGTCCCCTCCTCCGGTGCACATTTTATTTGTTCAATTGAAGTGCCCCTCCCGGCGCTCGCACCCTGTTCTTTTATCAATGAAAATATTCGTCGTCAAACCGTGTTGTTGGCCCCTGGGTTACAACATCAACGGCTCTCGTTGGAGACTTCCTCACAATATAGCCAGGACCCCCGCTCCCGCCCGAGACTTCCTTGCATGTTATTCAGGAATCGCGCTCTTGCGTGGGATTTCCTTACAATTTATTTAGGAATCGTTTTTTCGGCGCTCTGGAGTCGCGCTCTCGCTGGAGACTCGCTTGCAATTTACTCAAGAATAGCGCCCTTGCCTTGGAATTTCCCGCAATTTACTCAAGCGCCGCGCTCCCGACATTCAGGCACCCAGGACTCGCACTCACGACTAGGACTCCCTCACGGATTACTGAGGAATCGGGATCTCGCTGCCCTTCGTGGCCCCATCGCTGCCCTTCGTGGACCATTGCAGCCCTTCGTGGCCCCCTCGCTGCCCTTCGTGGCCCCGTTGCAGCCCTTCGTGGCCCTTTCGCTGCCCGTCGTGGCCCCGTTGCAGCCCTTCGTGGCCCCCTTGCTTTGTTTCGAGGCCCCGTTGCAGCCCTTCGTGGCCCCCTCGCTGCCCTTCGTGGCCCCGTTGCAGCCTTTCGTGGCCCCCTCGCTTTGTTTCGTGGCCCCGTTGCAGCCCTTCGTGGCCCCCTTCGCCGGCCGTCGTGGCCCCGTTGCAGCACTTCGTGGCCCCGTTGCTGCCTTCAGTGGCCCCGTTGCAGCCCCATCGTGGCCCCTTTGCTGCCCTTCGTGGCCCCGTTGCAGCCCTTCGTGGCCCCCTCGCTGCCCTTCGCGGCCCCATATATGTATGTCCTTTGTGGCCCCCGCTCGTTCGCGCCCGTCGTGGCCCCATCTGCATGCCCTTCGTGGCCCCGCTGTCGCCCTTCGTGGCCCCCTCGCTGCCCTTCGTTGTCCTTTGTGGCCCCCGCTCGTTCGCGCCCGTCGTGGCCCCATGGGCACGCCTTTCGTGGCCCCGCTGTCGCCCTGTGTGGCCCCCTCGCTGTCCTACGTGGCCCAGTTGCTACCCTCAGTGGCCCCGCCGTTGCCGTCTGTGGCCCCGCATTATCTGCCCTTCGTGGCCCCCGCTCGTTCGCGCTCTTCGTGGCCCCATACGCATTCCTTTCGTGTCCCCACTGTCGCCCTTCGTGGCCTACTTCGTGCCCTTCGTGGCCCTGCTGTCGTTCTCTCTCTCGCTTTCGCTTCGTCGTCGTCGCCGTCGTCGTCGTCGACGTCGTCGACGTCGTGGTCGGTCCCCTGTCCGTCTCTCTTGGGGTCGGGTTGCCGCCGATCGGCGCTGCCGCTGGCCAGGCCGACGGTCCGCGGCCGCCCCGCCGCTTGCCGGGGCCCGGCCTGCAGGGAAGAAATGTATACCCCTGAAAGGGGTACGATCGAAGACGAAAAGGGCGGGTATCGAGGGTTTGGGAAATACGCATTCACAGACACTCGAGCAGATAAGAACGAACAGTCTTCAAATGATTGTTGTTGTTGGTGTTGCTGTTGTGTTTGGTGTTGGTGTTGGTGTTGCTGTTGCTGTTGTTGTTATTGTTGTTAGTGTAGTTGTTGTTGTGGTTGTGGTTGTGGTTGTGGTTGTTGTCGTTGCTGGTGTTGTTGATGTTGATGTTGTTGTTGTTGTTGTTGTTGTTGTTGATGTTGTTGCTGTTGTTGTTGAATACTCATGTCTAAAGAATAAGTATTACTGATCTCCGGAAACGGTTCCGCGCGCTCTCGCCTCGACGCCGGCTACAGTTTCTCTGAAAGCGAGGCTCCCGTTCGAGCGTTGGCTTGACCCTGAATGTGGGCCATTGAAAGTCCAGCTACGACAACAACGGCTCCCGCCCGATACTTCCTCACAATTTACCCCGAGACCCTGGCCAGAGAGGCTCCCGAACTCAGGAACGGCGCACTCGGTCGAGACTTCCTCGCAATTCAAAAAAATTGTGGAGGCCCAGTCACGACGACAAGGGCTCCTGCTCGATATTTCCTCACGATTTACTCCGAGAGCCCCTAGCCATGAAGGCCCCCGAACTCAGGAACGGCGCTCTCGCTCGAGACATTCCGGTAATTCAGGCAAGTTGGTGAACCCAGACACGGCGACAAGGGCTCCCGTTCGATATTTCTCCATCGGTATTCCGGGAGCCCCTGGCCAGAGAGGCCCCCGAATTCAGGAACGGCGTTCTCGCTCGAGACTTCTTCGCACTTCAGTCAGTGACCGACAAGAGAGAGATTCCCCAAAAAAGGAGGTGCAATCGAAGACGAAGTGGGCGGGTACCGAGGGTTAGGGTATACGGAACGCAAGATACGCGTGCCAGTAAGAGCGAACAGTTGTTCAATGATTGTTGTTGTTGGTGGTGGTGTTGTTGTGCTTGTTGTTGTTGCTGCTGCTGCTGCTGTTGCTGTTGCTGTTGTTGTTGCCGTTGTTGTTGTTGTTGTTGGTGTTGTTGTTGGTGTTGTTGGTGGTGGTGGTGTGATTGTTGTTGTTGCTGTTGTTGGTGGTGTTGTTGTTGTGTGTCGTCGTCTCCCCCGCGACCCACCCGCGACCCACCCCGTGACCCACCCGCGACCCACCCCGCGACCCACCCTGCGACCCACCCCGCGACCCAACAGCGACCCACCCGCGACCCAACAGCGACCCACCCCGAGACCCACCCGCGACCCACCCCCCGACCCACCCGCGACCCACCCCGCGACCCACCCGCGACCCACCCGCGACCCACCCCGCGACCCACCCGCGACCCACCCGCGACCCACCCGAGAACCAACCGCGACCCACCCCCCGACCCACCCGCAACCTTCCCGCGACCCACCCGCGACACAGCCGCGAGCCATTTGCGACCCGCCCGCGGCCTACCCACATATTGGTTCAACGAAAATATCGGCGTCTGCGGTGGGCTCGTTGTATAATGTGTGAAATTGTGGCGCCTGCGGCGGGCTTCTCCAGAGTCTCGCAGACTGCCGACGTCCCCCCCGCCCCCCCACTCTAATCCGCATCTGCGGGGTGCTACATACAAATATCATCGCGGGCAGAGGTCGTAGGCTTCGGATAGAAGGGGGAGGACTAGGAGGTGGATTTCATGCCTAGGTCATAAAATCTCCCAGATATCATACCCCTGCGTATTTGTCCAACACGCCCCCCGTCGTTCGCGCACACGCCTGGGGTCATGATGCGCTAACCCCCCTCTTGCTGGTCCCCCTCTCGAGCGCACCCGAAGGGAGGTCGGCTGCTTAGTAGCTGGTTCGACTTGCTGCGGCAGATTCACACCCCAATGGAGCAGGAGGCCGAAGAGCAAACTTGGACAAGGTCTTGGCCCCCCCGCCCGAAAAGCCTGGTCCGCCAGGCCTGGCCCCGCCTGAAAAAAGCCCTGCCTGGCCCGGCGCCTGCAGAATCGCCCGGCACCTGGTACTATTACAACAGCCAGACCGGCGAGACCTCCTGGGAGCCGCCGGCCGCGGCGCCGGCTGTGGCGGCGGCGCCACCGGCCGAACCTCCGTGGCCTTGGGTGCCAAGGGCAGTTGGAAACCACGCGGACGGTGAGATTCCGCCTCCTCCAGCCCTCCTCTTCCCTCCTCCTCCTCCTCCTCCTCCTCCTCTTCCTCCTCCTCCTCCTCCTCCTCCTCCTCCGTCTCCTCCTCCTCCACCTCCTCCCCCTCCCTCCTCCTCCCTCTCCTCCTCCTCCGCATCCTCCTCCTTCTCCTCCTCCTCCTCCTCCTCCTTGTCTCCTTCCTCCCCCTCCTCCACCTCCTCCTCCTCTCCTCCTCCTCCTCCTCCTCCTCCTCCTCTCCTCCTCCTCCTCCTCCTACTCCTCCTCCTCCTCCTTCTCCTCTCTCCTCCTCCTCCTCCTCCTCCTCCTCCTCCTCCTCCTCCTCCTCCTCCTACTCCTACCTTATATCCTTATTCCTTATTAGAATATACTCCTACTCCCCCCTCAGGCCGGCAGATAGGGGCGCATCCGGGTGGTCCCATCCTAACCTGTAAAAAACAATACAAAATCAACATTTTTCTTATTTTTTCCTCTCGACATGGACGTCCTGTCGTCCACGGCGATAATCCATTGCAAAAAATACCACAAAGAGCACACGCGCGCGTTCATGTCAGAATCCTACCGAACACCTTGTGTTTGCAAGCATTTCAACATAAAAACATCAAAAACCCAATGCTTTTTCACAAAAATTCTACAAATTTCCTGCCCGGGCTCTCTTGCTGAAATCATAGGAAAACCATAGGAATCTTAAGAATTCGGTCAAATCCAGCGATTTCACGTCATCGCGCGGTGCACTCGCGATGCTCTGTCATGCACCCAGGCCGCGAATCCTGTGCAAAAAATACCACAAAGAGCACACTCGCGCGTTCATGTCAGAATCCTACCGAACACCGTGTGTTTGCAAGCATTTCAACATAAAAACATCAAAAACCCAATGCTTTTTCACAAAAATGCTTTGGGGTGTCCTGTCAGACCGTCGGGCTTCCTCCGGCCACCTCTGGCTTCCTGCGGTGTACCGGGCCATTCTCGACTCGTCTGGCAATGCGTGCGCGGCATTCAACACGCGCTCGCCAGTTCCCGTCGGCAACCGCCATCGCGGCCGCATCAGCTGTACCAAACCGGCTGGCCGGTGTGACTTCGGCCCCCAGTTGTGCCAGCTTTGCTTCTTATGTTGTGGGAGGGCGGGTGGGACTGGGCATGCCATGCTTGACTCGCTCGAGCTGGCTAGCTTGACTCCTACTCCTACTCCTACTCCTACTCCTCCATGTCTGTTCCTTATAAATACCTTCTCCCCGTTGCACGCCGAGGCCAGTTTTCAGGGCGGGCCGGGCGTTTCGCCTGAGACTTCTTCACCATTTATGACTCTGTAGCTTAAAGTTGGCAACGGCTTCACAGATGGAGGGCGGGTTGTTTTCAAAATGTGGCTCTCGTTTTAGCGCGGCGCACATTCGTTTTCAACACTTGCAAGAGCTCCACGGATTGAGGGCGGGTTGTTTTCAAAATGTGGCTCTCGTTTTAGCGCGGCGCACATTCGTTTTCAACACTTGCAAGAGCTCCACGGATTGAGGGCGGGTGGTTTTCAAAATGTGGCTCTCGCCATAGCGCGGCGTACATTCGTTTTCAACACTTGCAAGAGCTTCACGGATTGAGGGCGGGTGGTTTTCAAAATGTGGCTCTCGCCATAGCGCGGCGCACATTCGTTGTTTAAGTTGGCCGAGTTTCACGGATTCAGGGCGGTTCCTTTTCAAAATGTGGTTCTCGCTTTAGCGCGGACACACTCGTTGTAAGAATGTGCAAGAGTTTCTCGGATTCCCATCATCATCGTGCCAGAAACGGTTGTTTGAAAGGATTCAGGATTCAGGATTACGCGGGTGCAACGATTATGTTGGTTCGCTGTGTTGAAGTCCCAGGAATGGTGTTCTGGCACGGTTCAGGATTGCCACGACGCAACAGTCAGGTTGATCCGTGGCGTTGGAATCCCGAGAACAATGCTTTGGCATGCTTCAGGGTCTTCAAACCGTTGTCTTCCAAAGAAGCAGTCCTTCAATGGCAATTAGCCGTTGCTGGGGTCTGTGAAGAGGGAGCTTGGAGGGAGGGTTGATTCCAATATCGTTGACGACCCTTGGGTTTACATTGGTCCTCCTCCTCCCCCTCCTCCTCCTCCTCCTCCTCCTCTGTGCTCGCCCCCTGCTCCTTTCCCCGCTTGTTTTTCTTGTCCCGCTCCTCCTCCTCCCGCCCGTCTCCTTCCCGCCCTCCCTTCGATGGCGGGCGGGGGGGGGGGGGGGGCGACGCCCCTCGCCATCGCTGTGGTTTTGACTTCCCCGAGGTGCTCGAGGAGCACCCAGAGCAGCCAGGTGGCCAGGGGCGGGACAAGGCAGGGAAACGGGCTTTGGGTGCAGATGGGGGGGAGACACGGAAGGACGGGCAAGCCGAAGTGGTCAGGCGGAGGAAGAGGAGAAGGAGAATGGGGAAGGAGGAGCAGGAGGAGTGGGAGGGAAGGCAGAGTGGGAAGGGGAGGAGGAGGAAGAGGAGGAGGAGGATAAGGATAAGGCTAATGATAAGGATAAGGATAAGGATAAGGAAGAAAAGGAGGAAGGAGGAAGGAGGAAGGAGGAAGCGAAGCTGACAATGGCGATCTCGATCGCGGCGGCGACGAGTCGACTACGGCGGCGCTGATCATGGATGTTGAGCACCTTATCCGATCGACTATCATTAGAATGGTCCCAATGTGCAGTCTAGGCGTTTCCGCCCGAACGCGGCCACACTGCCGTCAAGCGCCAGACAGGTTTGTGCCCTCATCGCGTCACGACGGCGAGGTCTGTCCCACGGGCTCCCCTTACCGTCAGCAGAAGGCCACTAAAGCTGGTTTGATGGGTCAGCAGTAGGGCCTCTGGTGCAAGACCGCCAGGGCGAACAGCGAGATCCAGGCCCCCTTCGTGAAGAAGGCCGGCCCAGAGAGGACCCAGGCGCAGCTCGACGTGGCAGGCTGCACCCCGTCAGGCTGACGAGTTCGTGCGACGTGCGGCCAGGAACGTTGGCGTAGCGTGCCTCCTCCTCATCATCATCATCATCATCCCTCCTCCTCCTCCTCCTCCTCCTCCTCCTCCTCCTTCTCCTCCTCCTTCTCCTCCTCCTCAATCTCCTCCTCCTCCTCCTCCACCTCCTCCTCCTCCTCCTCCTCCTCCTCCTCCTTCTGCTGCTCCTCCTCCTCCTCCTCCTCCTCGCGCTGCTGGCTTTGGCCCACCACCCTTCGGCGCGACACGCCATGCACGACTCAGTCCCCACCCCGAGCGTCCCCATTCCGAGCTCTTCCCAGCCTCCCGCTCCACGGAGCGGAGCGACACGCTATCCGCTCGCAGGGCATAGCGCGTCGCCGGGGCCGCCGCCGCGAGGCGCTGAGCAGAAGCTCCCGACCGTCGGCTGCGGCACCCTGGGCCACCGCGGTCGGCACGGAGGGGTACGTCCTGCTCCTGGGCGCGGATGCCTGCTCCGCCACTGCTGCCCCCGCCTGCTCGCCTTTCTGCCCCCCCCCTCTCCCTGCCCCGTCCTCTTGCTCGCCTCCGGGGCCACCCCTCCGTGGCCCCCTCACTTCGGCGGGGCATTTTTCCCAGCCCAGCTGGGGCCCGCTGCGGGCCACTGCTGCTCGCGGCGAGAGCACTGTCGGGCGCGAGGCCGTCCTCCGGGGCCCGCCGCTGCGTGGATATCAGCGAATTCCAGCGAGTCCTCTCCCGCTGCCCCCCCCCCCCCCGCCGGGTCCCCGCCCTCCTCACCCCCGCGGCCCCCCACTTGGCCGGCAAGCTCGGATCGGGGCCGCTCGGTCTTTGCGACACCTCTCGGCGGACCCCACAGCCAGGGATCCTGCGGCGACGCGTCCCCCTCAGGCGGCCTCCTGGGCCGCGGGCTCCAGGGAGTGCTGCCTGACGCCTGCGGCGCAGCCTCGGCTCACGCCGCGCAGGTGGAGCGAGCGCATCGTTCTCGAAGGCGGCGGAGGCGGAGGGCAGGGCTGAGGGAATGAGGTTTACAGGGCCGAGCCTGCTGCGGGAGGCAGGAGGCAGGAGGCCCGGCCAGGGCAGCGAGGCCCAGCCCGAGTCCAGGAGGAGGCGGCCTGGCAGAGGCATCGGAAACCAGGCATGGCCCCAACCACGCCTGGCCCACCAAAGCTGAAGGAACATGCTCTCGCTGAGCGCGGCGGCCTGGCGCGACAAGGTCTCCGCAGCATGCAAGGAGGTGCACACCATCCCCCCGAAGGACGTGTTCTTCGCAGTCGGCCAGACGATGTGCAACCTTATCCCGAGCGGCGTGACTGGCTGCTGCTGCGACCTTCCTTGAGATCCTACGCTGCAAAAATTAGCCTGGCGAAGGACCCGACCATATGCAGTTGTGAGCACTGTCGTTGTATGCACCGCATTCGGATGAGCTTCCTAGAAGACCACGAAACGTGTGAAGGGTGTGCCAAAATTTGTCCGGTGGGCGCATGCGAAAGCAGCCATTGGGGCCGTCGGTGGAACTCACTCTGGGGCATCGAAACGCGTGAGAGGTGTGCCGAAAGATGTGCGGTGGGCGCATGCGAACGCAGCCATTGGGGCCGTCGGTGGAGCTCCTTACGGTTCCGCGAAACGTGTGATGGGTGTGCCGAAATGAGTGCGGTGGGCGCATGCGAACGCAGCCACTGGCGCCTTCGGTGGAGCTCGCTATGTGGCCTTCGGTGGAGCTCCCTGTGGAGCCACGAAACGTGTGAGGGGTGTGCCGAAATGGGTGTGCGTGACGCATCCGGGCGGTGGCACTGGGGCCTTCGGTGGAGCTCCCTATGGGGACCACGAAACGTGTGAGGGGTGAGCCGAAATGGGTGTGCGTGACGCATGCGGGCGGTGGCACTGGGGCCTTCGGTGGAGCTCTCTCCCTGTAGGGCCACGAAACGTGTGAGGGGTGTGCCGAAATGGGTGTGCGTGACGCATGCGGGCGGTAGCACTGGGGCCTTCGGTGGAGCTCCCTATGGGGACCACGAAACGTGTGAGGGGTGTGCCGAAATGGGCGTGCGTGACGCATGCGGGCGGTGCAGGGAGGAGGGGAGGAGGAAGGAAGGAAGGAAGGAGGGAACGCGGGGACCGTCTCTTCAAAACGAGTACCCAACACCACAGGATGGTTGGGAAAAATGCAACATCGGCAAAAAATCACGACCAGAGCCCCAGACCCCATGCTTCTGCGTCGTTTTTCGAGCCAGGTCGATCTGTCAGGGTCCCGGGGCCCGAAATGGAGCGACGGCGCCGGTTGTGAAAGAAATTGCAACGCCAGGATCTCGGGGTCTTCGAGCGCAGCAGAGGCTCGAACACGTCTCCCCCTTGGGCGATGAGCGGCCTGCAGCGCTCGCTCTCTCGCTGGCCGGCGCGGCGGCGGCGGCGACCCACGAATGGCGGCGGGGAGCCGTGCCACCCCGCCGGTGCAGCGGCAGCCACGAGAGGGCGGCGGCGGCTGCGTCTCGATGCCGCAGCACGGCGCGACGGCCACCCTGCCGGGAAGGCGGCCCGAGCGGGGCGTCGGGAAGGCTTCTCCTCCTCCTCCTCCTCCGCCTCCTCCTCCGCCTCCTCCTCCTCCTCCTCCTCCTCCACCTCCTCCTCCTCCTCCTCCTCCTCCTCCTCCTCCTCCTCCTCCTCCTCCTCTGGCGGCGGCGGCGGCGCGCTCTGGCGCCGCCGTGGCGAGGAGGCCCGCGCCAGGGCGGCTCCTCGAGCCTTGCCGCCGATGGGGCTGGCGCTTGCGCTGGCGAGAGAGGCGCGTGGCTTTGCCCAGCCGTCCATCTCGGAGAAGGGGGAGGAGGTAGAGGAGGAGGAGGAGGAGGAGGAGGAGGAGGAGGAGGAAGAGGAGGAGGAGGAGGAGGAGGAGGAGGAGGAGGAGGGGGAGCTTACGCGCCGGCGGCGATTCCTCGCGCGGGTGCTCGGGGGCCCCCAGACGGTGCAGTGACCGCACCGCGCGGTGAGCCAGCGGCGATTCGGAGTCGCCGCAGGGTTTGGGGTCTCGGGTCGTTCTCCGAGGAAGTCTCGGGCGACCCTGGGCTTGCGGGCCCCCAAGACCGCGCGGTGACGGACCGCGTGGTGAGGTCATTCGGGATTCCGCGGACTCCGCGCGGCCCGTCACCACACAACTTCTGGGGGGCCTCAAGGGTGTGCGCGCCCGGCGCCGTGGGTGCTTCGGCGCCGTCGGTGCGGCATCCTGCGTGAGTGTTCACTGGTCAGCTCTGGCCTGCTCGACGCCACGCTGTGCGCCACCCCCGTCCGTCCCCCGCCCCGCCCTCCGTTCCGCGCTCGTGCGCACGCGGCGGCCGCAGGGGTGAGCCGCGCGGGGGCCGAGCGGGCGAGGGAGACGAGGGAGAGCGGGACGGAGGGAGGGAGGGAGGGAGGGAGCGGGAGGAGGGAGGGAGGGCGAGGGAGGGAGGGAGAGGGAGAGGGAGAGGGAGAGGGAGAAGGAGGGAGGGGGAGCGGGAGGGAGGGGGAGGGAGGGAGGGGGCCGTGGCGGAGGTCTGCGCCGCTTCTTGGGGGGGCCGCGTCTCGGATCGGAGCGTGTGCGGGCCCTGGCCCTGTGTGCTGCCGCCGCACGGGGCTCTCGCTGGCGTCGGGTGCAGGGGGCTCGAGGACCTTGGTCGGGTCTGCCCGCCAAGCTTCTGAATCACGTCGTGCCTGTCGCTTGCCAGTGGTGTTGCCGGACCCCGCTGGACAGAGCATCTGAAGGCAGTTCCTTCCAGGAGCAGCTTCGGGGAGCCTCTTGGACTGCCATCGTGGGAGAATGCTGTGATCGTGGGATTGATGTTTCAGCGCGTTGCACACGCTGTGGCCAAGCCGTTTTGCAAGTCGTGAGTAGTGTCACGACCTGTGCCTTCTGCCTGGCCCAATCTGCCGTGCTCAGTTCGCCCGGGCGTGTAGAGCTGCATACCAGAAGGCGGCGCATTGGGAGAAGCAGAGGAAGGAGGTGAAGGAGGAGCAGCAGCGGGAGGAGGAGGCCGCTGATATCAGCTCGCACGAACGCGAGGACAGCGAGGCAGGGTGGCAAGGGGGGAGGTGGGGAGTTGAAGTGGAACGCGGAAGCGAGGACGATGGAGATGGATGGAGAGGGAGGGCGGGAGGAGGAGGGAGGAGGGAGGAGGGAGGAGGGAGGAGGGAGGAGGAGGAGGAGGAGGAGGAGGAGGAGGAGGAGGAGGAGACAGAGGAGGACAGGAGAGGGAGGCCAGGGCACAGAGGTGGCCAGCCAGGAGAGGAGAGAGTTCACGCGTTGCAGGCGAGGGGGGGACCCAAGGAAAATGACGGTCGCAGCGCCTTGTCGCAAGAGTATCCTCCGCCCTCTTGGTTCCTCGGGGCCCTCGGCTCGATGTTTTCTTCGCGAATCCTCGCCCCATCTCCTCTTCGTGGGGCGCGCCCTTAGGTACATACTTCTACAGAAACGGGGAGACTGGCGAGGCCAGCTGGGAGCTCCCTGAGGTCCCTGATGGCGTCTCCCAGGCCGCCGAGGCGGGAAGGGACAAGGGTTCACATCCTTCCCCCTGCCGCTGCCTGTCTGCACGCTGAGGGAGCAGAGACCTGGAGCGCGATGAGGAGCGGGGTGTGGACGACAAACAGGCAAGGCTGGTCATGCACAAGGAGCAGCAGCAGCCGAGACCTCAGAGAGAGGGACGAGTGTGGGCTCCATCCGGTCTACCGTCTCGCGCCGCGCCGCCTGCTCGGACCCACCAAGCTTCGGCGCAGCACGCGAGCCACGTCCCCGCCCCCGAGCAGCAACGTCCCGAGCTCCGCCTGGCATCCCGCCCCGCGGAGCGGAGCGACGCGCTATCCGCTTCCTGGGCGTAGCGTGTCGCCGGAGCCGCCGCCGCGACACGATCAGCAGAAGCTCTTGACCGCAGCACGGCGCGACGTCGAGCGGGCGTCGAGAAGCGCAAGGGCTCGGGCTGTGGATCCGATGGGTCAGGGCCGTGGTCCAGATGGGCGGCTTTTGTTTTGTTTAAGAGGTTTACGCCGTTCCGCCAACCCCCAGAAGAGGAGCCGTGCGGCTTCCGATTTCGCGTGTGCTATTTGACACTTCCCGTCGTGCTGCCCCCGTGCGCTTGTTGCCGATTCGTTATCATCTTCCTCCGCGTATGTCGCGGGTCTTCTTGGGAGCTTCTTGGGGGCTTAGGGGGCGGCCTCTTGGACCTTTGTTCAAGGCTCCTGGGATCTTTCTGGGGCCCTCTGGGGTCTTCTTGGAGGCATATTGTTGGGTCTTGAGAGCCATCTTGTGGGCGGTGACTCCCAAGATCTCTGCAGATTCCCCTTCTTGAGCCTCGGGCCCCTCCTGGGGCCTTCTTGGGTCGTCTTGGGCCTGTCTGGGGAGGCCTCTCGCGCCGCTTTGGGCTTGCAGACGCCCGAAAGGGCGAGAATGTGAGAATGATTCAAAACCCTATGACAAACCAATGGTCTTGTTTGCGTATGGGCGCCCTCTTGGGGGTCCGTTCGGGGCCTTCTTTCTGCGTCTTGGCTGGGGCGTCTCTGAGGTCTCTCCGGTGCCTTGGAGCCCTTCTGGAGCCGTTTCTGAAAGCATCTTGGGCCCTGGGCATCTTGGCGGCCGCGGAAGGCCGATTCTGAGGGGGAGAGGGGCCGAGGTGCGCTGGCGAGCTCGTGCCCCCGCCCCACCGCCATCCCCCATCGAATGGGAGTTTGAACCCCAGGGGAGGGGAAAGGAAGAGGGGTGACAGTCAATCAACTCACGCGCTTCTTCACCCCTGGCATGCGGGGGTCGGCGGGTTTTTCTGAGAGAGGTTCCTACACATGTTGCTGAAACTGGTCATGTGGCGGCTCGCTCGGCCAATCCTGGTTCTGTTTGGCATTATGCAGGGTTGGACGAAGGCTTGGGGGCAGAGCAAGCTGATGTTAGCGCTAGCCCAGCCTAGTTCAAGCATTAGTTACAGCAACGTTTCAGCTTGGCGGGCCAGGTGTGTTGGTCTAGCTGCTGCTCAGCTTTATGTTGGGTGGCCGTTCTGCGGTAGCTCGGGCTTCTGTTTAGGATTGCAGTGATAGATTGCGTGTCAAGCGTGTCCTCCAGGCTCTGCGAGGCGTGCGCGGTGGGACGTGGCAGGCTCCTCTCACGGCCGCTTGTGGCAGCCCCGCTGACATTGGAGTACCGCTGTTCAAGCTGCCCTGGGCCAGTGCTTGCCGACTTGTTCAGGTGTTGCGAGTTGTCGGTCAAGCGAGGGCATCTGCGCTTTCTCCTCGGGTTTTCTTGACGCAGGGGGGGCATCGGCAGTTCAGGCCGACGACTGGTAAGTCCACGTTGCCGCCGCATTGGGACCATGGCTTGACGCGGGGGTGGCACGATTATGCTGCGGTAGCGTTACGCGAATGTTCCCTGCAAGCGTACCGTTCGCATGCGAGCGCCTACTGGACAGGACACAGCATGAGATGCGAGGCTCCCAGTGGGTAGCTGAGAACACATGCTCTCGATTAGAAATGACCGGTGGTTCGAACGGCTCTTCCAATGTGAACATGCCGGCTGTTGCACAGATTTATGTGTTTCACGTGTCAGAGGTTCGCACAATCGTAAAAGTGAACTCGCTGTGAACTGACCTACCGAAAGGCCTTGCGCGGAGAGGGCGGATGGGAATGCATTCACAAGCGAACGAGCTTTGCGCGGAAGCTCAGCCCGCTCCTCGCCATCCTTTCCTCCTCCGTTACCTTCCTGCCGCCACCACCACGGTCGCCGCAGCCGCCACCTCCAACAGTAGCGCCACCGTCCCCACAAACGTGCGTGCGGGGTGGAGGGGAGAAACAGAAAGTAGGCCTCCGCCTCCGCCTCCGCCTCCTCTTCCTCCTCCTCCTCCGCCTCCGCCTCCGCCTCGGGCATCCTGGGCGGCCCTCTTCCGGGACAGGGCAGGACAGGGCTGAGAATGGCTCATTCTCCTCCCCCGCGTCCCCCCTTCCCTCCCTCCCTCTCTCCCTCACCCGCATCGCATGCAGAGATCCCTCCCTCCCTACCTCCCTCCCTCCTCTCCCCCACTCCCTCTTCTCCCTCACATTCACTCCCTCCCTCCATCCCTCACGCCCCTGCCTCGCCCTAAGCACGCAGAAAAGCAGAGGCGGACAGCGGAGATGGCAAGCGCAGCGGGGCCAGCGGTTGCACAGGCCGTGGAGACCGCGGAGGCCACGGAGTCCTCACAGCAGACAGCGAAGTCCCCAAGAAGAAAGCGTGCAAGGCCAGCGACGGCGACGGAGGCCACGGCGGAGGCGCCGAACGCCGCAAACGCACAAACCATCCCGCTCGACAGTCTTTTGGCCCTCAGTGATTCTGAGACGGTCGGGAACTGCCAAGTATGTTTTGAAACCACAGATCCTCACGCCGCGGACCCACCCGCAGAGCACATGGGTCATACGTTCACACTTCCTTGCTGGTGCCGTTGTTGTTGATGATGATGGTGATGATGATGAGTATGACGTTGATATGTTGGTCGAATGCTATACCGAAGCATCGGGCAGTGACTTGTGCGAGCTCGGCGGGGACTTTGCACGACCCCCGCTGCACTGTGCTGGGCGGATTCAAGCCTGGGGGCGGCACGGAGCAAAACATAGTACAATATTGGTGTTGCGCAGAATGGGATTTGTTTGACACATTGTATGGGATTTTCATAACACTGATTGGAGACATGTTTGAGGCCGATCTGAAATCTACGTGGTACATATGTGCTACTTGTGAGTGAAATAGTTGAGACCTATATGAAACCTAGCTGCGCCCCATTTAAGACCTAGTTGAGACCCATTTGAAACCGATGTGAGGCCGATGTGGGACCCATGTTGAGACTGATTCTGGATATGTACGACAATTGGGACAAATTCGTTGTGACACCTGTTTGGGACCGGGTTGAAACATATGTGATCTTTGTTGAAACATGGTTGGCTTTGAAGTATCGGTTCTACATTGTTGAGACACGCTTGAAGCCTACATGGAACCTTTTTTAAGCCTATGCGACGAATATATAATACATACATAAGTGGTTGCTGATATTCACCAGGCACGTATGTGAAACCTATTCGAAATTCACGTGAAGCCTACTTGAGACTTGCGCGAGACCCATAGGGGACCTGATGATGTGCTCGCTGCAGACGCTATACCGAAGTATCGGGCTGTGACTTTTGCGAGCTCGGCGGGGACTTGCACGACCCCCGCTGCACCCTTGCTGTGCTGAGCGGGTTCGAACCTGAGGGCCACGCAACAAAACATGTTACAAGACTGGGCTTTGCGCAGAATGAGATCCGTTCGAGGCCTACAACCACCAGCCTACCGCATCCAACCTCCATCCCCTCCCTGTTCAGGGCGACGAGCCTTGTCAACGAATGACGGTCCCCGAGCTTCTGGCTCGCTCTGGGATTGTGCTCCGACATTCCGGACCACTTGGCACTCAGGCGGCCCAAGACCTCAGGGGCATTCGGATAGTGCCACACACGGTATAGTGGAAGTACTACATGATCAACCCTTGATGGCATCGGCCCAACATAGTTCGACTGCTGGACAAGACGGGGTAAGACTACTACGAGAAAGGGCTTCAGTGATTGAAGAGCTCGTGCCAGCCGTCAAGTTTCGCTGAACGAAGTCCGCAGCGTGGTTTGTTGCCACATCTGCATTGCTGCACAGACGAAGACACCTCGATACAATCGCTGCCAACCACGCCCTGTGCACCGATGGATGGCGCACGGCATTACCACGCAATGAACGTCATTATGATGAACGCTTCACGTACACCCGATGATCCAAAGTGCCGCTCGAGAATCACCTCGCCTGTGCAATCCTCATCCATGAAAGGAACCTCCTGCGAGCTCGCACTCTCGAGTTCTACAGCGAATGGCCTCGCAAAAGTTGATAACTCTTTCCAAGAAACGATACCTGTCGTGCTGGGAGCCGTCAAGCAGCCAAAAGCGCCATTCTTGAACGGAAATATGCTGAAGCGTTAATCGTTCTCGTATATTCGTCATTGTGCGCCCAGTGATTCTTTGCTAGATGGTTAAAAGAAGCATCAGAGACTTCTCCAGGGCAAATCCTGCCCACGCCATTTGCCACAGTTCCACATGGTCACAACCAGGAACCATTACATATTGGCTTGCTAAAAACATGTAATGTAAGCCAGGGCTGCTCATGTTCATCACCACGGAGCAATCGAGAAGATTCGGTATTCAATACGTCATGGTTGCTATTCATGAAATATTCTTTCGCGTCAATGTTTTCATGATCAGGTTCGCGTTGAACTGCACAGCGCGAAATTAGCGCAAGAAATGTGAAGAATCAGGGACCAGGTGGCACGGCCCCCAGTGGGTGGCAGATGACATTTGTTTGAATGATGATTCGAACGGCTCCTCCACTGTGAGCATGCCAAGCGTGGCGCATGTCTATGTATTTCACCTTCAAGGGCCCACACAATCGTCAAAGTGGCCTCGCTGCGAACTGCCCTATTAACAGGTCTTGCGCGGTGGGGTGGATCGGAATGCATGATAGCACGCTCCTCGCCATACCCCGTCCCTATCAAGCGGCGGAGGCAGGTGGACACCCCTTCCTCCTTGAGAAAGGCGGGGAGGGTAGGACCGCATGACGGACCAATCGCAAGCCGGCGATACCAATTCCATCCGTCCGTGCCTATTTCTCAACCGGCCGAATAGACGACGAATATCAATTACAACCAGCCGTCTTAAGCCCGGCATTAGAATTATGATTGTGGAGTATTCTGAGATTACAGATGCAGCTCTTAAATGGAAGCGTCTGCCTTGGCAGACACCATGAGTGACAGAGTTGGAGTTGGCACCACCTTGCGTCCTTACGCATGCGAGTTGGAGTGTTGAAAATGAGCAGTGGTCCTCAGTTTTACTGGAGCTCCACGGTTATCGTCTAAAACCTGCACTGATTTCACAAGACAGCTGTATAATGCTTCGTGCTACTTAGTTCCCATCTGAACATTGCACAACTTCGATGCAAGAGCTCTGAGTGTTTCATAAGCGGTCAACGCAATACTCACAGGTGGAGTGTGGACATCCGTAAGGGATGTGTACAATTCTGCATGAGAAGTGCAGACTGTCCATATGATCGGCATGGTTCTTAGATGAGGAAAAACAAGAGTCCAGATTCAGCGCGCGCAGCTTACACAAGGGAGCTGTTAACGCGGACCCGCTGCAACTTGCACATGACATGTTGTGTTTTCTCACTTGAGTGTTGCATCGTTTCCAAGAACGTTCTGGGATCCAGTACACATTACACATTGATTTGCACACTGTACGAAAACATGTTGTACATCGCACTTGTTCTTTCACGTTGAATGTTCCCCAGAATCGTGCAAGAATAGTTCAGGATTCCCGCACGGAATCTCTTAGGGATTCTGTCAGGATTGTTCAGGGATCCCGCAAGAATATTTCAAAGATGGTGCAATAATCTCCCAGGGATGGCGTCAGAATTCTTCCAGAATCAACCTTCCTTGTGTTTGCAATGATTTCCCAGGGAACCTGTAAAGATCTTTCAGGAGTTTTGTAAGAATGTCTCTGGGGTCCTGTAAAGATCTCTGGAGGTCCGTGTACGGATCTCTCAGGGATCCCGTAAATTTACGTCGGGGGATTTGTAGGGATTTTGCAGGGGTCGCGTAAGGATACCCCTCGGATCTTCTAAAGATGGGTACCCCAGGGATCCCGTAAGGATAACTCAGGGACCCCGTAAGGATACGTCACGGATTATGTAAGGATGTTCCATGGATCCAGTAAGGACGCTTCTTCGACCTTGTAAGGATACGTATGGGATGCTGTAGGAATCTCCCGCGAATCTTGAAAACGCTCCAAGATCGCTCGGGGCGGCTGGAGTTGGCGGGAAATCGTTGGAACCCGTTCCAAGTTTGTGTGTTGTCCCAGTTTCGGGTTCGACCCCGCCCTCCCCTTGTTGCGCCCGAGAGGCGGGGAGGGTCAACCACCCATGCGCGCCTGCTCGGTGGCGGACGAGGTGGGACGGGGTGCGCTCCAGCGCATAGGATGGAATGCCAAAGTTAATGTGTTGAGGATCGGGTTAGGCTGTTTGGATTCGGATGAGAGGGGTAGGGTGTTCAGGTTAGGCGGCTTCGGTCTAGGGTGCTCAGGGTTAGGGTCAGGGTGCGATGGTTAAGGTGTTCGGGTTAGGGGTAGCTCGTCAGGGTATTAGAATTAGGGCGCTAGCGTGTTAGGGACCGAAATAGCGCGTTAGGATTAGGCTGTTACGGTTAGGTTGTTCGGCTTAGGGTGCATAGGATTAGGGTTTGAGTGTTAGGGTTCGAATGTGGGTGCTCGCGTCTTAGGGTTAGGCGGCTGGGACTTCGGGGATGAGGGGTCGGGCGTCAAGGTGTTAAGTTTTGGGCGTCGGGGTGATAGGGTTAGGGCTCTAATGTGTTAGGGTCAAGGTGTTAAGATGTTAGGGCTAGGGTGCTTAGGGCTAGGGTTTGGATGCTGGGGCTAGAGTTAGGGCATTCGGGTGCTAGGGTTGAGGTGTTTCGGGTGTTATGGAGTTCAGGGTTCGGGCGAAGGGGGGGATTCAGACGTCAGAGCTAGCGTGTTAGGTTTAGGGTGTTAGGGTTCGATAGCTAAGGTAAGGGTTGGAGCGTCAGGGCTTCAGCTAGAGCGCCAAGTGTCAGCATGATGGTGCTCAGGGTGAGGCTGTTGGGATTAGGGCGGTAGGGTTGGGATGTTAGGGTTGTGTTTTGGGTATTACGGTTAGGGTGTGACTGGTACGGTGTCGGGGTTACGATGTTTGGGGTTCGGGTGTCAGGGCGCGGGTTTGGGCGTTAGGTTGTAAGGGTGTTAGGGTGTCCTGGTCATGGTGCTAGGATGAATGTGCCAGTGTGTTAAGGATCATCTTAGGGTACTCGGATTAGGGTGGTAGGGTGGTAGGGTGGTAGGGGGTGGGTATCAAGGTCAGGTGCTTAGTTGTTAGCGGTTAGGGTGCTACGAGTCGGCGTGTTAGGGGTGGGATGCTCGGGGTAGGGTGTCAGGTGTTAGTGCTGGGATGTTCAGAGAAAGAGCGGGGGGAGAGGGGGGGTGCTCCGTAAAGGGCCAGAGAGCTGGGCCCATAAGGGGGTGAAGGGTGTGATTCCCCTAGCCACACCCCCTCCCCTTTGGACGAGAGGGGAGGGGGGGGGGATGATGGTTCGGAAAGGGGGGTGGTCCAGGATGGTGGGCCGGGACAAAAGGGGGAGCGGGGGTCCCCCCCTCTTGGGGGGAACCAGCGGCGTGCCCTACATGAGTACCATATTGCTTGATTGCCGTACTACGTTATAGTGTGTGTGTTCTTGTTTGGCTTACATCTTGGATTTGTCGTATGCCTTTAATGTGTGCCTGGCATGCATTATGTTGCACTCCTACTTGCCTGCTGACCTGTATGTTCCCTTCTGTTTACCGTGGCAATGCGCCAAAGCCTGCTTGTGTTTACCAGAAGGGGGCGGGGGAGAGGGGGGGCAAGAGGAGGATGGGGTGGTGGCGGAGAGAGAAAAAATGGAGAGGAGGGGGAGAGCAGGGGAGTGGGCGAGAGGGGGGAAGAAGCGAGAAGGAAGGTGGGGGGACCACAGGGTGCAAAGCAGGGCGTGGCAACTCAGGGGCAAGGCGAGACCAGGCCGTGACGGCGCAGAGCGCGGCAAGGCAAGGGCAGGCGGGACATGGGAAGGACAGCCGCTACGCAGCAGAGCACGGCAAGCCAGGACGGGACAGCTCGAGGCCAGGCGGAGCAAGGCAAGACACATCGTGGTCATACAGGGCCAGCGCGCATCCAAGGCAGGGCAGGGCGCGGCGAGGCGAGGCGAAGCAGCACAGAGAAAGGTGCGGCGCGGCACGGAGGCGAACCACGGCGGCAGCGCGCAGCCCGCAGGCAGGCAGGCGGGCCGGATCGAGGCAGCGCGGGACGAGCCGGAGCAGGGCGCGACGAGCCCCATCGGAGGGCCGTGGCAGCGAGGCGGGACGAGGCGAGGAGCACCGCACAGGCTGGCGGCGCAGAGCGCGGAGGCGGCCGAGGCGGGGCAGAGGGCAGAGGGCAGCGGGCAGCGGCCGGGCGAGGCGGAGGGCGCGCAGGGCAGGGCCCGGCCGGGTCGGGGAAGGCCCGGGCGGGGCGCGGGGAGGGCGCGGCGTTGCAGGGCAGGGCAGGGCAGGGCAGGGCCGGGCGCGAGGCGTGGGCAGGCGAGGCGGAGCAAGGCGAGGCAGGGCACAGCGGGCCTGGCCGAGCAGCGCGCGGGCCAGGCAAGTCGGGGCAAGGTGGAGCGCGGCGCGCCGGGCTTGCGGAGCAAGAGGGAGGCTCATGATGGTAGGGATCGCGCCTGGATCGCTCGGAAGCCTGGGGCGCCGCCGCAGTTTCGGCCACGCGGTCAGGACATGCTCGTCAGAACAAGTCATTTGCGACGCACCGAGTTCATGACGCACCTGCGCACCGAATATATGTTGCGCACCGATTATGTAGCGCACCGTTTCTTTGACGCGCCGAACGCCATGATGCACCGATTCGGTGATGCATTGTTGCCGTGGCGCAGCGAGTCCGTGACGCACCAAGCCCAGCGATTCCGCGGTGCGTCGATGCATGGGCACACCCAAAAACGGATGCCAGAATTCCGCTGATGCTAAGTTTGATCTCTTATCGCCGAGCGCGTTCCACTACTCGCGAAGTGCCTACTCGCAAACGTCCGACAAAAACCACGTTCGCCTCGATGTAATATATCGTGAACCCCATACGGCGCGTCCAGGCCATTTGCGAGTAGTGACTTTGCGAGCAGCGGAACGCGCTTGTCTATCTTAGTGGATGTTAGGTGATTGGGTGCTTGGTGTTCCGCTGATCTCTGCATGCATGTTTGGTTTGTGTTCGCCTGCCCCGCCCATGGGTTCTGCCCTCTGGTCCAGAAAGGTTGCCAGCGAAGTCATCCTCCTCCCCCTCATCCCCCTCATGCCCCTCCTCCTCCTCCTCCTCCTCCTCCTCCCGCTTGGGCATCCTTGCCCGCAGAGGAGCTGGCATCCATTATCCCACATGTCTGGCCTGCCACGCAGGTTTTTTATCCTTCGTCGCCCATGATCTGCATACTAGAACCGCGCGCGCGTCGCGCGCACGCTTAGGTTCTAGCGGCTAGCCTCGACAAACGACAGACGAATATCAAATCCCATGGTAGTCACCATGTGGAGGCACCAGGGCAGCCTCAGAAATGAGAGCAGCACGGGGTACGCTTGCACGTGCTGCTTCAAGGCCTTGGGGTCGCCAAGAGCACGGACTGGGAATGAGAAACATAGCCTTGGGAAAGGGTTGAGAGCTCTGGGCATCCATGGATCGAAGAAATCTCATGGCGCCAACATCTCAGAGCGGATATCGTTCGGAAAACGATATGATGGGCTCGGAGTGTCACCTCGAATTTCGTTCCGGATTTCGAGGTGAATTTCGTGCGGATGTGTTGTTTGGCCAGGGATGAAGACTACAAGAAATCCACGCGGAATTTACTCCGTTTCTCACTCGCCGCTTCGGGGTTTCCTAGTAACAGAAATCCGCGCCAGAAGCCGCTGCAGCACCTCTGCAAGGTCGGTGCACTGAGAAATCGCAGCATCGGAGGTGGGTTGGACCGCGGCCTGAGGCCTGCACCCTGCGGCACCACCGGCCTCCACCCGGAGGCCTGCACCCGCGGCCTGAGGCCTGCACCCTGAGGCCTGCACCCTGCACCCGGAGGCCTACACCCTGAGGCCTGCACCTTGCACCCCAGGCCTGCACCCTGCGGCATCATCCGGGGCCACCTCTGGCAGATCTGGGGCCGCCCTGGACGCCGGCGTTGACCCTTCGCTGGAGGCCAGCTTGTCTCCGCCAGCTTCAGGCGCAGACTCTCTGCGTCTGAGGCCTCCTCCTCCTCCTCCTCCTCCTCCTCCTCCTCCTCCTCCTCCTCCTCCTCCTCCTCCTCCTCCTCCTCCTCCTCCTCCTCCTCCTCCTCTCTTCCTTCTGCATCTGTATTCCCATTTCCCCTTCGCAGTCCACAGGCTCACGGAACGCGTCAGCGACCGCCCGCCAGCTTAGCATTGCGGCATTGCGGGCCAAAAAAATGTTCACCAGCTTCCGCCAGCTTCCGCTGGCCACACCGCCCTCGCCGGCTGTTGCACAGATCTATGTGCTTCACGTGTCAGAGGCTCGCACAATCGTAAAAGTGAATTCGCTGTGAAGTGACCTACCGAAAGGCCTTGCGCGGAGAGGGCGGATGGGAATGCATTCACAAGCGAACGAGCTTTCCGCGGAAGCTCAGCCCGCTCCTCGCCATCCTTTCCTCCTCCGTTACCTTCCTGCCGCCACCACCACGGTCGCCGCAGCCGCCACCTCCAACAGTAGCGCCACCGTCCCCACAAACGTGCGTGCGGGGTGGACGGGAGAAACAGAAAGTAGGCCTCCGCCTCCGCCTCCTCTTCCTCCTCCTCCTCCGCCTCCGCCTCCGCCTCGTGCATCCTGGGCGGCCCTCTTCCGGGACAGGGCAGGACAGGGCTGAGAATGGCTCATTCTCCTCCCCCGCGTCCCCCCTTCCCTCCCTCCCTCTCTCCCTCACCCGCATCGCATGCAGAGATCCCTCCCTCCCTACCTTCCTCCCTCCTCTCCCCCACTCCCTCTTCTCCCTCACACCCACGCCCTCCCTCCATCCCTCACGCCCCTCCCTCGCCCTAAGCACGCAGAAGAGCAGAGGCGGACAGCGGAGATGGCAAGCGCAGCGGGGCCAGCGGTTGCACAGGCCATGGAGACCGCGGAGGCCACGGAGTCCTCACAGCAGACAGCGAAGTCCCCAAGAAGAAAGCGTGCAAGGCCAGCGACGGCGACGGAGGCCACGGCGGAGGCGCCGACCGCCGCAAACGCACAAACCATCCCGCTCGACAGTCTTTGGGCCCTCTGATTCTGAGACGGTCGGGAATTGCCAGGTATGTTATGGAACCATGGATGATCGCGCCGCGGACTTCGGTTTCCGAGCCACCCGCAGAGCACATGGGTCATACGTTCACACTTTCTTGATGGTGCCGTTGTCGTTGATGATGATGGTGATGATGATGAGTATGACGTTGATTTGTTGGTCGAATACTATACCGAAGCATCGGGCAGTGACTTGTGCGAGCTCGGCGGGGACTTCGCACGACCCCCGCTGCGCTGTGCTGAGCGGAATCAAGTTTGGGGGCGGCACGGAACAAAACATAGTACAATATTGGCGTTGCGCAGACTGGGATTTGTTTGACACATTGTATGGGATCTTCATAATACTGATTGGACACATGTTTGAGGCCGATCTGAAATCTACGTGGCACATATGTGCTACCTGTGCGTGAAATAGTTGAGACCTATATGAAACCTAGTTGCGGCCCATTTCAAACCTAGTTGAGACCCATTCGAAACCGATGTGAGGCCGATGTGGGACCTATGTGAAGACTGGTTCTGCATATGTACGACCTTTTAGACACATTCGTTGTGACACCTGTTTGGGACCGGGTTGAAACATATGTGATACTTTGTTGAAACATGGTTGGCTTTGAAGTATCGGTTCTACATTGTTAACACGCTTGAAGCCTACGTGGAACCTTTTTTAAAGCCTATGCGACGCATATATGGTACATACATGAGTGGTTGCTGACATTCACCAGGCACGTATGTGAAGCCTATTCGAAGTTCACGTGAAGCCTACTTGAGACTTGCGCGAGACCCATAGGAGACCTGATGACGTGCTCGCTGCAGACGCTATACCGAAGTATCGGGCTGTGACTTTTGCGAGCTCGGCGGGGACTTGCACGACCCCCGCTGCACCCTTGCTGTGCTGAGCGGTTTCGAACCGGAGGGCCACGTAACAAAACATGTTACATTGCTGGTCTTTGCGCAGAATGAGATCTGTTCGAGGCCTACAACCACCAGCCTACCGCATCCAACCTCCAGCCCCTCCCTGTTCAGGGCGACGAGCCTTGTCAACAAATGACGGTCCCCGAGCTTCTGGCTCGCTCTGAGATTGTGCTCCAACATTCCAGACCACTTGGCACTCAGGCGGCCCAAGACCTCAGGGGCATTTTGATAGTGCCACACGCGGTATAGTGGAATTACTACATGATTAATCCTTGCATGCATTGGCCCAACATAGTTCGATTGCTGGACAAGACGGAGTAAGACTACTACGAGGAAGGGCTTCAGTGATTGAAGAGCTCGTGCCAACCGTCACGTTTCGCTGAACGGAGTCCGCATCGTGGTTTGTTGCCACATCTGCATTGCTGCACAGACGAAGACACCTCGATACCATCGCTGCCAACCACGCCCTGTGCACCGATGGATGGCGCACGGCATTATCACGCAATGAATGTCATTATGATGAACGCTTCACGTACACCCGATGATCCAAAGTGCCGCTCGAGAAGACACCTCGCCTGCGCGATCCTCATCCATGAAAGGAACCTTCTGCGAGCTCGCACTCTCGAGTTCTACAGCGAATGGCCTCGCGAAAGTTGATAAATCTTTCCAGAAACGATACCTGTCATGCTGGGAGCCGTCAACGAGCCAAAAGTGCCGTTCTTGAACGGAAATATGTTGAAGCGTCCATCGTTCTCGTATATTCGTCATTGTGCGCCCAGTGATTCTTTGCTAGATGGTTAAAAGAAGCATCAGAGACTTCTCCAGGGCAAATCCTGCCCACGCCCTTTGCCACAGTTCCACATGGTCACAACCAGGAACCATTACATATTGGCTTGCTAAGAAAAATTGTACTGTAAGCCGGGGCTGCTCATGTTCATCACCACGGAGCAATCGAGAAGATTCGGTAGTCAATACGTCGTGGTTGCCATTCACGAAATATTCTTTCGCGTCAATGTTTTCATGGTCAGGTTCGTGTTGAACTGTACAGCGCGAAATTGGCGCAAGAAATGTGAAGAATCGGGGACCAGGTGGCACGGCCCCCAGTGGGTGGCAGATGACATTTGTTTGAATGATGATTCGAACGGCTCCTCCACATTGAGCATGCCAAGCGTGGCGCATGTCTATGTGTTTCACCTTCAAGGGCCCACACAATCGTCAAAGTGGCCTCGCTGTGAACTGCCCTATTAACAGATCTTGCGCGGGGGGGGGGATCGGAATGCATGATAGCCCGCTCCTCGCCATACCCCGTCCCTATCAAGCGGCGGAGGCAGGTGGACACCCCTCTCTCCTTGAGAAAGGCGGGGAGGGTTGGACCGCATGACGGACCAATCGCAAGCCGGCGATACCAATTCCATCCGTCCGTGCCGATTTCTCAACCGGCCGAACAGACGACGAATACCAATTACAACCGGCCGTCTTAAGCCCGGCATTAGAATTATGATTGTGGAGTATTTTGAGATTACAAATGCAGTTCTTAAATGGAAGCGTCTGCCTTGGCAGACACCATGAGTGACAGAGTTGGAGTTGGCACCACCTTGCGTCCTTACGCATGCGAGTTGTAGTACTCACAGGTGGAGCGTGGACATTCGTAAGAGATGTGTACAATTCTGCATGAGAAGCGCAGACTGCCCATATGATCGGCATGGTGATCAGATGAGGAAAATCAAGAGTCCAGATTCAGCGCGCGCAGCTTGCACAAGGGAGCTGTTAACGCGGACCCGCTCCAACTTGCACATGGCATGTTGTGTTTTCTCACTTGAGTACTGCATCGTTTCCAAGGACGTTCTTGGATCCAGTACATATTACACATTGATTTGCACACTGTACGAAAACACTTTGCACATTGCAATTGTTCTTTAACGTTGAATGTTTTCCAGAATCGCGCAAGAATATTTCAGGAATCCCGCACGGAATCTCTTAGGGATTCTGTCAGGATTGTTCAGGGATCCCGCAAGAATCTTTCCAAGATGGTGCAATAATCTCCCAGGGATGGCGTCAGAATTCTTCCGGAATCAACCTCCCAGGTTTTGAAATGATTTCCCAGGGTTCTTGTACAGATTTTTCATGAGTTTTGTAAGAATCTCTATGGGGTCCTGTAAAGATCTCTGGAGGTCCGTGTACGGATCTTTCAGGGATCCCGTAGATTTACTTCGGGGGTCCTGTAGGGATCTTGTAGGGGTCGCGCAAGGATACCTCACGGATCCTGTAAAGATAGGTACCCCAGGGATCCAGTAAGGATAATTCAGGGATCCTGTAAGGATATGTCACGGATCCTGTAAGGATGTTCCATGGATCCAGTAAGGACACTTCTTCGACCTTGTAAGGATACGTATGGGATGTTTTAGGAATCTCCCGCGAATCAAGATCGCTCGAGGCGGCTGGAGTTGGCGGGAAATCGTTGGAACCCGTTCCAAGGTGATTGTATGTTGCCCCAGTTTCGGGTTCGACCCCGCCCTCCCCCTTTTGCGCCCGAGAGGCGGGGAGGGTAAACCACCCATCCGCGCCTGCTTGATGGCGGACGAGGTGGGACGGGGTGCGCTCCAGCGTATAGGATGGAGTGCCAAAGTTAAGGTGTTGAGGATCGGGTTGGCTGTTTGGGTTCGGATGAGAGGGGTAGGGTGTTCAGGTGAGGCGGCTTCGGTCTAGGGTGCTCAGGGTTAGGGTCAGGGTACGATGGTTAGGGTGTTCGGGTTAGGGGTAGCTCGTCAGGGTATTAGGATTAGGGCGCTGGCGTGTCAGGGACCGAAATAGCGCGTTAGGATTAGGGTGTTACGGTTAGGATGCTCGGCTTAGGGTGCACAGGACTAGGGTTTGAGTGTTAGGGTTCGCATGTGGGTGTTCGCGTCTTAGTGTTAGGCGGCTGGGACTTCGGGGATGAGGGGTCGGGCGTCAAGGTGTTAAGTTTTGGGCGTCGGGGTGTTAGGGTTATGGCTCTAATGTGTTAGGGTCAAGGTGTTAAGATGTTAGGGCTAGGGTGCTTAGGGCTAGGGTTTGGATGCTGGGGCTAGAGTTAGGGCATTCGGGTGCTAGGGTTGAGGTGTTTCGGGTGTTATGGAGTTCAGGGTTCGGGCGAAGGGGGGGATTCAGACGTCAGAGCTAGCGTGTTAGGTTTAGGGTGTTAGGGTTCGATAGCTAAGGTAAGGGTTGAAGCGTCAGGGCTTCAGCTAGAGCGCCAAGTGTCAGCATGATGGTGCTCAGGGTGAGGCTGTTGGGATTAGGGCGTTAGTGTTGGGATGTTAGGGTTGTGTTTTGGGTATTATGGTTTGGGTGTGACTGGTACGGTGTCGGGGTTACGATGTTTGGGGATCGGGTGTTAGGGCGCGGGTTTGGGCGTTAGGGGTGTTAGGGTGTCATGGTCATGGTGCTAGGATGAATGTGCCAGTGTGTTAAGGATCAGATTAGGGTGCTCGGGTTAGGGTGGTAGGGTGGTAGGGGGTGGGTATCAAGGTCAGGTGCTTAGTTGTTAGCGGTTAGGGTGCTACGAGTCGGCGTGTTAGGGGTGGGATGCTCGGGGTAGGGTGTCAGGTGTTAGTGCTGGGATGTTCAGAGAAAGAGCGGGGGGAGAGGGGGGGTGCTCCGTAAAGGGCCAGAGAGCTGGCGCTCATCTGGGCCCAAAAGGGGGTGAAGTGTGTGATTCCCCCAGCCACACCCCCTCCCCTTTGGACGAGAGGGGAGGGGGGGGGGGATGATGGTTCGGAAAGGGGGGTGGTCCAGGATGGTGGGCCGGGACAAAAGGGGGAGCGGGGGTCCCCCCCTCTTGGGGGGAACCAGCGGCGTGCCTTACATGAGTACCATATTGCTTGATTGCCGTATTACGTTATAGTGTGTGTGTGTGTGTTCTTGTTTGGCTTACATATTGGATTTGTCGCATGCCTTTAATGTGTGCCTGGCATGCATTATGTTGCACTCCTACTTGCCTGCTGACCTGTATGTTCTCTTCTGTTTACCGTGGCAATGCGCCAAAGCCTGCTTGTGTTTACCAGAAGGGGGCGGGGGAGAGGGGGGGCAAGAGGAGGATGGGGTGGTGGCGGAGAGAGAAAAAATGGAGAGGAGAGGGAGAGCAGGGGAGTGGGCGAGAGGGGGGAAGAAGCGAGAAGGAAGGTGGGGGGACCACAGGGTGCAAAGCAGGGCGTGGCAACTCAGGGGCAAGGCGAGACCAGGCCGTGACGGCGCAGAGCGCGGCAAGGCAAGGGCAGGCGGGACATGGGAAGGACAGCCGCTACGCAGCAGAGCACGGCAAGCCAGGACGGGACAGCTCGAGGCCAGGCGGAACAAGGCAAGACACATCGTGGTCATACAGGGCCAGCGCGCATCCAAGGCAGGGCAGGGCGCGGCGAGGCGAGGCGAAGCAGCACAGAGAAAGGTGCGGCGCGGCACGGAGGCGAACCACGGCGGCAGCGCGCAGCCCGCAGGCAGGCAGGCGGGCCGGATCGAGGCAGCGCGGGACGAGCCGGAGCAGGGCGCGACGAGCCCCATCGGAGGGCCGTGGCAGCGAGGCGGGACGAGGCGAGGAGCACCGCACAGGCTGGCGGCGCAGAGCGCGGAGGCGGCCGAGGCGGGGCAGAGGGCAGAGGGCAGCGGGCAGCGGCCGGGCGAGGCGGAGGGCGCGCAGGGCAGGGCCCGGCCGGGTCGGGGAAGGCCCGGGCGGGGCGCGGGGAGGGCGCGGCGCTGCAGGGCAGGGCAGGGCAGGGCTGGGCTGGGCCGGGCGCGAGGCGTGGGCAGGCGAGGCGGAGCAAGGCGAGGCAGGGCACAGCGGGCCTGGCCGAGCAGCGCGCGGGCCAGGCAAGTCGGGGCAAGGTGGAGCGCGGCGCGCCGGGCTTGCGGAGCAAGAGGGAGGCTCATGATGGTAGGGATCGCGCCTGGATCGCTCGGAAGCCTGGGGCGCCGCCGCAGTTTCGGCCACGCGGTCAGGACATGCTCGTCAGAACAAGTCATTTGCGACGCACCGAGTTCATGACGCACCTGCGCACCGAATATATGTTGCGCACCGATTATGTAGCGCACCGTTTCTTTGACGCGCCGAACGCCATGATGCACCGATTCGGTGATGCATTGTTGCCGTGGCGCAGCGAGTCCGTGACGCACCAAGCCCAGCGATTCCACGGTGCGTCGATGCATGGGCACACCCAAAAACGGATGCCAGAATTCCGCTGATGCTAAGTGTGATCTCTTATCGCCGAGCGCGTTCCACTACTCGCGAAGTGCCTACTCGCAAACGTCCGACAAAAACCACGTTCGCCTCGATGTAATATATCGTGAACCCCATACGGCGCGTCCAGGCCATTTGCGAGTAGTGACTTTGCGAGCAGCGGAACGCGCTTGTCTATCTTAGTGGATGTTAGGTGATTGGGTGCTTGGTGTTCCGCTGATCTCTGCGTGCATGTTTGGTTTGTGTTCGCCTGCCCCGCCCATGGGTTCTGCCCTCTGGTCCAGAAAGGTTGCCAGCGAAGTCATCCTCCTCCCCCTCATCCCCTTCATGCCCCTCCTCCTCCTCCTCCTCCCGCTTGGGCATCGTTGCCCGCAGAGGAGTTGGCATCCATTATCCCACATGTCTGGCCTGCCACGCAGGTTTTTTATCCTTCGTCGCCCATGATCTGCATACTAGAACCGCGCGCGCGTCGCGCGCACGCTTAGGTTCTAGCGGCTAGCCTCGACAAACGACAGACGAATATCAAATCCCATGGTAGTCACCATGTGGAGGCACCAGGGCAGCCTCAGAAATGAGAGCAGCACGGGGTACGCTTGCACGTGCTGCTTCAAGGCCTTGGGGTCGCCAAGAGCACGGACTGGGAATGAGAAACATAGCCTTGGGAAAGGGTTGAGAGCTCTGGGCATCCATGGATCGAAGAAATCTCATGGCGCCAACAATGCAGAGCGGATATCGTTCGGAAAACGATATGATGGGCTCGGAGTGTCACCTCGAATTTCGTTCCGGATTTCGAGGTGAATTTCGTGCGGATGTTGTTTGGCCAGGGATGAAGACTACAAGAAATCCACGCGGAATTTATTCCGTTTCTCACTCGCCGTTTCGGGGTTTCCTAGTAACAGAAATCCGCGCCAGAAGCCGCTGCAGCACCTCTGCAAGGTCGGTGCACTGAGAAATCGCAGCATCGGAGGTGGGTTGGACCGCGGCCTGAGGCCTGCACCCTGCGGCACCACCGGCCTCCACCCGGAGGCCTGCACCCGCGGCCTGAGGCCTGCACCCTGAGGCCTGCACCCTGCACCCGGAGGCCTACACCCTGAGGCCTGCAC
>CAUYUJ010014584.1:117500-120000 GCA_963575745.1 Prorocentrum cordatum | reverse complement strand
CTCTTCCTTCATTCCCCCCTCCTCCTCCTCCTCCTCCTCCTCCTCCTCCTCCTCCTCCTCCTCCTCCCTCCTCCTCCTCCTCCTCCTCCTCCTCCTCCTCCTCCTCCTCCTCCTCCTCCTCCTCCTCCTCCTCCTCCTCCCTCCTTCCTCCCCCCCCTTTTCCTCGTCCTCCTCCTCCCCCTCCTCCTCCTCCTCCTCCTCCTCCTCCTCCTCCTCCTCCTCCTCCTCCTCCTCCTCATATTCCTCATCCTCATCCTCATCCTCATCCTCATCCTCCTCTTCGTCCGTCTCCTCCTCATCCTCCTTTATTTCTCCTCCTCCTCCGGCATTTCTCATCCCCCTCTTTATCCGTTCTTTCCCCTTGGCTTATACTCTCCACTCCTACTCGCCCTGCTGCTTCTACACCCCTCCTCGCCCTCCCTCCTCCTCATCCTCATCTTCCAGTTATCCTCCTTCTCGTCCTCCTCCTCCTCTTCCTCCGCCTTCTCCTCCTCATCATCATCGTCAGCAGCAACATCATCAGCCGCAGCGGCCACATCATCAGCATTATCATCACAATCATCATCACCGTTCTCTAGCTCCTCCTCCGGTTCCTCCTCCCCGCCTCACCATGTTCTTCATCCTCGTCCGTCTCCTCCTCCTCATCCTCCTCCTTCTCTTCTTCCCGTTATCCTCATCTTACGTTTCTTCCTCCTAATCATCATCAGCAGCATCATCATCGTCAGTCGCATCATCGTCATCAGCAGCAGCATCATCAGCAGCATCATGTTTCTCCTCCTCCTCCTCCTCTTCCGTATCAGCTTCTTCCTCCTCCATTTTTTTCATCATGCTCTTCCTCCTCCTCCGTTTCCTCCTCCTCCTCCTCCATTTCCATCCTCATCGTCTTCCTCATCATGCTCGTCCTCCTTCTCCTCGTCCTCCTCCTCCTCCACCTCTTTCTCATCCTCCTCCCGCATCCTCATCATCCTCCTTTGCATCCTTCTCCTCCTCCTCCTCATCCTCATCCTCCTCATCCTCCTCCTCATCCTCCTCCTCATTCTCCTCCTCCGCATCCTCCGCATCCTCCTCCTCCTCCTCCTCCGCCTTCTCCTCCTCTCCCCATCCCCCCCTCCTCCTCCCCCTCCTTCTCATGATCCTCCTCCTCCTCCTCCTCTCTCCTCCTTACTCTCATCCTCCTCCTCCTCCTTCTCCTCATCTTCCTCCTCCTCCTCCTCATCCCTCCTCCTCATCCTCCTCCTCTTCCTCCTCATCCTCCTCCTCCGCCTCTTCCTCCTCCTCCTCCTCCTCCTCCTCCTCCTCCTCCTCCTCCTCCTCCTCCTCCTCCTCCTCCTCCCCCTCCCCCTCCCTCTCCCCTCCTCCCCCCCTTATCATTCTCCGCCTACTCCTCCTGATCCTCCTCATCCGCCTCCTCCTCATCTTCCTCCTCCTCTTCATCCTCCCCCTGTTCCGCATCCTGCATGCCTCCTCCTCCTTCCCCTGCTCGACCCCTTCTCCAGTGTTGCTTCTCCTCGCACTCCTTTTCCTTCAGAGCTTGGCATCCTCCTCCTCCTCCTCCTCCTCCTCCTCCTCCTCCTCCTCATCATCATCATCATCATCATCCTCATCCTCCTCATCCTTCTCCTCATCCTCCTCCTCCTCATCCTCCTCCTACTCATCCTTCTCCGTGTCGTCCTCCCCCGCTTCGTCTTCGTGATCGTTCTCGTCCTCGTCCTCTTCCTTCTCCTCCTCCTCCTCCTCCGCCTCCTCATCATCATCATCATCACCATCATGAGCATCCTCCTTATCCTCCTCATCCTCCTCATCCTTCCCCCTCCTCCTCCTCCTCTTCATCCTCATCCTCCTCCTCGTCCTCCCCTCCTCCGCCTCCTCCTCCGCCTCCTCATCCTCCTCCCGCATCCTCATCATCCTCCTTTTCCTCCTCCTCCTCCTCCTCCTCCTCCTTCTCCTCATCCTCCTCCTCCTCCTCCTCCTCCTCACTCCTCCTCATCCTCCTCCTTCTCCTCCATTCCTTCTCCTTATAGATAACTCCTTGTCGCACCCGGAGGCCACTTTGTAGGGCGGGCTGTGCGTTTCGCCTGAGACGTCCTCGCCACTGATGACTCTGAAGCTTAAAAAGTGGCCACAGGTTCACAGATGGAGGGCGCGCACATTCGTTTTAAAAATGTGCAAGAGGTTCACGGATTGAGGGTGGGTGGTTTTCAAAATGTGGTTCTCGCCTTAGCGCCGCGCACATTCGTTTTTACAATTTGCAAGAGCTTCACGGATTGAGGGAGGGTGGTATTCAAAATGTGGCTCTCGCCTTAGCGCCGGGAACATTCGTCTCAAAAATTTGCAAGAGCTTCACGGATTGAGGGCGGTTCGTTTTCAAAATGTGGTTCTCGCTTTCGGCCGCGCACACTCTTGTTAAGAATTTGCCAGAGCTTCACGGATTGAGTGCTGGCCGTTTTCAAAATGTGACTCTCGCCTTAGCGCCGCGAACATTCGTTCTAACAAATTGCAA